>VWZP01007619.1:875100-1052309 GCA_013396995.1 Dicaeum eximium | reverse complement strand
CTCGTCCTGTATGAATATTTAGCTCCATCAGCGTTTTCCCTCAATTCACATGTCATCTGTGGTTTTAAAAATTTAGACACAACTTCATATTGCCCTGAGTTTAGCAAATGTTTCTACTAAGTATTTACTTTGTTTTATCATGCAAGAAGGTGCGCATAAAGAAAAATTGTTTTGGCATTGTGATGACCTAGAAGTGTATTTATTAGCCTTGTTAGTTGTTTATGTACATGGCCTGAGATGCTATCCTTTTCATAGCTGTTGAAATAAAGAATAAAAATTTTAGACAGTGGGAAATCAGGGGGAAAACTCCTCAATTGCATGACCTGCAGCAGTTATTTTCAGTGTCACCAGTAATGTTGCTTAGAATTGCAGAGAAGTATTAAAAATCTGCATCTTATAATTTTTGTGACTTTTTTTCAGTTTCAAGCTGATTAAAAGTGATCATTCGGACATTAATATTTTTCAGTACAATACACATATACTTAAAACACAATATTTACCAGTTTGGAGAATTTAACAGGACTAAGAATAGTTTTTTATTTGACATTATGTAGTGTTTAAGGAAATTAAACAATATTTGACCCAAATTCTTCATACATTAATAACAATATCCCATTGATTACCAGTGTAGAGAGACTTTTCAGCATTTCTTTTGTTTTTGTAAAGTGTCTCTTCACCCTACAAGTCCTTTAAATCAGACAGTCCTCTACAACTCTGTGAAGAAAGCAGTGCACCTCACTTCCAAAGAGAAACCCAGAGACTTGAAAAGCAATTTCTTCCTGCAAGGTGTTTGATACTTCAGAAACAATTTGCATTGTTCAGCTTGTTGAATTGAACAGATCTTGCTCACAGTTTGACCATGACTCACAGATACACCACTCTCTCTCTCTTAATATTGAGCATTTATGATTTTTCCAACCTGTGTTATTCTATTTAGTTTATGAACTCAGTATATTTTTTAGCTGGCGTTAATCTTCTCTAATTCAAATTCAGTATAATAACTTAAGAAGCCTAGAGCCAGACTCTGGTGCCCTTTGAGCCTCCATTTATGATAGATTATGGTTTAATTCAGAATTTAAAGGGGCAACTCTTTTTAAGAAGCCACAGCTGATCATATAAATACCATAGAATAGCAGTAAAATGAAAGATGAAGATGTGTCTGTAAATGTGTGAGGTGGAGGCTTTAAATAAAATCTCTACTAATGAAGTTTAAGCTAGCATGCTTTATCTTTGCAAATGGATGCACAGATAGCTAAAGTGCCTTCAATTTTAAGCAATAACTTATTATGCTGCTCTAGATTGACTGCATTTCACCATCTGTTAATAACTTTCTTCATGCTGAAAGGCACAATGTCAATATTATTTATTACTACTGAAATAGCTGTGCTTGCCACAATCCCTAATATGAAGAGACCAAGCTCCTTGGTATCCTGCTCCAAATTCAGGAGCAATTCCATTTCATCAAGCTTTATCTGTTTAAAATTTTTTTTATTTTTTTCTTCACAGTGTTTACATGAATGAATTTGGAACTTTATCAACTGGCCACTTCAGTGAAAGTTAGATGCTAATTTATAGCTGGACTTATCTACTAGGTTTGTGATAAAGAAAAGCTGAAAAGCACAACTTTTATTGTACTATCAGAATAGCGAGATCTGTGTTTGTGGTTTTTCACAAAGGGGACGGGACTGCTGGGATCTGTTCCTCGAGCTTTTATTGCAGCATCAGTCTCATGACATGGTTGAGACAATGGGAAGATGGCAACAGCTCATGTCCTGCCAGCAGCAGCCAAAGATTTCTTTGTTACAGAGCATTTTAAAAACTTTCTAGCCAATAGCATATTGCCAAGGCTTACAGACAGTTGGTTTATCCAGTCACTGAAAGCACACGTACACCTGTTTCACACAATGCTTGTTTGTATGTTTTCTATTAACAATACGCAATACTCTATTAGTAAGCTTAAAACCTTCTACTATCTTGCTAAGCATATTTTTCTGCAGTCTTAAGGTCTATCTTAACCAGGCCCAAGACTCAAGCTATTGTTTCACGTCCTTGCTTGCTGTACTATTGTAACTTTTCTACTTTCAAACTTTGCAGCTGCAGCTTAGCTCTAAGTTTTCTGTTCTTTTCTTTTTCTGAGGCCTGCTTTACAGCTTTCTGGAAACCTTCTTATCTTTACTGATTCCCACATTTCCCCCTCTGATTACTACTAATTCTCACAAGATCCAATGTGATTTTGTTTAGTGCACAATATTTTGTTATTTTTTGCTATTTTATCTCCTTACAAACTCTTTTATTTCATAAGTTAAATGTACACATGTACTGTAATGACTGAAGAAGACAAAAATGTATATCTTTTGTATTCTTTATATAATGAATCTGCCTTCTGATTGTTCAACAAGCTGTCTTAATGAATAAATCAGAGAAAAAAGTCAAAGTGTTCTGTGAACACTGGGAGATGATGGCTGTTCTAAACACCTGTCATTTCAATACCAGCTTATCTACCTCATTTGGATGGCTCTCTGGGATTCCAAATAACCAACAGGACTTTTTTTCTGTGCTATGGTTTTTTCTTCCAAAAGTGGATACAATCAAAATTTACTAAACCCACGTGTCCAAATGGTTTTTAAAAGAGTTAATCACTCTAATCCCTAGAAGTCTCTTTTCTATCAAGACTGGTTGTCAAATTCAATTATTTCATTTTGCCTTACTTGCTACACTCAAAACATAAAACATAAAGCATAGAAGGAATTTTGAAACACAAATCTGATTTGCATTTTACTTTTCGGAGAATCATAGTGCAAGTCACAGCAAATATTCATTTGGGCCAATATGCTGTCTCTGGCAGTGTCTACTAGCAGGTGTAGGTGTATTCCTGGTGCATGAACTTCCCTTGGTATACTTTTTAAGGTCTTGGCAGGCAGTGACTTATCTTAGGGGTTCTCTGGGTTACTGTACTCAACACTCCCAGTTTATATGTCCTCTGGCATTTGATTGATCTGTTTTGAATCTATTTATAGATTTAGCCCTCACTAGTCCTGCCACGACTTCCTCTGCTAAAACTTGATGTGTGCCATATAAGTATGCAGCTGATGTATTCCAATGTTACCCCAAAAATGTTTATAGATGAAAAGTTACTTCAGTAAATGTCTGTTACTTTCTTTTTTGCCTTTTTACATTTCAGCTTGATAAAGTATAAAGCTTTTTTAAAAACTTTTATATAGCCACACACAGTTTCTACTTTCTGAGACCTTTTTCAAATATTTTCTTCTATTCTTTAACTAGTATGGATTTTTGAGGTGAAGATTTTTTTTTTACAGGTGAACTACATTTTTCTAAACAGTCCTCACACCACCAAAAGCTATTATTTATTATTAGTGTTTTCCTTGTTCTGGTTTTTCTTTTCTTTTTATTTTTCTGATAAATATTATAGCTGAATAATGGCTGAATAGAGTCTTTTCATGGAGAAGGAGAGAGGGGAAATTTTACAATGAAGTTACATGATATTGAGTTTAATTGAGATGCAAAGTCAATTTTTCATTTCAAATCTCTTTCAACACTTGTCTTTTTCACAGGTTAATTCAGAGCCATAGTGTTCTACATTTTGCACAACTTAATTCCAGACTTTAATGAATTAGCAGTGTGGAAAACAGAATTGTATGGATTCCTGCAATTCATTTTAATGTACAGTTTCATTATGAGATCATGCACTCAGAAAGTGGGCTTTTGATGGCTTGGGATTTCCGAAGGCAAGGTAGGAAATGTACCTTAATATTTCTAAACAGTATCCTTATTTACATTTCTAATGACTGGCTGCTATTTGTCTTAACTAGCATCAGTTAAAAGGGGCCAAAAGCAGTGGAAACAATGAGAGCATTTCCACATTATTTTCCTGGCATTCAACTTTTTAATGTCCAAACTCAGAAATCTGGTAATGAATTCAATTAATGTGTAACACAAAATGAGGATATTAATTTTATTATCATAAATCTGAAATTTAAATTTCCACTGCATTTTCAAGATGCCACACTTTTAAGCTTTAACAGAATATATCATAAATATATACAAGCTCTCTCTGTATTTTTCTAGGCACTTAAAATTCAGTGGCACTAAAGTGAACACAGGGAAAAGGTCCTGAAGGATCAGTGGTTCATTGGCAGTGAAAAATGTCAGAGGGTAAAAAAAAGTACATATGCTTATGTTAACTCAGTCTTGGACATAAATATAAGTATTTTATTGAATTTGCATGTAGTTCGCTGTGCTGTTGAAAACCCTTTATTTCTAAAGAAATATCCTTTATAGAGCAGGGGTGTGTGATCTGTGAGAGAGATGAAGTAAAGATTGAAGGGAAGAGACAGCTTGCCTTACTCTCAGCCTTATTAGCCAATTCTTCATAAATTACTAAACATCTAAAGGAACCTTGGTGATTTTAGGAGGTCTGTTGCTTAGTATTACAAGAAACTATACATGCCTGGACATGTACATGACCAAACTGCAACTTAACAAAGCTTGTCCTTTAAGCATTCCTTACAGATAAGGTGTAGACTAGGTTTCAGAAACAGGATAGATCTTCAACACACAATTGAATCACAACTTGGAAGTTTTCCAAACTGTCCATCTTATGATCCTGCAGCAGGTCCATGAGCTTCTGTGAAGCTGGGCAGCCACACAGTTTCAGACAGGGCAGGGGAGTAAACGTGCATTGCTGCACAGCACTCACCAGGTGTGGAGAGTCCCTCTTCCCTCCTGGGGAAGTGCCCCTTCCCTGAAGAAAAGCCTGCCCAGCCTCAAGGGCACAGGTGTACAGTCCAAGGATAAAGACAAGCTTTCCTGAATGCTGTGCCTCCACTTAGTTTTGAAAGGATTCTAACAGTTTAACGTGAAATATGACATGAAATGTCTTTGGAATGAAGCCACAATATACAAAGTTCCAGTGGCCTCTCTGCTGGGACTTGCTGACAGGGTAAATACTACACAATCCATGCTAATACATGTGGTACTTAGATGCACTAGATGAAGTGTTGAAACCCACCACATCCCTTTTGGTGGGACTGTGACTATATTTGTCCCTGTTCACCCTCATCAGCAGACCCACAGCTTTTGCAGATGTGGTAAAAAAATAAAATAAAACTTTTCACTTTTAAGCACAAACTAGTTTCTCTAATAAGACAATTTCAAACTGGGGAGTCTGATTTTTCCCCTCATTACTCCAATCTCACTCTGGGGTAGATTTTTTGAGTTCTGAAGAGCTATTATTGATTCACATACTGGTATATATGAAGAAAAGCTAGGCCCAGAGATTGTTCTTTGCCAATGTCAGATAACATTTGAGCACTGCCACCAACTAATAATATGTGCTCACAAAAAGGTTCAGGCTGCTGGAATAATAGATAATTACAGCCGCAATTGTCCAAGCAAAGAAATATCCAAATCTCCTGTAGGAAACCATGAATACATTGGGACCCATGAGTACAAAATTAAATGCCTGGCTTCAATAAATATGGAAAGAAAACTTCTTAAAAGTTTAGAATGTCATTAGCATGGGATCTTTTGAAGGATTTTTTTCCTTCTACTTTCTCCAAAGCACACCTATTTAAGGCTCAGAACAATCCAGGGGACTGCTGCTGCAGTGTGTGGGTAGAGTTCAAAATGCAAAAGCTCCCTTAATTTCACAATGAAAGTGGAAAATAGAATTTCTGACGATTTTTCAAACATAGTACTTTCTTTAGGACAATGTCTAAAGGTGAAAATATTATTTCAGCAGCTTTCTATTTTTTAAAAAAACTTTTAAAATAGCCATTAAAAAGAATAATAATGGGTTCTACTTTCAAGGTGAATTGCATATAATCTTTTTGTTTTGTATTATAGTTCAAATAGATCTGTTCATTATTTTAGTCTTCCTCAGGGTTCCTGAAGTGATGTTTAATGTCATCAAAAGAATAGAAAAAAAGAGGGACAAAAATGTAAAAAATAGGTATAGAATCAGAATAGAATCACAGAAGATCCTGTGTCAAAAGGGACCTACACAGACCATCAAGTGCAACTCCTGACTTCACAAAGGGCAACCTAAAAGTTATACCATGCATCTTATGGCATTGTCCAAATGCTTCTTGAACGACTTGAAGCCATTGCCACTTCCTTGGGAAGCCCATGCTGGAACAGGCTCTTGGAAGGGAACTTTGGACCCATGGAATGACGAGCCCAGGCTAGAGCAGTTTTTCTGGCAGAGCTTGTGACCCTGTGGGTGAGCCACATTGGAGCAGGCTGTTTTTGAAGGACTGCATCCTGTGGAAAGGGACCCACATTAGAACAGCTCATGAAGAACTGCAACCTTTGGGAAGGACTCATGGTGAAGAAGTTCATGGAGAACTGTCTCCCATCTGAGACTCAGCACTGGAGCAGGGGAAGGACTCCTCTCTCTGAGCAGCAATTGAAATGAGCCATGATGGACTGACCATAGACCCCGTTTTCCATGTCCCTATGCTCCCAGTGGGAAGGACATAGTCACCAAGGAGGGTGGGGTGGGGGAAAGGTTTTTTAAGATTTGGTTCACTTCTCATTCTCATACTCTGATTTGGTTGGTGATAAATTCAATTAATTTCCCCAAGTTGAGTCTGTTTTGCCCATGACAATCCATTCCACTTAATCAATGAATGATCTCTCCCTGCCCTTATTACTTGGGAGAAATATATTTTCTCTTCCTGTCCAGTTGCAGGGGGAGTGATAGAGAAGTTTTGGTAGGTACCTGGCATCTAGCCAGGGCCAACCCACCACACAATCACTGCTCTACCCACTAGGACTATCATCTCCTCAAAGCAAGGCTCGTGTTTGTCCCAGACCAATTTTTCTTTGGTGAAGCTGTGTTGGCTAGTCATTGATGTCACCTTGCTCCTTATGTGCTTCCAAACCATCTTCTGGCAGATGAGAAGGGCAATAGCGTATTCCTGGAAACATGCCAGAAGTCTGCAGTTCAGGAGCTGCTTCTGATTCTTGCAACAAAATGTGAGAAATCTTCCTTGGAATGGGGAAAAATAGACCATTAAAGTGATGAGAAGCTTTGCTTTTCATAAGAACAAACAGAGCAACGGTGTACCTCAGACTGAACCAACACCCATAATCCAAAGCCCTCTCTCCATGGCCTTCAACGGGATCCTTGCAAAATGATGGAACAGCTGCCCAAAGGGTGCCAGGCCCTCCCCTTCCCTCTGTGTAGAAGAAAAGGCACCACTCCACATCCAGGGACAGGGCCAGAGGACAAGGAAGAAGAGACTTTGGAACATTTAACAATAGGCAGTTGTTTTATGGAATGCAGGCAGAGACCTTGTGCAGGCTGACTGAGCCTCCTTTTCCTGTCAGTGGGATGTCTGGATGCTTTGACCCCTCTCTGCCACTGCTGGGTGCAGGTGGCTGTGCTCCTTGGAGGGTGCCAGGTAAGAGGGAAGGATCCAATGATCCAAGGACTCTGACCCTCTTGGAATGTTGTTACTACCATCTTGTCTCGGGCATGGGATATGGAGAAGGCCAGAGCCCAGGGCTCATGAGGGGAGATGGAGCACGGTCCCTGTGCCCAAGGGCCATGGAAGAGCAGAGAAGTAGTTCCTGGGAGGAGCACAGAGAAGAAGGCCACTTCCCAGGAGGAGAAAGTGGAATCAAAGGAGGTGGAACACCACCCAGAATAGCATGAGAATATTTGTGATTGCTCATGGGACCAATGGATGTGGCTCTTCTGGAGAGCTGCATGGGGCCCAGGTGTGTCGGTGTGCCAAAGGACTGATGGAGGAGAAGCAGCATCCATGTGAATGACTGCTGTGTGACTGATGGTGTGGAGTCCATGAATATGGATGCACAAGGAACAGTGAGTGGCACTGCTGTGTCAAACTATCAAAGAGTTGTGTGAGGCCCATGCATACTACCCACCAAAGAACGGTGAGTCCGTGAGTGCCAATCTGACATAAAAGGACATGGAGCCCACAGGGGTGGACCCACCTTAGGATGAAGAACTGAGGGATGTGGACCTGCCTGTGACAGGGCTGATATTTCATGACCCCAGCACACCTGGGCTGCTTTCCATGAGAACACACAAGTGGCTGTCAGAGCAGTGCCTGGCCAGTTCCCAGACAGCAGAGCAGCCTCTGCACCCAACATCGGCTGGGAAAGGAGAAACTGTGGACATCCCCCACGATCTCTGAGAAGTAAACAGTTCATCTTGTGAATTTCAAGGGTTTTTTGGGTACTTTTTTCTCATCTCCATCATGAAGATGTGTGAAAGTTGTTTACTTATACTGTAGTTAATGCACCCTAGGATTTGATTGGTCACTTTGAACACCAGGCCTCATTAGCCACATGAGCTTAGAATCAATCACCAGATTCCTTTGTGTAAGGCTGGACTCCTGCTTCTTCTTCTCAGTCTATACATATGACCAGCATTCCACTGTCCCCCAAGAGAAGAATCTGACATTTGTTCTTGTTAAATTTCATATGGTTGGTGATTGCCCACTTTGGTAGCTTTTCCCCTCCTTACCTAGAGACTCCCCAGCTGCAAGTTTTATACAGTCTAGCCCGTCCTTTATGAACAACACTTCCTCTCCAGCTCCTCTGTCCTGCCTATTTTTCCTGAAGAGCCTATGACCATCCATCATAGTACTGCAGCCACAGAATTATTCCCATCAAATCTCACCTAATGTGCACTGTTCCACTCTGCCCCCTTGAGCCTTGGTCACACACTGGTCCAGACTGAAATGGCAGTGGCCAACTGCATGGCCTGCCCCAAAATGGATGACTGACCTCTTGGTAAGCCCCAAAATAGCGTTGGCTGACCATGGGGGTCCTGTGGGACACATTAGAGAGAGGGGAATCCTCAGTGGACCACAGCAGATAAAAGAACAGTGACACCTCTCGAGTGGTGTGCTCAGCTACCGTGGATTCAAAAGTACCTGAGACCACAGTGGGTCCTAGGGTGGTGACTACATACTTTTTTCTCTTCTCCTTTCTCTTTTTCTCTCTCCCAACTACTTCTTCACAAAATATGTTGTAATCCAGACTAAAAAACTTCCAGTCAATGCCTTAGTAAGGGGCTTGAATAAGTTAGTTTGCCACGTTAAAATTTTGTGAAGTGCCTTACTTTGCCTGGAAGTTGTTTTAAAATTTGCCAAGTAGCTTACTCTACCTTAATGCTCTGAAGTCTGCAAGTAAAACAGTTTTGTTGGCCCTCCTGAGAATTTTGTTTTTTCTCCCACACACTGCTCAGAGTACGTCAAATTACCATCCCCTGAACCCACCAAGCAGGCCAGGGCATTCCAACAACTAAGAGGAAAAATCTCTTAAGGAGGATAAATGATCATCTTTTTAACATTTTTATGCCTTGATCAGGTATGTGGGAAATCTAATGTTTTTATGTGTCTATTACCTTTGGTACATGGTCTTGAGTCTGGTTTCAGATTTTCTTTTAGGATATTGATACAATAACATCTTCAGATTTTGTCTGTGGAGATGGAAGTATGGAGGGATGAAGGTGTAAGTCTTAAAATATTTTGCCTGTCCAGGGGTTGTCTAGGCTTCCACGATTAATGCGTAAGTTGAAGCTGAACCAGAAAGCTTCTGACTTGGTAGTACTGTTTCAGATCAGTTCTAACTTGCTTATGAATCTCTTTTGTAAGAGACAATCTAAGTGGTAAAGACTTATCTGAACTTTTTTCAATGTAATTTTTCAAATATTTTCGAATACATTTTAAAGGAATATGTATAACCATTACCAGAAAATAAGTTATTTCATTTCAAAGCAATCATTTTCTTAAAAGTTACTTAACTGAGCTATCAATATTTATTAAAGGTAAAAGAGATTTTTTTAGTAGTAGCATATTTTCTACAAGGAACATGTATCAAAGGTAACTGATAGAAAGTAATTAAGTTAATGTAGAGATGAAGATTAATTTTCTGCAAAAATATATTGCAGAATTATATGCTGAAAAATAATCAGCCTAAAGTTACTTTCAAGTGCATGGCATTTCTACAGTGGTTGGGGGTTTGTTTATTGTGCTTTGGGTTGGGGTTTTTTGCACTTTTTATTTTTATTACCATGTAGAATGAAAAGATTATGCTAGATTGTTTTAGAGACAGCTATTCTGCAATGACTAGATGAAGTTATATGACATCATTCTGATCTCTATGAAATATCTTTGCTGAATGCTTGCTGCTGAGGAGGCAGTGTGGATCCCTGAGTAGGAGCTGGTTGCACAGAGACTGTCAAGATTTTTTTCCATCTGAAGCTATTAGCTTTACCTATGTGCAGCTACAGATTTTATTTGTCTGTGACTTTCTGTAACTAGTTTATGTAAGAAAACAGAACTTCTTTGCTGTCTTGCCAGAATTGTTTTGTAGTGATACCAGAACAAATCAGGCTTTCAAGTTTGCAAAAGGGAAAAAATCATCTTCAATAACCCACAATTTTCATTAAAACAAAAAACCTAGGAGATGCTCAGGGAATTTGAGCTGGGATCTTTCATGCAAAGGTGCAGAACACTGCTAGGATCAGGTAAATGGTTTATGGCTTTTGAGGATGCCTTTGTTATTTATTTTAGACACCTTTGGTTTTTTAGATTCTCTTCTGAAAATTGATATTTCTAGATGAAGTGAGTAGAGTTACCTACAAGAGGTAGGCTGATGTTCATTCTTTTAGGTTAAGTGAATTCATTTTCAGACATCCGTTTTTCCCATCATTTTTAGAGAAAATAGAGTCTTATACTTGGGTCCCACTATACTTTTGTCTTCTTACACAGCTGCCCATTGATCAAGTAGTGTATGTACTCAGTTCCAGTAAATGAGATTTTCCATATGTTGACCTATTTTTACACTGCCATCTTTCTAGTTACATGCTGTGGCATGAGAAAAATTGAATAGGACACAGATGGAAGAACAGATTTTACATTTGTTGTAAAAATTGCTACTCTTCAATAGTACCTTGTCAAATTTTGTTTTGAAGCTGTATGAAAAAAAAACACTTCTCTTGAGCGTGTCCTCTCAGACACCATTGCAATAAAATAGCAAACACCATCAGAAAGGTCAATACAAATTTCAAATGTGGCTCTCCCAACACTGACAGCAATGCTGTTGAAGAAGCTGCCAAGGAAAGAGAAGGTTGTTCATATGGCTGCATGCAGTAAATAATACCAGTTTTCTTGCACTTCCTGCCCCTCAGTGCAGGTTTCTCCCAAAAGAAAGCACCACAGAACATCCTGAACATGCATTCCCAGGTGTAAGGTATTGTTTGTGTGAAAGTATTCAAATTGCCGCAAAGCAGATATAATATTATGATTGTTATTTTGATTTTATTATCATCATGATTCAATTATGATTTTATAGCAGTTTGCACTCAATTGTGAAGTAATGAATTGGAGGAAGATTAATTTTTCATTGGTGTAGACAAATTGGGGTGTTTTAAGTAATCTCAGCACCGAGATAACCTCTGTGTGTGCCTATGTGTGTACAAAGACATACACACACATATACACACAGAGTAGCACATATACACACAGAATAGTGGTTGTGCATATCTATATTTCTGTCATTGCTACCTCTTGTCTTCTATCTTGAAAATACAATGGGAAAAAGAAGATCTCTTGCTTCTGCAGAGAATGCCCCTCTCATTCTCCTTAATGGTATGAAAGAATGACTGGGAAAAGTATTTATTAGTTCATAGAGGGAAAGATTTAATTTAAAGATTTAATAAAAAAAGAAAGAAACAAGTACCCAGCTCCAAGTGGATCCCCATAGCAAAGGTTCAAAAAGACTTGGGAGTCCTTCAATGCATTCAAAGAAGATGGTTAAGAAAGGAGAGGTTTGACTTATTTCCTCCTGTCCCATCATGACACCTCATTCATTCAACAGTCAAGAGAGTTGGATCTTATTACTTCTCACCATGTTATCATCTCTTGTTATAAAACAAAAAATTATTTGAAAGAATAAACTTATTCTGTAATGAAATGGAGAGGAATGAAGAAGATATCTACCTGCTTTTGTTTAAAAACACTAATCTCAGGTCACAAAACATCAAGATCTACAAGAATATCAAGTATGAAGCAGATACTCTGCAGGCTCTTGTGCAAGAAGGAAGTTTCTTCTTCCAAAAGAAGACATTTCTAATCATAACATGGGAAAGGAATTTCTTGACTGGGAATAAGCTCAGTATTTTTTAAGCTATTCTATTAAACTTTGTACTTGCTTCAGTGTGGGGTGCCAATGAATTGAAGAATTTGAAGCATGCTCTAAGAGTGCTTGGCTTCATCAGACCAAAGGCTGTCATTGAATCTCTAACTCTGGCCAAGAATGAATGCTCAGTAGGGAAATAGGGCAAGTAGATCTGTCTCTGGAATATTCTCCAAAGTAAGTCCAGTTCAAGGATCAATGTAAGAGTAGTTTGAGAGAAAGAATTATGTTTCTGTATTTTATAGCCTTCACAAGGGAATATTTGTCAATGTCTTCATTCTTTCACTGACTAACCAAAAAATATCTGGTATTACATTTGTAACAAGTATTTTTATTATGGAGAAACAGATCTAGCTGATGTCTTTCCACTGATTTTTTGTATGCTTATGAAGAAGAAGAAAGGTGACTGTGTCAATAAATATAGTCTGATTTCAGAATATATTGACTAATTTCTAATTATTTCACTTCAGGGAAGTTGATTTCAGAAGATATCTTGTACTCCAAGCTGGAATTTGACTCATTGTAGGTTAGCTATATTACTGGTAAAGTCAATTTAGACAGCCTTATTCTCTGAAAGAGTCAACTTTGAAGGAATAGTAAAACCTGTGGTTTGTTAGAGGGGAGCAAGATAGTCTGCAAAGTGGTTATAGTTGATAACTGAAGGAAATAATGGAAGGTTCACTTCTGGAAAGATATGTACAGCTATATTTCTACATTACAATATTTTGGGATCAACATAGCAAGATATTAACATATTTCATTTATAGTGTTGTTGGACTTATAGCAGTCACAGCCTGAAAGTGGTTTTTTTTCATTCCTAATTACAGAGCTATATTCTCAAAGCTAAGTATTTTATGATGAATGCATTAGGGACTAATAATGCATTTTTTCATTCTGGCTGGACAGTTTTTAGGCCTTATTTTTCTAAGGGAGTAAGCCCTTTGCTGCAGTATAATTTTTATGTCCCCAAACCTGAGCTGGAATTTTATTTGTAGATGCAGCATATCCTGTGGATGCATTTTATAAAATATTTATTTTCATTCCTTTGAAAAAGCTCTGACATAGGTTTGATGATGCCTGTGTTTATTCAGCAGTTTGAACTGCTATTTGTGTTTTCAGAAGTTTCTTCTTGAAGGAACTCAGTTTTATAGATTTGCGATTCCTGTTGTGTAGATTAACCCAGGATTCCCATGAACTTGATGTCACATCAAGATACAGTTGCACAAATGTAGTTCATATCATTAGCTGTGCCCTGCAAGCTGTTTGTGTGACTGCAAGCAGTGTGGGGGAGCTGCATATTTTTACACTGCGCATCTAAGCAATAAATCTATGATATAAGACAGGAAATTTTGGACATCTATGATACACATGGAGACAAAGGTCTGAGGCTTTGTTTTTATCTTCCTGGCATTCCCACCTCCTGGTGCTTGCTCACAAGCAGCACAGGTACCACAGCATGGGGCATAAATCTTAGACTCAGAAATAGAACACATCATAATTTCATTTGCATCTATTCCTCACAAAACAATCTCACAAAGAAGGGTTAAACAAATGGCTTCCCAGTGTCAGATGAGTTGATAGATAATAATGAAGGACCCTAACTGCACATACATAGCAAAAAAATTAATTCCTTAGTTTAGACTCCTTAAAATAAGTTGGGGTTTGGGTAATGAGACAGAATTAGGCTGAGTTAGATTCAGACAGGACAGAGGAGATGGTTCTGCACACAGTGGATGGTTGAGCTGTAGAGGTCATTGCCTGAGAGTGTTATAGATAGTGAAAGGATACCTAGACCCAGAAATTACTGGACAAAAGCATGATAGATAAAGCCATATAAGGATATTAAATATTAATTTATACCATGTATTTCAAAGAAGTACTAAATATACATCCTACTGAATAAGTGCATGATATGGAAAATATTTGGCAAGGCATACATATAAATGGGAAATGTCCTTCACTGGTTCTGTTTTTTTTCTGTTTTAACCATTTCCTTGTGACTAGTATTTGAGACAGAATATCAAGCCAGCTAGACCTCTGTCTGGTCTAGTACATATTATGTTCTTTTCATGTGAACACAGCAAATTTAGCTGTTTGCTTTGTCAAAGTATAAAGATCTGTGGCTGGTCATATAAAGGTCTGTGGCTGTCTGCAATATTCTGAGGTGTACAGTGGTATAAGACTTTTGTTTGCTATAGTGAATGAGGAGGACCCAAAGGATTAACCTGCAAGTTTTCAAAGTATTTTTTCTCTTTTTTTTCTTTTTTTTTTTTTTTCAGAGGGGTTTGGTTGTGAAGACTGAGGGATAGGATAACAGAATGATCTTATTGGTAACTTGGGTTTTTCTTTTATTTTTACTATAAAAATTGTATTACAATGAAAGAAGATACTCATCAAGCATTCAGAAAATACAGCACTGCCTGGTGGAAAAGTTAAATTTCTCTTTAAGGTGTGTGAATTTATTTACATTTGTATGTTCCATTTGGGAAATAGTATTCCCATCACTTCAGAGATGTGTATGCTATTTCAATAGGAATAACTGACAGAAAGGCCTGCAGTATTGTTAGCTGTCTGTAAAGCAAGTGGGGGCATCTCAAGTATGTAGAAGTAGAAGTAGAAAGTCTTGACAGGGTATATTAGTTTAGAGTACTTGGCTGGGGTGAGTAAACACCAAGAGCATGTGTGCTTTCTGTCCTGATCCATGAAAACTACTGGAGGAAAAAAGTAATGGAGGGTAAGGAAAAAATGTAGAGCATCTGATCAGTATGAAAGGTAATGATTATGATGCAGCAAAAAGATATTTTCAGAAATCAGGAGACTGAATTACTCAGAGAGTAACTGGAGATGGGGAAAAACTCACAGCCACTTTTGCAGACTCTTTGCAGATGTACTTATGTCTGTAAGATTACTGGTAAAATTATGACAGAATATTACCAGAAATTCAGAGCAAGGACATAAGGCAGTTATGTGTGTGATTTTGAATCCTTACCAGTGTGAACAGAGCTGTGAAAGCCAGCCTCCCACTGATACTGTGGAAATAGCAGTATTGCAGTCTTTTCTGGTGAACCTCCTGGATGCAAATATTGCACTCCGTAAAGAAATTCATATATTGTTTTTAATTAAAAATCCCGACTCCCTGCAAAAAATGAAGAATGAAGTCCAGTGTTTCTAGTAGTATATGAAATTTTATTCAAGGCAGTAGTGGATTTTCCAGTAAGGAAAGAGTAAGCATATTCCAAAGACCATATATTCAGGGAAAAGAAAAAAAAAAAAAAATCAACACCCCAAACCCTATAATAATACTACCACTGAAAAGGCTAATGTCTTCACCAGTTTGAGTACCATGGACTGTCCTGGAGCAGAGAGAGAGCTTCAGATGCTCCACTCTATGCTCCTGGGGCATGCCTTGATAAAGAGAGAGTAATCCAGTCGCATGATTTTCCTCAATCCTAACAGGAACAGATCAGGATGTTCGTGTGTGGGCCTAAAGACAAAGGAAAAGGAACTGTGGGAAATTGCAAAGTTCACTCACAATGGGATGGAGGAGGGGAAAGAAGATGAGTGGGGAACAAATTGTTCAGAGGAATATTCCATACCGTATAATATCACATTCGGCAATAATTAAGGGTGAGGAGGGTTGGGGTTTTGTCTTCCTCTATGTCCATTGCTCAGAGACTGACTGAGCATCTGTCTGCATGTGGGAAGGGTTTTGCCTTTGCAAAGCCCCCCACCATCTTTCCTACATTTATAAACTACTATTTATAAACTACTAACTACTGAACTATTTTGGTCCCACAAGTTTTTCTGCTCTCTCTCATCCTGTTCTGTCCCTTGTTCATCTGGAGCAACTGAAATAGTGAGCAAGTGGCTGTGGGGGTGTCTACTTGCTGCTGCTGGGGTCAACACATCACAATATAATATAGATCTTTATTATCATATGAATGTATACTATCACTGACTTTATAGTTAAATATATACACCTGTGTTTTTAGATATTAAAGACAGAGTTCATGCTAAAAATACGTGCTGAAATTCATAGCTCTTAGATTTCAGCTAATTCTGTAATAGAGTCTTGCTATTTTTTTTTAACTCCCATAAAGGTGTAAATGTATCTTAAATTTTAAAAATTAATTTCTAGAATGGAGTAAACACACCTTAAGAAATATTAGCAGAAAAATAAAAAAACAAACGAAAAAAATTTATAGTAATCCTTAGGCTGACTGGAATTAAGCAAATTATGTCCTGTCTGGGAAATACTGATTTTTTTTTCTCTTTCTCCAGTTCAAGCAGTTTTCTACTTTTGTCCATTAATAAGGCTAAAAATCTCTGTATTTAAATAGAAAAACTCCCATGGACTAAATTTTTTGAAGTATAACCGCAACTAATGAAGTACAGCTTTAGCACTGCTTCAGAGGTCCTGTTTTAAAGAAGATCTTTTAGGGCAGATTTTTCAAGGTACAGTGTTGTACTAGAATTACTAGAATTATATATTTTATTGCAAATTACTTACCTGAACATTTGCATTTATGAATTAATATATTTACATATCTCTGTCCAAAGAAAAGAGAGAACCTCAGCAATTCGCAATATATTAAATGGTTATTATTTTATGTTCTTATCTCCTCAGCTTTAAAAGACACACATCAGTGAATTTCTTTTAATGTCTTCTTCAAAATGCTACTCATGAATATAGCAGGGACATTGATTTTGAATCAGTATAAGAAATAACAGAATATCTAATTTCTTCTTTATCCACTAAACCAATGTAACTTATTTTTCCATCAGTAACTTTAGGGTGTAAATTCTGTTCCTCTTCTCCATGGCTGTATTTTTTTTTTTTTTTCTGGTACATAGTACTTACCAAAAGAAATGAAGTTTTAACAGAGCGCAACATATCACAGAGCCTGCACATGGTCTTTTTTGTTCTAGTGAACTTTTACTAATGCAATGAACTGATACAACTGATATCAGATATTCAACTATAAGTGATTTCTGAAGGTTTTTGAGCCCAATAGTATTGTGTTATCTGTCATACATATGGTTCAAAGATGAAACATGTTCTTGTTTTCTTAAAGATTATATAATTAAGTGATAATTTTTCTCTTTTCATCCACAGTTCTAAGCAGTCTTTGCAAACATTAAACAGCTTGTGAAAGTAATTAAACATTGTCTCTCCAATCCCTAATCTTGTCTGGTGGTAAGAGATGTGGAAGGCTCATTAACAAAGGAGAAAATAATCCCTTATTTTATTACAAACTTTAAACAGCCAAATTGTTTACAAAAACAAAGCTCCAAAGTCACCTGTAAGTTTAGAGAGTGCTGAGTGTTGGCTTACAAAAGCAGTGCATTCACCTGAGGTGAAAGTCTTCTAAATTAATTCTCCTTGTTATTTTTATGTTGACCATTTCTAGTCAACAGCAAATAGAAAGATTAGTTGGAGTTTTTTCTTTCTTTTTCTTTTTTTTTTTATAGTATACATCGCCAAACTCTAGCACAGGGATTCTTTGCTTGACAGAGAGTTTTAGTTTTCTTTTTCCAGCTATAGGAAAAATGTTATCTCTTTTCCCATATTTTGCTCTATTTATGTCTCCAGCTCAGGGTAGTTATGTTAATCTTTCAGGAAAGAAAACCAAAACCAAATCAAAAACTCCACCATGGTTAACTTATCAGTACTGCAGGCACATTTTATGTCATACCTCTCTATTTATTATATTTTAAAGCCTTTTATAATGAGAGTTTTTAAGATGATCTCTGGTCATTTGATCAGCCACAAGAAAGATATGGCCTGGACAGCAAAGCAGGCATAGAGTCACTTAGAGCCATTTGACAAATTTCCTAAGAAGAGTACCTGCAGTAATATATTTGGCTCCTATGTGCCTCTAAGCAATAAAGCAATATGAAGAATGAACAGCAGAGCCATGAGTACATGTTACAGTGCCACACCTCAACTGTATTCACCAGCATTTAGTTTGTCAGGCCATGCTCTGAAAGCAGTAAGTAGCTAGTTAAGAAATCTTTGAAAGCAGAAATATCAGTTAACTAAACTGCAAGTATGATTACATAACAGGGTCTACTTGACTCTAAAGTTATTCTATGTTTACATTGGTTTAAAGAGTGAAATAATACAAATTTCTAAATTTCCGAAGTCTTTGTGCTTATCCAACAAACACAATGTATACAAATTTCTCAAGTTACTGGAAGACTGAATTTGCTAGCTTTAGTCACTTAAAGTGCTGAACTTAAAGATTCCCTTGATGCCTTGGAGTGGCTACCTAGAACAGGGGCTAGACAAGATTAAGAGAATAAAAAGAAGGTGTATTGTTGTGCTCAACAGCGAAACAGGACTTTCTGATCCAATATCAGAAGGCTTAATATGATTTATTAAGATGACTGTATTGTTCAGAAGGCTTGGGCTATTATATGCCCAGGTACAGAGCGTAGATGCTTACTTCTTCATGCTCAGTACAAGAATGCTAGAAATGCTTACCATTCAGTGATAACAATTCTCCACATCATTGGTTAAGAAAGAAAAACCCCACACCTCCCATATCAGGAGACAGGGCAGAAAAACACCACCTGTCCTTGAAAATACAGCTCAGAGATGTGTTTATAGAATTCTGTGCTGAGAAAGTGAGCTTTCCCCTGGGAAGAAAAACTCCTACAGGCTTGCACCCAGGAAACTCATAAAATGGCAAGACGAAATAGGTGTTTATTAAAGGCCTTCAATAGGTGCATGTTGGGCGGTCAAAAACCTTTGAGAGGGGCTACACTCAAGATGGAAAACAGACATGAGTTTTTCAGACAATTATAAATTTGACCCATTTACATATCAGGGGTTAATCATCAGGTAATGTAGTCATATCCTCCCAGTCTGCTCCCCTCCCAACTCACTTTTGTTTGTACTTTTTGGGGCCTGAGGCAGTAGAGTGTCTTTGAATTTCAGGCCTGGAGGGATCGTTTTGTCTGACCAAAATGTGAAGACACTAAACTAACACTCTATATGGAATTTAGAATTATACACTAATGCAGTACAGGATTTGAAAAATATAGAAGCTAAAATCCTAGGCATCACCCTGCACTGCCAATCAGAGCAAAAGTTTAGACTTACCTGTAGAGATTAATGAGGAAAAATCATAGCTGCCTTTCTTTGCCTCTGGAGAGGACAGAGACAGAGGAAGCTCAGCACCTTGGCTGGTGATAGAATTCCTCTGTCAGCCTGGGAGTTGCATGTCTGCACCATGGGCTCATTTACAATTAGGAGAAATTGATTTCCCTAATTGGGGAAATTGGGAATTGATTTCACTAATAGGGGAAAATTATCATAAATATGAAAATATTTTGATGGACTGTAGCAGGACTGAGACCCAAGTTCTGGTGCCTAGTTTGGTTCCTACTTACAGGTAGCTAAAATCTGAGTGTAGAACTGCATGCACCCCCTGCTAATCCTCTGTGTCATAGTGCAATACCCATGCATGTTTCCTCAGTCTATCTTTAAAGAACTGTAATTTACTGGAAAATGTATTCCTGAATATTACTGTAATAACCCTCTTGAGTGTCTTATATCACTGGGTGCAATCGAAAGGGCAGACTTTGAGCTACTGTAAATCACGCTGGCTCCATTGATTTCAGTAGAGCTCTATTGATTTACTGCTGCAGAGAATCTGCTCTGAAATATTTCTGTGGTATTGTGTGCATTTAGAGTTAGAAGATTTACAGGCTCTGTAATAATAAAGCTAAGAAGCCTCAGCATAACCATTCTCAATGGCTGATTTATTTCTTTGTCTCAGTGTATAAACAATTAACACCGCCAGTCCGAGTAATATAATATAGGAAAATTAATATCTGGGATAATGCATCAATACTGGCTGCTAGGAAACTTCTTAATCAATGCTAATAGGAAAGTATTTCTTCATATATGTGCCTTTTACTGACATAATAGGGGTATAGGGTCATACTGCAAATGTCTGAGTCTCAGAATTGGAAGGAAAAGACACTGACATGCCTTCTAATCAGCTGAATAGCATTTTACACATCAGAGTAAATGCTTTTAATGATAATTAGCAAAATTATTTGTACAAAAAAAAAAAGCCATATGTCGTAAGAGAAATGAAACTTGAATTGTTGATAACTGGTTCACTAACAATTTTCAAAGGTCATTTCCAGTGCCATTATGAATTCTGCCTAAAAGCTTGTTTGAATGTATCCCTTTCTCTTTCTCTACAGATGTAAAGAAATATTATCTTTGTTGTAGGGAACAACAATGCACCAGACTGCTTTATCAGTACTTTAAAACAATTGCAGTGTAGATGAGAAGCTGCTACCTAAGCCACAGGTGCAAGTCACTTAATTTTAGATACATCAAGTAGTTGCAATTTTCATTGTCTTTTTTTTTTGGATAAGACCCAGATAACTTTTATACACATGTATGTGGGGTTTGAGACAAGGAAAGCTTAACCAGTGTAAAAACTTATCTGCACAACAGGTAGAACTGCCCTGCATCTTGCTCTTCCCTTACCAACCCTGACCAAATAGTCTTCTTGGCTTTGTACTTTTTTTCTTTACAGCTCCTTTATGCTTCTGGAGTACTTAATATGCATGACAGTTTATCTCACTAAGCTGACAGTCGGTGGGAGGAGGAGAGCAAATAATTTTCTTTAGGCTTGCTTGAGGCATCAGAAGAAGAGCCAAAGTAGTAAAAATGTGTGGGAAAAAATGACAAAGCTGAGAAAAAAGACAAGGCCCCACATCTATAAAAGAAACTAACTGCCAAACAAGCTCAGTTGTTTCATCTAAATAAAACATCCTTATACAGTATATCCTAAACATCCTAGGCTGAACCAGAGTCTCTGTGTATGCACACATTTCAATACTCAACAACTATAGTTGTAGAAATATCTTTAAAATATCTAGCACTAGAAATAAAGATTGTCAGAACTGGAACTCATGTTGTTCCACATGCTGTATTTCATAGGACCATAGGAAAAGTCTATAGGCTAGGCATATGATATCATCATAAGCTTGCTAGCTCTTGTAATACAGGTGCCCAAAGAGCAGGAAATCAGGTTTTTTTCTTACATTCATAGAAATGTGGAGCTCAAACAGTTCACTTTAACTTCAGCATTGCTAGTTTGAAAGTGAAAAAGTTTTGTTTTATCACCTGAAATGATCTCTGCTGATCCCACTTGCTCATTAGAATTCAATTACCTTTCTCCTGAAATTTAACTACCCTAGATTGTCCTACTGTACAAAGCATGTCAGTGAAGACCTTTTGAAGGGAGGATAAAAAAGAAAATGCAAAAGTAATCTGAATGTAAGGAGGAAATTGAGAATTTGCTAGGGGGTCATAAGGTAATCCTTTTCAAAATATAAAATAAAATTACAAACTTACCATATATGATCTCAGAACATTATACCTCTGAACAGATGAACTATATAAATGGCTCAACAGGTCATATAAGCTTCCCTCAAAAGAGAAAAAAGTAACTATAGCTTCCAAGATTTTGAGTCTATTTCTTGTCTCATCATGCAATGTATTGATATTTTGATTGTAGTATGGGTGAGAACTGCGATGCAGCCCTTTGTTGGTTTTGTTTATCAGAACAATAGACGTCTAGTTGCTAATAACTTGAATTATAATGTCCTTAGGAAATGTGAATAGCAGTGAGCAGCAACATTTCTGGATGGCATTTGTGTAAAAAGCACATTTATAGATCATAGAATCTATAGAATGGTTTGGGTTGGAAGGGACCTGAGGATCATTTACTTCTAATCCCCTGGCCATGGGCAGGGACACCTTCCACTACACCAGGGTGCTCAAAACCCCATTCAACCTGGCCTTGAACACTTCCAGGATAGGGCATCCACAGCTTCTGCAAGCAACCTGTTCCAGTGCCTTATATCCCTCACAGTAAAGAATTGCTTCCTAATATCAAATCTAAACCAACACTCAGATGAGAGAGTTCTCCATTCCCTTTGCCCTGTTACTACAGGCTCTTGTAAAAGTCCCTCTCTATCCTTCTTCTTGCCCTTTCAGGTACTGGGAGACTGCAATAACGTCTCCCCAGAGCCTTCTTTTCTTCACTCTGAGCAGCCTAATTCCAGAGGTTCTTCAGCCCTCTGACCATTTCTCTTTCCTCCTCTGGACTCACTCCAGCAGGTCCATGTCTTTCCTGTACAGAGGACCCCAGAGCTGGATGCAGTGTTCCAGCAGAGGTAGGGTCTCACCAGAGTGGAATGGAGGGACAGAATCCCCTCCCTCACCCAGCTGGCCACACCGCTTTGGATGAAGCCCAGGACACGATTGGCCTTCTGGGCTGGGAGTGCACATTGCTGGGGCATGTTGAGCTTCTTGTAAATCAACACACCAGAGTAATTTTCCTCAGGTCTTCCTTAGATTATGGATTTGGGTTGAGAATATGATACCTTGTGTCCTGCAAATGGAATTTTAGTTGCATATATGCTGAGACAGTGTGTAATAAAGAAGGCAAGGACAATGAATGGTTATTGTTGATCACAAAGACAAAAAACAATACAGTAAGATAATGATTTAGAACAGAACAGAACAGAACTGACCTTTTGTTTTTTGAAAAATTCTGCTGTTTCAGATCTAGTTTCTACTTCTCAAACACAACAAAAATAAAACAGGAAAAAATGCCGGAATTGCTTTGAGATAATAGTAATAAATGTGGTAAAATTAGGATCTCTCATTCTCATGCAGCTTTTGTATTTTTTTCTTTAAATTTATATGCATATAAATATATATTTATGTGAGCATATATGCATGCATTTATATTTAAAATGCCTATTTTCTTAAAATGTCTCATAGCTTCAGAAATTGAAATTATTCCTTCTGGAAGGTGACTAACCAATATGAATGAAATATGTCAATAATATTGAAAACAGTTTGGAAAATCGTTAATGATTTGAGTTTTTCCAAAATACATTAGCAAAAAAGTAGAACTCTGAGTATTTTGAATAATGGTAAATTGAAAAAATGTGCTCATCATCATCAAGGCTTTCCCTCATTCTTCCCCTCTTGCTGCCTTCCTAAATATAGAATCACAGAATATCTTGAGTTGGAAGGGACCCACAAAGGTCCTTGAGTTCAGCTCCTGGCCCTGCACAGGACACCCCAAGAGTCACACCCTGTGCCTGAGAGTGTTGTCCAGACCCTTCTTGAATTGTGTCAGGCTGGTGCAGTGACCACTGCCCTGGGGAGCCTGTTCCAGTGCCCAGCCACCCTCTGGGTGAAGAATCTTTTCTCATCTCCAACCCAAACCTCCCCTGACACATATGTATCATATATAACATGCAGAAATTTGAAAGATAGCACATTAAACTTAAAAACTGTGTTGTACTTGTCACCTGAGTTACAGATTCATCTGAAGCAAGTAATTATCATCAGTTTTATTTTTTTTTTATTCTTTCCTAGAGTACTTTTGAGCCAATAGCGCTCCATGGAATGGGCAACCCATGCAATTTCATGGATCCACAAAGTATGCAAGACCTCTTCTTTTTACTACAGCCTGGTTTGACACACTCCAATTAATTCTTTGTTTGTACAGATACCCCTCTGCTCTAAACTACTTTTCTTTCAGACCTTCATTTATCCATGACACTGCAATTTTGCTGTGAGATAGTGTTGGGACAGCTGTTTGTTGTATAAAACCTTCTTTGTGAAGAGTGCGCATCAAATTTAGGAAAAGGGTGTGGTTTTTTTCCCCCTCAAGGAAAAAGTGGAAATATATATGACTTTGCAGAAATTTCTTGCAGTGTTGTTGTTTTAGTCCTGTCTTTCAACAAATAAACAACTTCCAGAACTACAAAATGCGTTTTCTGAAGCTAGACAAAAAATGAGACTTTTTACCTTAGACGTGAAAGTAATCCGTTCTGGCTGTCTGCCATGTACTGACATTCACTAGCTCCTTGCACGGTGAGCTAAGACTGCTAATATGTGCTGGTCCTAATCCTACTCTGCTGAAGAAAGCAGATCTTAACTGAGTCTTAAAGGAAGTTGAAAAAAAACCTTTGTGAAGTTTCACTGGGAAGTTGCCATCAATATTATCCTCATCTTTGTTTTTTCATTATAATATTAGCCTTCAATATTAGAATTCAAAATGGGCTTTTCTCTTGACTTCTAAATTCTGTTCAAGACAGTAATTCTAAAACTTTCATGACTGTGATTCATATTGCCATGGAAAGTGGTCTAGGTGGCTTATGAAGTTTAAAAGGAAGATCTGCAAACTGTCAGTGCCAGTGCATGTGTTGATCTAGAAAGAAGGATTGGGATTTGAAAATCATTCTGTGGTTGCAAAATAGGAATGCTGCTAGATTGAAATTCAGGAATAAAAAAAAATGTATAGAAAAACAGGCTAAAAATTTCAATACATCAAGCAAACATTTCATTCCTTACCAGACACAATGTACAAGGGTCTCTCAGGTGCCTGTAATAGCATTCATGGTGGCACTGCTGAATATCTTCAGACGAAAAATGATTGATTTCTTTTCTGGGGAGGAAGGAAGTTGGGAAGAGAGGGAAAGGGGTTAACTGCTGCATAATTTAACATTTTTCCTACCTCAACATAATTTTTCTTTCTTCAATTCTGCATCTGAGAGCTGCTATTATTTCATTATGCCACACTGTTACACTATGCAATGAAATGTCAGTGTCACCTAAAAATGGAAAGTTGTGCCACACACCCATTTTCAGCTAATAAGACTTCTCTTAGTTCATGGAACAGATTTCCAAGGCAATAGGAAGAGCTGAGCTTAGCTGAGTACTCTTATATATTATTCACATTTCTAAAAATATAGAATGTTTACCCTCATAAGTTTTGAATTCCACATTTCCTAGAGTAAAAAATGTACTTAATCTACTAAAAAAATATTTCACCTTTATTTAGAATAAATGAGGGTTTTCTCCATGGCTCCATATTCCACAGACTAGTAAACAGGAAAATGTCTAGTTATTTAATATATTTATTTCCTAGCATTGCCTAATAAATGTAGAAGGTGACATTGCATGATTATGTCTCATCCAGTCCTGTGCTCGATGGAGATAAGATCTGAAAATGAAAAATTCTTTCCCTGACAGCCTTTCTCCTTTTCTTTTCCTTAGGGCTGAGCTGTGGGAGGGTCCATAAGCAATTGGGTCAGCCCCAACCATTTCTCACTAAAATGTTCAGTGTCAACAATCAAATAAACCTGTGGCAATTTTTCTAAATGGGAGTAGGTAAAGTATGAAGATTTCGTCTGTTCTTCTTCATGTTCTAAATGATGTCTAGACTCATCCAAGGAAGAGTATGACTAATAAAGCTGTACCTGTCCTCACAGTTTTTATTAAACTCAGTGTTAAGAATGTGTCAGTTTTGTGGATCTGGCTTGATATAGGCTTTTGAATAAGCTGCAGGATTATTCAATGCCTAGGAAAACTATCGTGTAACTTTCTTGTAAATATTCATTGTTAGTATGGGTTGTGAGTACTGAAATAACTAAACCAATCCCAGAATCTCCAATAATCTGTATTTCAGTGTTGTAGTTCAGGGAGCAGGAAGAGGGACTGGAGATTTTAACAGAACTCTAACATGGATAAAGCTATAGATAAAGTTATAGATCATCCTCTGAGAAGACTGATGGAAGCCTTGCATTTTCTCCTATCCTTTGTGAGTAACTTTCATCATCTTTCTTTTTTCTAAGTAGTGTCTTTATTGCATTGAAGGAATTTATTAATTTCCTTAAGATGGTAGCACTGAATTGAAGTAGAATGGCTTAGTGCATCTAAGTTCTTTCAGCTATAGGTGTCTTGGGTTTTGGTTGTTGCCAGCAAAAATCATTTCAGGTTCTTCCACAAACTGTCACCACTGCTTTTTTTGGGTGGTGGTAGCAGCAGGAGGAGGTTCAGGCAGAAAGAACATAGGACCTACTGCTTGCATGGAATGTTTCTTACTTCTCAAGAATGTCAGGTTGCAGAAACACAAAACTTCTATTATATTCTAGTCTGCACTCCATTCTACTTCTTCTTTCTAACCATGGAAGGAGTCATGCATGATGCAATGTTAAATACATACGCTTGTTACTGTAGAGGGAAACCCAGCCAGGTCAGTCAATAAAACTGTCACCTTATGGTGGGGGTTGTTTTCAAAATCAAGTAAATAATGCATGTATATATAGGTAAGATTCTGAAGACTTAATTTGAAGAAAGGCTTTCTACACAAACATCAGAACAACTTTTTGTATTGCACTTTTTCTATTTCAGTTTTAATCTGAGATATTTGGAATTTTAATTTTATTTATTTAATTTTTTTTCTTTTTTTTTTTTTGAAGCAGGAGAATACACTCACAAGTTATTTGTTATTGTTTATAATGTGCTTTGCACATTGCCTCCCCATAAAGAGATGTAAAATATGGACCTTCACAAATAATTTTCTTACCCCTATTTCAACCTAGTTTTCTTTTATTCCAAAGAAGGTCTTACTGAACATTGCATGGATTAGGATACTACTGAAAATGGAAAAGAACTCCAGTCTGTTTCTGTGCTGTTTAGTCTTCAGTCAGAGCTGGTGAGAGGAAACAGGGAATTGCCCTTTTATAGACAATCCTGAGTTGTGGAGCCTTTGGTTTGTTTTACATTGGAAGTAAATATCAGCAGTTTGGAATCTCTGGCAAAGGTTAACAGTCCATTTTGGCCCCTCTCTCTGTTGGAGATCCCAAACACCAGATGGGTGCCTGTGCATCTGGGGAGCTGGAGAGCAGGCTCAGCCCTTTCCACCAGCCAGCCGGACACACACAGCTCAGAGCTGCGGCAAATCAAGCAGCCAGCAAGAGGATAAGGCATTTGGCAGGGGGAGAATTGTGGAAGCTGTCAGGAAGTCAGGAGCTGGACAGCAGGCAAGCTGGGCAGGAGCCAGCCGTGTTCTTGGCCAGCTGGCCAGAATCTCTACTTGCCGGCTTCATGTGCCACCAGATGATTGCTCGTCATCCTGCTGAAAGTCATAAAGCCATTTTGCAGTTTAGAAAAAATGGGGGGAAAAAAAGATATATTTTGTGTTATTTCTTTTATTTCTCATGAAAGGCTAAACAGGTAATTTTCCAGCTTTTCCTCAATAGTAGAAAATTTAGAGATTTGCAAACTTTTTAAAAATGGCAATTAAGAGTGTGATAAAGGCCCAGAACCACAACTTTGAGGAGTCATCTGCCTTTAAGTCTTGTAGAACTGGGAAGATGTAAATAAATTTTTGATATATTAGTTCATTTTGCAGACTTACCTGAAAAATAGCTTGAAAATATAACCACAGATAATAGCTCAAAATCATCTGTATAAATACTTTCTGCTTGTAAATTCTAAATGTGAGCTGAATGTAAATTTGAAAACTGTCATGATATCAGAAAATAAAAGGTTGCTTGAAAAATAATGTGATATTTTAATCTTTTTCTTCTTTCTGAGGACAAGTCTGATTTGTGTAAATATTTACATAAAATCACTGATTGGGTGATATTGTAAGTGGTAGCTTTTTAAATTAGACCTAATATACAGAGTGAGGAAAAAAGGCTATTAAGTCCTTCTTGAGGTCTAAATTAGAATCAGTGAGCTTCAAAGATGAATACAATTTTAAATCCATTATCCAGCATGATTCGGGACAAGCATTTATTGACTAGTCAGCACTCCATATTCAGCTGCTTGAACATTTGTGAGAACACACTGGAAATCTGCAAACACAGCTAAAGCAAAATCACATACACTTCCTATCTGCAAAATAGTTGTGGTAGTACTTGGCAAATTACATTAAAGTATTTTCTTATAGTATTAGGTTTAAGCTCAACCTTGTGCCTGGAGACTGCAGCTACAAGTCTACCCAGATCATTCTGTATGCATGAGAAATGTTAGAATGAGACAGATGGAGTTTTCTTGGGAGTATAGGGCCCAAATCTAAGAGAGCAGTAGCAAGTTTGATTAATGACTCAGCATCCTACTTCATAAGTATTACTTATGGTTTAAGAATAACTGCTTTCCTTTGTCCCTGCTGCAGAATGGAATATAAAGATATGCAGTGGTGCATGCTGTACATGCAGGCACAGTTTCTGTTTTAATCTTTCACAGGTGCCTGCAGGTTCTCTTTAATATGTGACAACCTGAAGAAGAGGCTGAGTCCAGACACTGCAGCTTTTTTTTTTTTTTTTTTGCAGTGATTGTGTGAGCTTGTAGGGTTAATATTATTGCAGTATTTTATTATTACTTTTGTTAAATTTTATTATTATAGTAATGTGTAAATTTAGTAATGGGTTTACTTGCAGACAATTTATGATAGTTGGGGTTTTTTTTTAATATTCTTTACATGGAACAGGTAAAAAGAAACACTAACCCAGTTTAAATCTGGAATCCAGTTTATGCAGGTCAGTCATGCACAGCTGGTGATTCAATACAAGTCCACAGCTCCAGCATGAATAATGATAATCTTTGTGTCCAGTCTGGTAGATACAATAGTCTGACTGGAGCCATCTGTCAGAATGACTGACATGAGCACGTTCTTAGGGCAGCAAAACAGACTTATTTGCTTTTTCTCTACCAGAGCCTTGGAAAGTTAACTGTCTTGTTGAAAGCTCTGAGAGCAGTAGATATTGTTCGACCAACAAGGGGAAACATACCCCAGTCATGGGTCTGTATTCAGAACCAGCAGGCAGGGACATGTCTGGTTTTCTAGGACTCTTGTGGGGTTTTGCTACACAGGTTCACTGGGTACTGATAGCAGCCAAATCTGGAAAGTGCACTTGGAGAAGTCACTGTACAATATGCACCCACATATCTCAATAAAGATATAGTTCCCAAACAAGTGCACATAATATTTCAAGTGGACAAGAAATGCAATATTACACATAATTATGAGTGAATGCATGTTGAAAACATGCACTATAATTGACTTTGCACTGATTATTTTTACACAGGTTAATTATTGCATAGAGCAGTTTCAGTTTCAGTATCCTTGGTCCAGAAGCAGGCACTTGAGTAATCATGACCACTCTGCCATAGCTGGTTAATAGGTGCTCATAGACTACTCAGTGTGAAATCTATAGAGCTGAGAAGGAATCAAGCACGTGGATAGCAAAAATCTTCATTCCGTAGTCTTCAGGATGTACCACTGCACTGGTGACTTGGGAATTTTAGGTAGTTTGGTGTTGTGTAAAGAAAGGAATTGCAAAACTAAAGGATGCAAAGAAAATGACATGGCAGAAGTGCCCTTCCTGATATGATGTAGATAGTTTTATGGTATGTCTGTTTTCCTGCAGAACAAAGGTGGCTGTCCTGATGCATAAACAATCATATGAGACTTAGAAGTAATTCAATGTCTTAAATCCGCACTGTGTAAGCAAATGAATGACAAACTTTGCATCAGTCATGACAATAATGGAAGACAAAACTTACTAGGTTTGAATCTTTCTCAAGATGGCCTTATTTAACATGCACTATACATTACATTAGAAAGTATGGCCCTGTTGGGAGGGATCAAAGGCATGACCTCTGTATGGCAATACAGCCATAAAACATATTTATTATATTATTATGACCAAACTGATAAATTCTTTTTTGATTTTTAGTCTGTTATTTTAATATAAAGTATAGTCTCCATTCTGAAAAAAAAATTTTAAAATACAAGATAAAAATGAAGATAACAGCACAAGTAGCATGTAAAGCTAAAGTCAACAAAACTCTGCAAAATCTGTGATTATTAACTGCTAAAGCTTTCTAATGTAGTGGTTACTTAAGATATATTCCATGAGTGGGGCTGTTGAATTTATTTCACATGATCAGCTTTAAGCATGTGTTTTCAAGATATGTTCTTCATGCTGTAAGTACAGTCAGATTATTTGATTATGGTGAAGCAGCATTTTGATGAAAACATTTTATTGACTTTTGTCCATTCATCTGTGAGCCCATTTTAGTACAGTTTGATAATCAGGGACAACTAGAGCCATTTTACAGTGCTCTGATTAGTTCATCAAGGACAGCAGTCAATAATGGAGCCTTAAAAGAGCACTGACAAGCCAGTTCTGTGCAGCAGGTGAGCAACTTGCATTTGATTTGTGCAAAAGCCATAAACTTGAATTATTCATCATTTCACAATTTCTGATCATTAGGGAACATAACATGATCTCCTCTTACACAGCATTTTTTGATGTTACCTCTTTTAAACAGAATATATTGCATGGAAAAATGTAAATTACAGACCTCTCCTCTTCCCCAGTGAAGTCCATGTGATGGGAACATAATTGTATGGTAGATTATGATGGGGTATTACCCATAGCTGTGGTACAACAGCTTGTCAGGGGTTTCCTGAAGCTGCAAAAGTTGGAAGCCAGCCTAGCACAAGGAGAGATGTTGCAGTGGTTGTACAAAGTGTGTCACGGCACAAGGCTCAGAAAGGAAAAGTTATGGAGCAGGGAGAACAATTCATTTAGTGGATTTTCCTGGTAAGGAAAGTATGAAATACAGTATAAAGTCAAGTGCATGTATATGCTTGTAGATTTTGTGTTTCAAGATTGTTTTAATCTACCAAATATCTGTTCTAGTTAAACAGGGGGAAAAAAACCCACACTGCAGATGCAGTTTATGCCTTCACAGAGAGCAGGCATCTGTACATTAGGTATGAGTGACACGTATTCCTTTAAGGTTTTTTTGTATATTGAAAGACGTATAAAAAGAGCATAAACTCTAAACTGGAATTTGGCCAGGAACACAAACCAATGACATTTCTGAAGTGGGATGCATTTTTGCTGTCATTTGGATTTGGTGCAGATGTAGTACTATCTGCAGTATTTCTAAACTTCAGATTAAGCTCCTTTTTCAGCTGAAGTATAGTATTTCTAAAAGGAACTACTAGATTTAATTATGTTAATTAAAGTAAGATTCAGAACTATAACTCTGAGATTTATTATGAAAATTCTTCAACTTTTTTACATGTTTGGTTTTATGATGCAATTAAACTTTGGCTGTGAAGTTTATTTTCATCTCATGTAATGTTTTTGTCGTTTTACAACAAGATTATAATTAATGAGAGAAGTAAAGACATGTGACGTATATGAGCAAAAAGGCAACATAGTACCTATAAATCTGAAGGTGTTTACCATCTGCAAATATGTTTTCATTATTTCTTTAGTTAGATGTATATTTAGTATATTACATGTGGGGTTTTTAGGATATATTGAACACAACTAGTCATTGAAATAAAGTGCAAAATAGCACAATATTTGTAGCTGTAAGAAAACCATGTTTTAAAAGATTTTATTGGGGCTAATTTTTTTAAGATGTGGTGTAGATATCTGCATATTTTTTACATATTGAATGGAAGATATGTTTTTTTCTTATTAATTTTGCATGTAAATAGTTAATAACTGGAAGAACTTAAAAAGCCAGGTTTAGTCTTTCTATTTTCCATGAAGGCTCTGTATTTTCAAGTAGTTTTTGCTGGGCTTTAGCTACCACTTGTTTTTTCTTTCGGGGCATCTGCTACCTGTTTTTCGTTTCTTTTGTTTTTCCCCTGATGGTAACAAGGACTTTTAAAGGTCTGTCCTGATATCAAACATTGCTATGGGTCGATCCAGGCCAGATGCCAGGCACTCACCAAAGCCACCCACTCACTCCCCCCTGCAGCTGAACAAAGGAGAGAAAATGTAACGAAGGATTCATGTGTTGAGATAAGGAACGGGAGATGTTGCTTATCAAACGCCATCATGGGAAAAACAGATTCAGCTTAGAGATATGAAGTGAATTTATTGCTGACCAAATCAGAGCAGGAAAATGAGAAGTGAAATAAGCCCTTAGGAACCCCTTTCCCCCACTCCTCCCTCTTTCCCAGCTCTACCTTCTCCCCAAGTAGTGCAGGGAGACAGGGAGACAGAGGTTTTGGTCAATTCATCACCCCAGACTTCTCCAGCTGTTCAGGGAGAAGAAGTCATTAGCAGCTTCGAGCCAGGCCTGTAGCTTCCTGACCACCACAAAAAAAAACCCAAACAAAAAAAAAACAAAAAAAAAAAAGCCCCCCAATACCCTGAGGCCACACACAAAACAAATAAAAACATAGATAAAATTGGCCAACAAAATCAAAAGTTAAGAGAGAAATGTATGACAGAGCTATAATCAGTATGAATACCTAAGTTTTAATTATGTTTGCAGCACTGTGTAGCACAGACACTAATGGTAGCTTTCACATTTCTCGAGCTGCCACATCCAGTCCTGCTTTGCTTGCTTATCTGTGTGTACACAGTCTCTCAGTATGATAATGATTAACATAAGGGAATGTTTTTAGCTCCAGTGAAACTCATGTGGCTTATCACGAGGGCCTGTCTATATACAGCTTCCTGAAGACCTGTCTTTCCATTCTTCCAAGTACCCACTAACTTGGGTTTCATCTTTCTGGTTTTTTTTTTTCTTTTGCATTCACAGATTGTCACCTCACTCAGTTATTGATCTCTCCTGTGCTGCAAGTTCACTCAACACTGCCATCCCTGACTTAAAATGATTTCCATGGGGGAATCTTGAATCTATTGCTTTGAACTTAATTGACTTTTAAATTGAATTGAAGGAAGGAATAAAGTTCCATTTCTATTCTGTCTGTTTTGGTTCTTCTGAGCTAAAAGGAGAAAGATCACTTCTGTCATCAAAAAAAGCAGGCATGATGCTGAATGCACACAGACTATGTGTTCAAGTGTGTAGTTTATATTTTAGAATTTCTTCATCCTAATTTAGCTCTACATGTTCAAAGGCACAATTTCTACAGGAAATTTGGTAGTTTATTTGTTGAATTCTCAGCTATTGCTTTGTAATTCTGTTGAGAAGGTCATGCCATATGTCTGAGTATGCAGCATGAATAATTCCCTTCCTGAACACAGTGGGGTTTCTTGGTACACCTACCTTCTACCTTCTTCTAGGCTTTCCTAAAGGTAAAAGTCCAAGCACTGCAAAGGTTAAGTGAGCTGGCCTTTGGGGCACAGCAGGAACTTTTCCAGTCTGTGTTTGTCTATTAATTTCTGCCAAAATATATTCGTGCTCATTGCTTTTCTTAGCTTTTCATTCCTTGAATTTTGAAAGAACACTTTGTACTTCATGCACAGACACTGTGAATGCTAACACAACAGACAAGTATTCTAAGTGGCTGTCCAATCATCTGAGGTGACATTTACATGGTCTGCCAATAAAAGAAAGTACAAATTTAAGAACCTCACTGTAAGCTGCTAGCCACTTTGCTATACAAAGCACTATCTGGCGATCTTTTCAGCAGTCCATCAAATAAAAGAATTTACTTTTAATAAAAAGAACTGCAAACATCTAATCTGTTTTGCAAATTATGCCTCTTTTTTCTTGTGGAGAAGACAGACTGAGGGTTGGTGTTGTTCATCCTGGAGAAGAGAAGACTCTGGGGAGACCTTATAGCACCTTCCAGTACCTGAAAAGGGCCTACAAGAGGACTGGACAGGGACTTGTCAAAAAGGTCTGTAGCGATAGGAAAAGGGCTAATGGTTTCAAACTCAAAGAGGGTAGATTTAGATATTAGGGAAAAGTTCTTTACTGCAAGAGTTGTGAGGCACTGGAACAGGTTTCTAGCCAGAGAAGGTGTGAATGCCCCATCCCTGGAAATGTTCAAGGCCAGTTTGTAAGGGGCTTTGAGTGGTCTGTTGTAGTGGAAGGTGTCTGTCAATGGCAGGGGAATTAGGACTAGAGGATCCTTTCAATCCAAATCACTCCATGATTAGCACAATTAAGTTCTGGCAAATAATAATGGTGGCAAAATTGTATGTAAGTAGTGACTGCTTTATTGGGAGGCTAAAACAATTCCTTCTCTTTACATTTCTTTTCACTGCCTTTAGCACTCCTGTGAAAGGGATATCTGAAAAAGCATATTCTGGACTGGATGTGGAAGTGGCAGTAGCTTCTGCAGCAACGGAAATCTTGTACAAAAATTCATAAAAGCACCGTTTGGTGGGCAGATTTATTGATCTGCTTTGCTAGCATGTAAGTCTGAGATTTTCAATCTTTTATTTGTGGTACATGGAAATCTGTAGGACATGTTCAAAGCTGTCTTTGAATTCAATTTGCGGAATTAAATTCTGCAATTGTCTTGGGAAATATTTAGAGGTCCATAAACTGAAATGCTTGAAAATAATTTCTTCAGAAATATAACTTCATCATATTTACAGAATCACAAAATAGTCTGAGTTTGAAGGGACACAGAAGGAACATCGAGCCCAGCTCTTAAATTAATGGCCCATATAGGGCTCAAACCCATGACCCTGGCATTATTAACACCAGGCTCTCACCAACTAAATTAATCTCAGATTACTATTATGAGGAAAAGCCTGTCATATTTTGAGTAGAGATCATTCTGACTGATCCACAGCTTTTGTACTGACAGAAAATCATAAAATTATAGAACTTTTTAGTTTGAAAAAGACTTGAAAAAGGCTTTGAAAAAGACTATTTGAACCATAAACCCAGCACTGCCAAGTCCATCACTAAATGGTGACATAAAGCACCATACTTCTCCAGAGATAGTGACTCAGAAGATTTTTTAGGACACAATAGGTATAAAAAAAACCCAAATGACATAACAATCTATAAATATAACAAAGTCAGAAAAAAATAACTATTTCATGATACTGGCAGAAAAACAAAGGGTAGAAATTGAAGTGATAGATATAGCAGGAGTGACATCAGGTTTTCTTTACTGTAATAAATACAAATTTACATCTAAGGCTTTGTATGATGCTGATGTTTGTTGCAGATACACACCATGGTAGGATTAAGAGGTCTGTAGGAATTTCTCTTCCTTTTATAATTTACCTTGCCCTTCCTATCCCATTTCTTAATTATTTAGTGTTCAGGCTTCTCCCGTGTTCCTCTGTACTCCTGTTTCCAAGATCCTTTCTTTGCTTCAGGAAACTCACTAGGCTCATTAGACATGCATGCACCATTTACTTGCATCCTCAGTAAGTGCCTGGGAAGACAAAATAAGACAGATGAGAATTGGAAAAGGTACTGAAGAGGATTTAGGGTTGAATTCAAGCGTTCTGATACAAAATTGAGAAAGTCTCTGATCGTTCATGGTCCAAAAACCTCTGTAGTTTCTTCAAATCTTATTCCTTATTATGGCATCTAAAATTCTGTAAAAAGAGGAATATAGTGAACATCAACTCACACCTTTTTTGCCAGATCTTTTCCTGCTCTTCAATGTGTCTCTCTGCCCATGTCCATCCTCCATCTTAATATATGAGGAACAAGGCCAGCTTTTGTCTTGTGAGGTGCCAGAGTTTCATTAGGAGGTAGCTGCTGACTCCAGCGTTTAAAAGTACTAAGACTGTGGGAAAAGGAAAACAAAACAACAAACAAACAAACAAACAAACAAACAAACAACAGAGTATTTCCTGCTATTCTTTGTCCTATTTCTCAGACTTTTTGCAGAAGGATGGTTTCTAGCTGAGCTATTACTGCCTCTGGGATATTTTGTTTTCCAGTCGTAGCTCTGGAACTGCTGATGAACCAAAATCTTCTTAGCTGCTTCCAGTAATGCAATCTGTTGTTTGGATCTAAAATTATTTTAATTGTCTGATTAGCATTTAATCACCTAAACTTTGGTCTTGTGTTCTGGGTTTTGATGAGTTGTGTATATTCAGTTTTGCTGTCACTTTCCTTCTGGTTTTTCTTTTCCCTTCATGTAGGCTGAGAAAGTGTTTGAAAAGTGCTTAAAACTTATGTTTCCTTTTAAGTGCATTTTGGTATCTTCAGCTACTAACTGAATTTAAAATTCTGCAATAATATTCTTTTTGAGCAGCTCAAAATCAAATCTTAACTGCAGAGAGTCAGTGCATTATTGCATTAATAATGTGATATTAATAGTTTGTTCTTAGCAGCTTGTTTATAGTTGAAGATGAAGAAAGGAAAAGACTGAGAAGAAGTATCTTTCCAAAACAAATCAACAAGAACTAACAGGCTTTGGCTGTAGGAGATTGCCTGATGAAGGGTAGCTTGCCATACAGTATATTTTTCAGTTATATAGTTTAACCTAATAGTTCTGGTACCATATTCAGGATGCATCCCATTGTGATAAAATTTATACACATGCTGTTTCTTCCTTGTGGTCAGCTAAATATCAGGGAAAGAAAGACATCATAAACTCAAGCAAATGGTACTCATTGAAATAATGTATTTTAGGCTTTTGGGGTTTTTTACTGCTCTTGTTCCAGATTATATATCAGAGCAGAAATCAAACTGGTGAGACACACCAGTTTCCTCACCAATAAATTGTGCAGAGATGTCTGTATGGAAAAGTCAGGCTGTGTCTGGAGCCCATGCAGGTGTGGGCAATCATTGTCCTTTTGCTCAGGTAACATGCTTAAAGGCCTAGATCACTGTGCCTTTTCCACTATGTCCCTGAGTCTCACAGGACTTCCAGCAACCCAGATAAAAGGGGCTGCAAAAGCTACCTCCTGCCTGAGCTGAGGAATGGTGCTGCTTGTAATCCTGTACCAACTAACACTAATGCTGCCTGCAGATGGAGTCTGATCCTCTGCTGTTTCAGTTTAAAATTAGGTAAAATAATATTTGATTTACAGTGATGTGTTTGTTTTTAGACCAAAAGTGCACAGAGACAGAAGCTCACCTTAGACCAGTTAGTTCTGCTCTGGCCAGGAGACAGTAACAACAGCTGAGAGCTGAGTCCACAGCCTGTTCCTTCCTCCCTCTCTCTCTCTCTCCCTTTCTCCTCTTTTCTCTCTCACCCTCTGTCCTACTTTTATCTGGTCTGGCACTGCAGAGGGAATACATTACCAGCTTCAAGACCAACCAGATCACTGAACATTGAATTTAGACATTATCATATGCATGTTGCCATGACCATTCTTTGACATGAAGAGGTATTTGCAGTTATCAAAAAGATAACTCTAAGGGCCTAAGAGCATTCATTTTCAGTTGAGTCTAGTGAAATATACTAAAAGTTGTCATTAAATGCTTAGGGACACTGTTATTTCACTACTTGTAATAGCAATTTCAGTTTGTAATCACTATCTCAGCAGAATAAATCACTTGTTACACAGTATAATTGGCAATCGTACATAAACTTTACCATAAACTAGCACTCTAAAAAATCTGGAAAAAAGATATTATGGACAGTTGCTGGGAATATTAGATTGAATTCAAAGAACGGATGAAAGCAAGAAAGGAGTGATAAAGCATATTTACTATATGTGGATCAGAAGGGTAATCATTAAAGGTTATGACTATCAAACCTGGTAAGATTTTCTTTGGGTCAGACTCAGTAACACTGGAGTGAATAAATTGAAGTAAAAAGAGTAACTTTGAATTAAAATCCTAGAAAATATTTGATTCCTCAGTGTTTAGCTGTTAATTCTACTGTACCTGGGCCTGTTTGTATATTGTAAGGGATTCCCTTTGCCCACTTTGTAAAGTGTAATTCTGAAAGGTTCAAAAAATAAAAAATTTAATTTGTCTTGGAGTCCAGGATATGTGTCAAATTCTTATGTGTCAAATTCTATTGCTTATAATGACTTTAGGGAGATGGGATATCAGAATATATTAGTCCCAGTTTTCAAAGCAGTATATGAAAAAGAAGAGAAGGACGCATTGCACCATCCTTCACGGACATCTGTTTGCAAACCTAGAGTTGCTACATAGAATAATATTTGGTATCAAAATGGTGGCAGGAAGAAAAGTATTACTGTGATTTGAGAGCTGATTATAGACGGAGACAGTTCCTTTAATATAGACAAAAGTATTAAAATGAATTTTTCATTAGATTTAGTTTTAACACAGGAACTTAATCTTAACACAACATTTGGAGTTTATTCATCTCTCATAGATTTGGAGCTCAATAGCAAGATAAATTTTGTACAAATTTCACATTTCATTATACATTATTAAAGATAAACAGATTCTTTTTTCTTTTAATACTGGCAAAGCTTTCCCTTGCAAGACCCTTCACAAGCTTCTGCATTTTTTTCCATTTAAGCTGCTGCTTAAAGTTACATGTGTCAGAGCAGAATTCAAGTGCTGTCTCTAACTTTGTGTCTCTACTCATCCCTTTAATCTGTAGCTCCACAGAGTTGCCTCTTTCTCAGTACTAGAAATGTTGTGATGGGAACACTTACATCCTTTGACTAATACTGGATCCAAAAGTCTCAGTATCAGACGGGCAGTCCAGGTTTGGTTTATGTCAGCATTTATGTTATGGTTCATGTCTGGGTTTGAGATACAAATTGGAATGTAGACTTTACAACGGTTTGAAATTCAGCCAGCATTTTGGAGCTGGGAGAGAAGAAGAAATTAAATAATATAATGCCTCTAGTTGTATTTCTGCTGAGAAAGAATATCATGCTTGACCACTTTTAGGTCACGAAGACTTCTCAAGGTCTTCTGTTTCTATCTACTTCACATTTTTTCCTCCAAGTCTTTCAGACACTTCTGAAAAGAGATTTTTTTTTTTTTTTTTTTTATGTATACAGCTAGTCCTGTGGTTAACTAATGACAAGTATCTTTCCTATCCTATTCTTTACTATCTTTCCTTTTGAGTCCAAGTTGAGTCCCTTGAGTATTTGTATTCTGATATAAATATTTGATGTCTTCGCCCAATGCTTGGGAAAAGTCAAGTTCATCAGATCCCTGTGAAGCAGCAAAAGGAAACTGATTTTACTCCTCTTGTTGCCTTTTTGCTTCTTCTGCTAAGTGGTGATGAGATATACTCAAATACAGACAGATTTTAACTGAATTCCCAATAGCCTTTGCACCTAGATGTATTTATATTTACGCCACTTCCCTCTTACTTTAGTGAAAGAAACTTATAAAAACAGAGTAATAACACTAGAATTAAAAAACAAAACAAAACAAAACAAAGCAAAACAAAACAAAAACCCCACAAAAACCCCCAACAGAATATCTAAACCTTATATAGTTTAAAAGCATTTAGTGTGCAGTAAAGATTGGAATGGAAAAGGAAAGTAATGTGTAAAACTCAGCAATATAATCAAATGTCAATGCACAAGCTGGATAAAGAGAACAGTCCCATGAGTATACTTATGAGTAAATTAAAATCAGAACATTGTGCAGTTTTAACCAAAATGGTTATTTTAGTTGCCTAAGATCTGTGAAAATTGCAATGGAAGGTAATACTGCTCCAAATTATTTCATCTTTCATTCAGAATGTGTTGTTAATTATAGGAGCACCTGTTAGACTGTACTCACTCATTGTCGGTATTTCAAATAAACATCCTTAATTGAAATGAATTCTTTCATGGGTGAAATCTACAGCCTAATTGCATTTTTAATTTGCTTTTGACAAAAGTATTTTGGCTATTACTGTTTGTTGAAACAAAATACACACAAACTAATTACATTCAGGGTAAGAAGGACCCCTTAGATCATACAGTCCAGTACTGTGGTCCCTCACCCAGGTATTCCTATGTCTAACCCGTAACAGCTGGTAATATCTCCTAGGAAATATTTTAAAAGGCATAATAAATTCACTCAGGGGAAATCCTAGAGATTGGTCAGAAATAAAAAATTAATTAATTAATTTGAAAAGTTAGTCTGGCTTCTGATCTGAATGTGCCTGGGCTTAGCCATTAAATCTGGCAGTTTACTTGCTTACATGCTTGTACACTCTGTACTTATCAACACCCCTTTTGCAGTTGTTTGCTTTTCCAGATTCAAACATGATACATTTCTGATGCAGATTTCCAGATACAAATCATCATTTCAATTTTTTATATCCACCCCAGGCACATGCCATCTTTTAAGTTTGCTCACATTATTCTTGTAAGTTGTAGGTCATATCTTGAGACAGTATCACAGTAATGATCCACCTCAGTGACTCTCAGAATAACTACAAAATCAGTGTGAGTGATAGCCAGGGAGATGGTATTTGTGGGTGTGTGTCCTCCTCAATACTTCCAGTTGCAGGGAATGATGAGGGAATAAGCAGGACAAACCAGCAGCCTGGTGTCCACCAGCAGAATTTTGGTTTTTTTGATCATGGATCGGTCTACACAAAACCAGACCTGTTGGTGACAGATTGGAAATAAAGGAACGTTCTGCAGGAGTTAGCAGGGCTCCTTGTAAAACTTAAACTAGATTTGAAGAGGGAAAGGGATAAAAGCCCAAGGTTTCTAGAGATAAGTCTGGGCATGCCAATGTTTGTAGTACAATTTTCTAGCCAGGTCCTTTGGTCCCAGGTCTCTTTGTAATCTCAGAGGATGTAGGGGAAGGAGATTCATGTGACAGGAAAGACACAAGGTATACTGATGTGTTAGAAACCATGTATGTGCCTGGGAATGGTGGATCTGCTACAGACCACCCAAAGAGGATGAACAGGCAGACGAAGTCTGTGCTCTCAGGCAGGACTTCAACATCCAGATGTCTGCTGGAAATGCAATGCAGGGAAGTGGTTGAGCCATTGTCCTTGGAGTATTTAAAAAAGTATTGGAGGTATTTAAAAGATATTTAAAAGAGATGGAGTTGTGGCATCTAAAAGAGTGTGGCACAGTTTAATGGTGCACTAGGAAGTGCTGGATTAAAATTTGGACTCAATAGTCTTAAGCGTTTTTTCTAACCTAAATGATTCTGTGTAGTTTCATGCATTATCCACTGCAATAGTTTCTGAAAGAATCCCCCCTTGTTGAACAACTGTGTAAACAACTTTCTTCCTTCTGTTCCACCTTCCCTTTTTTCTTTTGGATTATAATCCCAAAAGATTATAATTTTGAAAATTATGCACAGATTTTGGAAGCTGTTTAATCTTTGGTTATCAGAAAACAAAACAAATTCATTACTGTTTTTAAGGTGTGAATGCATCAACTGAGCTCTTCTAACTGACATGTTTTTAAAATATTATGCCATATTATTCCTAGCAATCCCTGGCTTTCTGTGGTGTGTCTACAATATTAATATAGAAAACATGACATAGTATAGGAATGTATTTTCAGAAAAGCTCTTTAAAGAGGAGATCTTTATTCTGCGCTAAAGAGTCCGTAGATATCGCAAAGCAAGCTGTGAGATGTTGTAAAAAATTAAATTTCTCATCTATGCTTTGTCTCATATTGTTTTAAAATAATATAGTGTGAAATAGAATGATAACATGTATTATGCAAATGTTATACTTCTGTGAGGCAAAATTTTTTTTGAGACTTAGGGCTAATTTTAATCTAATTGCAATTTTGAAAGTATAATAAAATTTTTTTTTGAACACAACACATTATTGTCCAGTACTAGATTGATTTTGTTTAGGCACCATAATTAAAGATTGTGTCCTATCTATGTGTTTTGCTACCGGGAAAACCACTGATCTTCAAATAAATCAGCCTTTTTTTTTCTTCCTTAATTCTATTTGTGAATGGATTTTCACAGCAATACACATTTTTTTTCACTTATTTTTTCAAAGATGAATTTGCAAGGACTCGTGCATGACATGCATAACAAAACAAAGCAACTTAATGAGCAAAGTGGGATTTTTTTTTGTTATTGTTTATTTAGTTTTGTCAGGGCCCTGGTTCCGGCCAGGACAACATTAATTTTTGCAGTAGCCAAGACAGGGCATGGCAGGACCCAGAGTTTATTCTGTACCATGTCACATCATTTTCTGGGGAAGAGGGAAGGGCTCTCTTCTGGGTGATGTAATGTGGGGAAGGGAGAGGTCAGGTACTGTCGGGTGTGAGCAGCCATGTGTGAATCACATGCCTCTTTTCCTGTACACTGTCATTAGTATCATTGTTGTTACTGTCCATTGTCCTCTTTCACAGTTGTCCAAATGCTTCTTAAACTCTGTCAGGCTTGGTGCTGTGACCATTTCCCTGGAGAGCCTGTTCTGGTGCCCAACCACCCTCTGGGTAAAGACCTTGTCTCCCAGTATCTGACACAAACCTCCCCTGACACAGCTTCAGGCCATTCCCTCAGGTCCTGCTCCTGTCACCACAGAGAAGAGATCAGTGCCTGCCCCTCCTCTTCCCCTCATGAGGATGTTGAAGGCTGTGATGAGGTGTCCCCTCAGCCTCCTCCTCTCAGGCTGAACAGACCAAGTGACCTCAGCTCCTCCTAATACAGTTTCTCTTCAAGGCCTTTCACCATCTTTGTTGCCCTCCTTTGGACATTCTCCAATAGTTTAATGTCTTTTTTATATTGTGGCAGCCAAATATGCATACAGTACTAAAGGTGAGGCCGCCCCAGCTCAGAGCAGAGCAGGACAATCCCCACCCTTGCCCAGCTGGCCATGCTGTGCCTGATGCACCCCAGGACACTCCTGGCCCTCCTGGCTGCCAGGGCACTGCTGGCTCATGGTCAGCTTGCCACTGACCAGGACCCCCAGGTACTTTTCCGAAGTCCTGCTTTTCAGCATCTCCTTCCCCAGTCTGTGCATTGCCCAGAGTTGCCCCATCCCAGGTGCAGAATCTGACCCTTCCCTTGTTCAGCTTTATATGGTCCATGATTACCCAGCCCTTTAATCTGTCAGGGTCTCTCTGCAGGGCCTTCCTACCTTCATGGGAGACAACAGCTCCTCCCAGCTTTGCACTGTCTGTGAACTTGCTCTATATCCCTTCCAGTCCTGTGTCCAAGTCTTTTATGAAGTTGTTGAAGAGCGTGGGGCCTAAGATGGAAGGCTGCTGAACCCCAGCAGTGACAGGTCACCAGTCCGATGTCACCCCATTCATTGTAAGCCTTTGAGCCCTACCTGTGAGCCAGTTGCCCACCCATTAAATGACGTGTTTATCCAGCTGTGAGCTTGACATTTTTTCCAGACATACTCTGTAAGAGATGCTAGTAAAAGCTTTAATGAAATCCAAAAAAGATGACACCAACTGGCTTCCATTGATCAGCCAAGAGGGTTACCTTGTCATAAAAGCAAATTAGGTTTTACAAGCAGGACTTTCCTCTCATGAAGACTGTGACCAGTTACTGGATTGTCTTTCAGGTATTTTTCAATACTTCCCAGAATAAAGTGCTTCTCCACAGCTTTACCAGCCACTGAAGTGAGAATAACAGGCCTGTAGGTTTTGCGATCATCCTTCTTGCTGTTTCTGCAGAAATTATTTCTGAGTCAATATCTCAGACGATATTGACTACTCTGAAGACCAAAAAAATTGAAGAAAAAAAATATAATCCTTCTACAACACCTATCAGTCAACCTTGTCTTGTCTGAGTATGTAAATAGATGGGAGAACATAGTTCCTGTGTTATTGCAGAAAGAAACTATTGCAGTATATGGGTCAAGTGGTTTGTCAATATGTCTAGTGGTTTGAGGCACTAATCCACGTATTTATTTAAACAGAATCTGTAGCTCAGTGTTGCTAGAGACAAGTAAAAATATTGAAATGTATTATATAGTAATGTAACATGATACACTACTCTGCATAAATTCTCTGTAATACTGCAGTATATTTTTCCACAAGCTAAATTGTAGTATTAAGGTATACTTAGATGGAAAATCATAATTTCTGAACATGGAGCATTTCTCGTTCTTTTAAATGTAAATTGAAATACTGCCCTGTTATGGTTCTGGGAAATGGTTTAAGGAACTATGTAATAAAAGATCCATATAGAATACCTACATTTTAAGTTAGATACTCTATTGCTGGTAATTCTTAAAACACCATGAGCATTTAGGACAGCACCAACTGTGTTTATTTTCAGTCAAAGGATTTACTTGTACAAATAGGGACATATTTGTTTTTTAATCAATGAAAAGAAGTAGCCTTTTTCTAGGCTGTGGATGAGTGGTAGTCTGGAAACTGATCATGATGGTTTGTGAAGTCTGTGTATATTTAAAAATTTTACTGAAGACTGTGGTTTAGATATACTGATAGCTGCAATTGCAGTTCCATATGTAGAGCTTTAAGCATAAAAAGAATCGAGAATAGCTAGTAACATGACTGCAAACCCTTTAATCTTGAACAAACTGTATATACCAGAAACACTAGTAATCAAAAATTTTCTTGACTAGAAGGATTTATATTACCTCAGTTTTCTGTGTTGCCATTAAAACACGGAAGTATTACAATGGTAGCTTTAAATCACAGCAAAATACATGTTGATGACTTTCTTTCCTTAAATTTCTGTTAATTATTTCTATGAGAAATTTCAAATGATAATGACATACAGCTGAGGCAGAAGGATGTAAAACTGTTTCTCATTCCATAGAGGATAATGGCAAAGTATCTAAAGGTCAAGAAGAGTGCTGGGTGTATTAATATAAAAAGGTAGATATAATTTAAGCTATTACCCGAGCGTTGTCCTAGTGATGAGAGAATATTCCACTTTGAACAAGGCACAATCCATAGGTCTTCAAAGCGTTGATATAATCATAAAAGTTCAGGTTTAGAAAGGGCCCCCAGGAGGTCATGTAGTTCTTAACTCTACTCTGAAAAAAACCCTATTGGCTTGGAAACCCTTTGCAGAGATGCCAATCTTATCAATTCTTAAAATAGAAAGAAAAGCATAATAATATTCTATTATTGCTAGATACTGTGTATAGAGAGTAGTAATTGGAATATCCTATTGTTGCTTAGCCAGCTGCTTCTCCCTGTATCTCACAGGAAAAAGACAAGAGGTGCCTACAAGGGCACTATGTTACAGACAGTAATAACCTGAAAAAGAAATGCAAGATACGAACTAAATAAGTCTGTCAATCTAAGCAAGTTTCTACTTTTATGAGTGAGAAAAGCCTGGGGAGTAGGGCCAGGGACTTTGTGTTGAATTATTATTTCATCATACTCTGGTATTTGATTAATTCCTTAATCCTTTCCTGCTTCTTATATAGACCAATTTTCTTTCCTACTCAGGATCTCTTTCATAGTATTTTTCTAGTTTTCATCCCATTCCAAGCTTACTTCTTAAGAATTCCAATCAAATGTTACTGGGGATTTTGTTCTTTATAAAGCAAATGAGATATGAATAAGTTAGTGGAGACAGTTTTCAGTGTAGTCCAGAATTTGAGTTGTTATTTGAACAACCATGTATAGATCATAGTGAACCATTTTTATTCATATTTATATTTTAATAATTGATGTTTAAAAAGTACGTTTTCCTTCATACCAACTAAAGTGAAATCCAGTAAATCCATCCCATTGCAAACTGTATAATCTGTATATTGTGTCTTCATGTTTGGTCATAATGTGACAACACTCATATTGTGAAACCAAGACCAACTCAGAAAGTCTTCTTCTGATTCACAAAAATGTATGATATAGTCCCATTGCTTATCGAGGTGAAGAAAGAGGTCAAAGTTCTTAAAGATGGCAAATACTGGTTTTCTCATTAAGGAGTCCAGTAAGAGGAATAAACTCCATCATACTACTTAGACTTAAAAAGGATAATAAACTTCTAGATAACTTCTAAACTTGAAATATACCTTTAACGGGTATATTTTTAACAATAATTGTTTGTTTTCATAACATATTATTCATTTCACAAGAAATTATTCCTTTATGGGAAGTGATTAGTTCTCCTACTTCTAGGGTGTGAAATTCAAAGTATAGAAACTGAATCATAACATTTCTCCCAACGAAATATGCTCTTTCCCTAGTGGCTCATTTAGAAGGAATTAATGTACTGTAATGTCATTGTGTTTCAAATAATAATTCAAATGGATAGATAATAGAGTCTATGATTTTTTTAAACAGTTTCTTCTTTATAGCTTTCTCTTACTTATAGACAAACAAACAAGTTTTAATTATATTAACAAAAACAAGTAAAAAAACCAAGATGTATTTATTGACACTTAAAGCTGTGTTAATTGCTTTTAATATTAAAAACAAACAGACAAAAAACCACAACAACAACAACAAAAAAAACCCCTGACCAGAAAATCAAACCAAAACAAACAAAAAACCCCCAAAAACGGAAAAGCAACAAGCAAACAGAAAAAACCGTCAGCAAGGTATGTTTCCTTTTGGAACAGATTGATAAAACAGAAACTAGTCAATTGACTGTCACAGACCACGACCAAGGGCATCTAAACAGGCATTTGAGAAGGGAATATGTGTCTTTTTTATTATGAGAAGTATGAGCTCATGTTCTGCTATTTTCCTCATGCTGTACTAATTTCAAACACTTGAAACTCCTCCCACTTCAAATCTACAGTGTAAACTGAAAGCCAAACCTCTGTTAATTTTCCTTAGACAGGTAATATTATTCATCTCTAATTACCACCTTGATTTTCAAGTTTAGTATTCACATTATTCCACCATTTACTAGATCTTCTTTTGAATTATAACAGTATAAACGTCAGTGGATTTGGGAGTTGATTCAGGAAGCATTTAAAATACTTGATCTTTCTCATCTCTTCTTCAGGAAAGGAACAGATAGCTTCAGAAATTCCCCTGGACTGGAATCAACATGCTGTGAATAACACTGTGATCTTACTAAGACTTACTCCTGTGCTTAAAGGCACTAAACTGATGTGTTTGAAATCATGCATGTGAACAAGTAGTAAACTCTTATACCAGGACACAATGCTGAAACCCAAGAGAATGCAGAAGCAGGTTTGTATTCTTCTTTTTTTCTCAAGAAAGAAAATAATCAATTATCTCTTCTACAGATTAGTAACTGTAAAAAGAACAATTATGCTATTGGTTCCCTGTGTTTCTTTATATGGCCTATCTTCATCGTTACCATGTTACATACTAACAAATCATGGAAATTACTTTATTCCTATGATATATCCAGCTTTGTGAACTCATTTTAGAGTTACAGTTTACAAAAAAAAAAAAAAAATATTTGTGCTAATTTATTTCAAATGGCTGCTGAATGCTTGGGAGCCTTTCATAACCATAAAATTTACAATGATACTCACTAGGGAGAGTTTATGAAAGGTGATCATGTAAGATAATTTTTATACAGGGAAATACTGAAAGAAGTTTCTAAAAAGAAACTAAACAGTTTCTAAAAGAAGTTTCTAAAAGAAACAGACCGTAATATGTAATTCTCTTAAGCAATAATAAATTGCCCATATAGAATTAATGATCTCCTGACATTTCTTTCAAAAGACTTGAAAAGAACTAATTAATGTAGCACATTTCAAGCTAAGCAAATTGCAGTGATAAATGGGATTACTGGAAGCTATAAATGCAATTCGTAACTGAAGGAAAAGTGCAAAACATCACTCAGAACATTAAGGAATGCAATTAAGCAAAACATTTGGAAGTACTTAATTACATCTGCAGAGGATAGTTAAGTGAGATCTGGTGCCTTGCATCAGCAGCAATGTCAAACCTTCAGAAGATTGCTTAAGCAAAAAGTAGACCATTTGGTGTCAAGATAATATCTGATTTGACATGCAAGAAAAATATTTCTTCATTGATAAATTATACAAATGTCTGAAAAAATAATCAAGTTCCTAGCAATGGCAAATTTTGAATTACAGGCAGAAAAGTCAGGTAATTATTAAGTGGACACTTTCTTGTTGATCCAAATGTCTTTTGGTATAAATAATGTATACCAAAAATAAAAAATTTGCAAGAAAATGGGGTAGATTGTAAATCAGCTAGGGCTTAATTCAGCAAATTGCAAAACTATATGGCTGTAATTAAGCAAAGCCCTGACAAACTTATGCACTTTCATCGATTTTATATCCCTTGTTATAACATTCTTCACTAGAGTTTGAACTTAGGAAATTGATCTAATAGGTGAAACTCCTAAAGACAGGTGTTAAATCATGCACTCTCTCTTTCACAGAAAGGTGGAAGCTGTTTTTGTGAAGGCACCAGGGAGAGAACAAGCCTCAGGAGTGGCTGGCTTGGAATGGCTTATGTTCATGTGGTTCAGGACAAGCCTCCCCTGGAGAAGAAAGTCTGTGTTGGGTGTACATACCAACCCAGAGAGGTCTGGAGGTTTCTTCATCTCTGCTGCTTGATGGGAGGAGGCATTGAGGAAATCCATCAGTTCAACCACACCTATGCTTCCTCCTGTATGAAGATCTCTCTATACAGGATCTCAGGAATAGAGACCATTGGAAGGACAAAGCAAACTCACTATGGAGCTAGATTCTCCTTGCTTGCCTTCACTTTATTCCTAGAGAATAGGCTGGCTATAGCACCTTGTTCCCTGCCCCACTTTTCCATTTCTTGACCTGTTTTCTGGCAGCTGTTATGATTTCAGCAATGAGATGCTTCTAGCTGAATGTTGGCGCTTAAAAATGTAAGGATAGAAAGGGATGAGATCTCAAAGTATGAGTTGGGCAGTAACAAAGTACTTCAACTGTATCTAGATGACCAAGACAACCAGTTGGCTGCACCTTTAGAAACTTGAAAAAATTTTTTAAGTATATAAGTTTTATAAGTTTTATAAGTCCTCAGATTTTTTTACACATTAAAGAACATGCGTCCTAATTTTGAAGGGGATTCTGGATGTAGTGCATGGAATCCAACTCAGGATTATTGTTTTTAAAGTAGCCCTAGTTAGTGTGAGTGACCATGACACAGACCCAGACCGGCGGGGAAACTGAATCATTTATTCAAAAGAAACAAGCTGGTTTTATATACTTTTTCAAGGCATAGTATTTCCTTAAATGGGAATTCTCACTATGTAACCTATCCCATGCTGCCATGTCAGCAACAGCTTTCTTCATGTCCTTCTGTGGGATGATCATGCGCTGCTCACCCGTCTGTCAGCTTCCAGCAGGCTCCTCTCCCGTGGGCTCTGCCTGTGGCACCTCCTGCAGGTTCTACAGGTACGTCCCACAGCCTGCAACTCAATTTGAGCCTATCTCTTCCCACAAGTTAGGTAATCCCTGACTTAAGTAAGAGCAGGTGGAATCTTTTTAGACGTACGTAACTCAGGTATTGAGCATAAAATCTCCACATTAGTTAGTCCTGACTCAAAATGTCTGCTTGTTTTACTCTTCTGTAATGACTTGGCTTTTCTTTAGCCTTCATACTCTGAAGAATTTAGATATTTGCCCATTTTATTTCACTTTTTAAAAAGATTTTTGGAAAAATATTGTGTACATTTTCAAGGACTTTTGACAAAAGCTGCAAAGCCCAGATAATCAGGGCTGCTCCTGAGGCTGTACCCGTGGGTTAAGTTCAAAATGCTACTGTAAGACTACTGCTACAGCAGATATTACAGTAATTAAAACACTTTAATGTGTACTGCTGTGAATGCATTTCATAGGGCCCACAAAGTGCTAAATGCACACCACTTATAACTATTTATAAAAACGATGCATTTGTTTTTGTCTGACTCAGTATAGGACTCTCTGGACTTGTTTGGAACGCGAGAAAAACCAATGGAAGAATTGCTCTTTTTATTTCCATCTATGCAGTGCAAGCAGATGGGAGTCAAGTTGATGATTCGTTTTAATGATTTAGTTGGCTAATTTGTCCCAGATTTGCTCATTTTGTTCACAGTTTGAAGAACCTGCAAGTATTTTTCCTTTGTGCAATAAAGAGTACAGTAAATGCTAGCTGGGTCAGCCTGGTAGTTCTTAAAATTTTATCTTTAATACCAGCAGAGAATTCATTCTCTCCTGTAGTCACATTTATAGAAATGGAGTTTAGCTGTCTGCTTTGTCTAATTGACATTGTAATTCAAAGTCAGCTAGCATATTAATGTTTCAGTTTCCTATTTAAAATCATGACAAAACACACATAACTATAATGGGCTGAAAGTTTTATGTTTCAACAATTATATTTTGTTGTACATAGCTAGTAATGATTACTCTCTCAAAAGATGATTTACGTGAGAAGAAATTGCCAATATTAAGTTGGATATTGTCCCATAAGGGAAAGAGACCTTTGAAATTCATCCTTTCATCCCAAATCTCAAACTGGTATTCTTTCTGGCTCTCCATTGTAGCCACTCCTTTTTTCTTCACATTCTGTTTTCTTCCAATTCATTCATTCTGTCAAAGACTAGCTGTTAGTACATCTTTTCTTCTGCTTTCCCTCCTGTTGCCCCTTTCTGCTGTCTCCATCCTTCACTATCTAGTCCAAGCTGCTGCTTCACAATCAATCAGACTAGATGTGACTCTGCACTGGTCTCTGTCTCCACTTTGATAGATACTCTGCTAGTCTTGCTCTCTAATTATACCTGTTCTTTTCTTTCTTCATTGGGTATAAGATCTAGTTTTCCTTGAGCAGGTAAGATGCTGGTGTACTTGAGTCCAGTCTGACTTAGAAGAGAGTGCTTCTGTTTAGACTGCTTTCTTAGCCCTGTGTCCACTTGCAGTGCTCCAGCAATGAATGTGTGTATAACAAAACATGAGACTTTATTTTCAAAGGTTGTATACAGGAGGTAAATTATAAAGGTACACATGTCTCCAGCTTCAGTGTGCCTCATCATTAAGGGAAGATCATGTTTTAAATCATTGTTAATGTGTGCAGATAAACAATTTTGAATTTGACTATGCGCTTGTATTTCCATTCAAAACCAAACAAAAGGAAACTTTTCAAGATGAAGTGTGTGACCTGAAAAAAAAAGACAAACACCAATAAGAGTTTTTTAAAATATTATTCAACCATTATGAAATGTATCAGGCTGACAGATGGAAAGGGAAATTTTCTATCTACATCTTTGATATGACAAAAGTGGTGGTTTACTCTTCTTTGGAAAGAAGAAATGAGGTCTACTAGACCTCTATTCCCTGTACTAAGAATGCTAATATTTTAAGTGGTGGTCTGCCCACTCAGTAGGAAATATGCAAGGCAGTGGCAGCCACAGCATCAGCAGTTAAATCAGTAAACAGTTTTGCTTTTGAATACGAAGATGTAATACAGAACCACTTCCATGTGCTCAATGAACAAGCCATCACAAAATAGCAATAAATATATTTTCAGTATAACTTGTCTAACACCAATTTTTCTTTACCCAGTGACATATTCAGGGTGTCAACATCTCTGCCTGATGCTGCCAGGAAGAGAATGAAATTTATTTCTATATGCTGTCAGAGAATGCTTTTCAGTTTTTCAAGTTAGTGTCTTCTTAAAAATTAATCAGAATGACATGATGAAAAAAAAAAGACTAAACAAAGAGCAAGAGGCAGATATTAATTATATTTTGCACCACTTTATACAGATCATCTTTTGCATCAGTTGAATAAGAATTTCTGTAATTACTTTTTGTTTTAGAATCTCCTTGAAACAAGAGCATTTATTGAAAGTTAAAACATTCTGTAAGGATGTTATTGGTACAACTGGTTATCATAATGTTTTTCTCTTTAAGTGATATGAGTGAAATACTTCCCAGTGTTGCTCTTTTGTTAGCCTAAAATAATGAAGTTTTTTTTCTCTGAACTGTGTAAGCATATATATTTCACTGGGATATGCTGCAAACCTGATTGATTTTGGTAAATAAACCTTTTTACTTTTTTAAAACTTAATAGAATTACTTAAATATCTTTTATTCATTATTCATTTATTTTTATTCCTTTCTTTCCTCTTTCTTCTTACCTTTTTCATGAAAGAAAAAAAAAGAAGAAAAAAATCCTTTTATGAGTCACTTGGTTATTTTTGTATTTCTAGTGGTCTGTTTCTGCTCTAATTAAAGTCATTGGAAAAACATAAATTTATTTCAGATGCCCAGGTTGTGAAGTAGATGCTGCACTTGTTCTGAAATTTGTCTGATTCTTCATCTGCTAATACCAGGGCTGAGTGTAACTAAAAATTACAAATTTCATTTGGTTGCTGGCTCCTGGTCTGTTACGTTGGCGTCTTACAACTCTGCTGCGGAGGAGTGAAAGGCACCTCAGGCAAAAGAGAGAATCAGCAATCAGTTTTATTGAGGTAATACTTTGACGGAGTTCAATATAATCAATGGAATTTAACAAAGATTAATAGCAATTTACTAAAAATAAAGTTAGATGGCAAAGTTCACCTTATTAATTACTGCATGGAAGGAACACAAAGGAACATTGAGTTAGAATGGGCAGTGAGGGGTAGAGTGTGTGTATCACACTCCCTCCCTGACTAAGGTCAACTTACTTCATGTCAATAGAATCCTGATGTTTCCACCTCTTGTCTTTATGCTATAAACACTTGATATATCCTGTTGACGCACTTGAGGATCCATGGTAAGAAAACAGCTTGTAGTGTAAAATATTACTATGAATTTTATGGGGTTTTTTCACATGATTGGGTGATTTGACATGATAAATGCATAGTATTTGTTTAATTAAGTACCAAAACTTTGCATGGAAAGATTGTAAGTAAAAAGCAGCTTTTTGCTCAAGCTAACAAAACCAAAATGGGATGAAGGCCCAGAATCAAATTTCTTGTTGCTGTTAGTGACCATTTGCATAAGTTATCCCACCAATTTTTTTTCTATCCTTTGCAGTCTTCAGAACATGACATATTTATTTTGCTTCATAGTGAGCAGTAATACATATTCTTTGTCCATTTTCTCAAACTTTTTTTTCTGCAATGAGTAGAGATCATCATGCTGTAATAGCTTTCTTAACAATGTAAGATTAATTCCAACGGAGTTAGGTAGTAAATCTTGGTACAATGTAGAGTTAGATTGTAATAAGTGATGAGAAGTGGCAGGAGCTGAATAGTTAAAGTCACAGCCTATAGTTTCAGTAAAACTAAGTCTACAAACATTTGAGTGATTGCTTCTATCTGCAGTGATATTGCTTAGAAATATAAAATCACAGAGGGTTCTCATAACAAACACATCCATTTCTAATATACACAAGTACAGTTTCAGAGGTTGTGTTGGGATATATCTCAAAATAGCAAATACTTGTTTAGTGTCAAGACAAATGTCTCAGGCTTTAATAGCATTGCCTTCACAAATCTTTGCTCTCACTCAACACATATATCACCATCAACAGCCTGCTACTTGTTTCCCTTTTGTTGAGCCCATACCCTGTGTTCTATTGTACAGAGCACAGTTCCATTATGATATAATTTCAGCTCAATGATGTGGAATGTAGTATATACCAAAGCATTGCATATTTATACTAAAAGTTGTGGATTTACTGTCAGTAGAGTCATAGGTAAAATTGACTAGACACCACCAGGATTTGAATTGCCTTTTCAAACTCAGTTGCATTATCCCAGATTACCTCTTACAGTAGGTAAGGTGGTCTCTTCACCTTTTCTTACAATTGCTGCTACCGTAGATAGTACCCACAACTGCAGCCTGAGAACAATGGAGAGTGAGACAGACATTAACTTGGGTTGCACATAGTGCATTTGAAATTAGTTGGTTGTCCCTTTCCTTCTTTCCCCTTGGGAAAATACATCAGATAAGAGCTACTGGTTAGTTTCCAATGTAATAGCAAGGATTGTTAAGGATGTTCTAATTTACGTAAATTACTTGCTGCAAAGCTTATTTGTTGGCTAAAACTTCAGCATTCATGCTGTTTATTACTCATAATCCTACTCCTTAGATATCAGTCCCATATCTTCTTGATTTTTTTGGAGAGGTGAGGGTTGATTCATGCAACCACTCCAACCATCCTGCATGGGACATACTTAAGAACAGCGAACAAATATGTTTAATTGCCAAGATATTAGTAGTTTCATTCATTTGAATGAGTGAGACAGGGGATTAAAAATTTAACTAGGGGTAGAAACCATTTTTGGATTTAGCTGAAGTGTGCTGTTTAAAACCTGCATAGTCTGCTAACTTGCTGTGCACAGAAGCCTGCAAAAAGGACAAAGGAGATTCAAGGCTACTTAAGAAAGGAATGCAGATTCCAAGCTGAAGAGGTAAGAAAGGGCCCATTGGCCTTGAGACTGAAGCTGACAAGAGAAACTGGAGCTTAGTTGGCAGACACAGAGATGTTACTAGAGAACTGCACAGAGTTCATAAGAACTGATAGATTAATTTTAATAGGAAACAGGATTGGGAAATGAATATGCATGAACCTGTTGTGAAAATTTATGCATATGCACAAATAAGTGGATAAAAGAGACTCAGGAATTTTCAAGGGTGCACGTCTTTTGGGGGAGCAATCCCAGATGTGCCCAGTGCTGAATAAAGATACATACCTACTTCCCAGCTTTTACAAGCTGTAGAGTTGTGGAGTTTTTTGTCTGCAAATCAGGAGCCTGATGAATTAAACACTCACTGTTGACCTGTATATTTAATTGAATAAGGTCTAATTTCAGTAATTTGTGAGGAGAAGGTTTGGTTGATTCTGGGATTAATATGTTAGGAACTAGATTGGTAGGCAATAGGTGTGGCTGTTATTGTAGTAGTGTTGTGGGAATAAGAAAAATGTCAAACTTCCCAGTGCCCACTGTGGCACCTGAACCATGATCTTGACAGTAAATTGGCACACAAACTCCCATAATGAACCTAAATGTCTGCATTCCTCTTGGGCATTGCCCTCCCTGGCTGGGTTTACCTTGGTGTTGTTACCTATGTGCAGTTGTATAAAAGGACAAGCTTAGTAGGTCCTTCAGCAGTACCATGATTATATCCTAGGGCAATCTGTAGTCCAAATGTGAGTGTCTCCAACCCATGTCCAGATTCCTGGATACAGACTATAAACACATAGGCAAATGTAAGGTTGATTTTTGTGATCAGATTGATGTCTTCCTTCTTGCTGTCCCTTGGTCAATTTTGGACATGTTGGGCTTCACTAAACATGTTAAGGCAGAGATTACCATGTCCTGTGGGATTGTTTGATTGCTGCATTCTGTATTGCACCTCCTGATCCCAGAGTATTCTGTGATTCAGTGATCTGTGATATCACAAAACTGGTTGATCTCTTGATTGATGATTGAGACAGGTGGGTTTTAATGGGGAAGCAAGGTTAAAATAGGTTAGGTTAAAATAGACTGGTCTCAGGTTTTGCTGGACAGGTTAGAAAGAAAGAAAAGTCTGACATGCATTGATTCTATGTTTTGCACCTTTACTATCAGTAGCTTTCTTGGCAAGTAGACCACAAGGTTTAGTTACTGTTACTAGAAACTAGTTACTGTAACTAACTAAATACTAGTTACTGTTACTGTAAGCTCAGTAAGCTACCCTGCTGGTGATAGAATGGAACCCCATAAGCAGGTTTGGGTCCTATGTTTAAGAGATGTCCTGAACCCCAAATCTTGTTTTCTTCATGTCTTCTCAGTATTATTCAGTAGGTGATGTTTAGCAGCCTTGCCACAAATACTATGTTTCAATTTCACCTTTTTGCCATATTTTTTCTTGTAAATTTGCCAGTGGTAACAGATCCTGGAGTGATTCACAGAGTGTATCACAGAGCACCACCCTGAGGTCTGTCAGACTGTTCTGTTTTGATGATGGGTCTGGCTTTGGAAAACAAAGAATGATCTTCCCCTTGGTTGCTATCATTGATGTCACCCTATATGCTCCAATCCCACAGTTCAGGGGATACTATTAATTTCCTAATCTGCACAGACTCAGGTTGATAAGGAGCCGCCATAAGCATGATCTTGATCTTTTCTTCTAACTTTTTTTCTTTCTACATTTCTTCCTGGAACTGTTTCAGCAGCTGTTCAATTTTAAAATATAGTATTAACTCAGCTGCCTTTTTGTCTTCTATTTCTTTTTTTAGGTCTTTCTCCTTTTTATTATTATTCTTCCTATCCTGATAAGCAGCTTCTTAGCAGATACCTAGTATTTTAAAAATAATTCCTTTCTCTTTTCCATCCTTTATATGCCCCCTGGCCACTTCTGGCTGTTCTTCCACAGCTTCGCAATCATGCCAGTTATCACAAGTACATTTTTCTGAAAAGCTGGGACTCAGGTTTATTTCACGACTCTGTAAATCATCTATGATACTACTTGCCATACTTTTGACAATCCCAATTTGTTGCAGATGAATGAAAGGCTCATCACCCCAAAGAGAAAAGCAGCTATATGTTTTATTGAGATAAAATAATGATTTGACAGAGTTCAATATATCTGGCAGAGTTCAATACATTCAATGACATTTAAGAAAGTTTACTACTGTTTTACCAAGGTTCAATTAAGTTTCACAGCGAGGTCCACCTTATTAATTACTGCATGGAAGAAACACACAAAGGCCCATTGAGTTAGAATCGAGTTTCACATAGAGACCAGAGATGCAAAGGAAAAGGAAAACCATTCCTTTGAGTCATGAGGCTCAGAATGGACCCCATTGCTTCCTCAACTCCTTAGACAGCCTAGGTTTGGCTAGGTCCAATCTTAGTCACAGATTTGGACAATGGTTTATATATAATGGAAATATCTGTACAAAGTTTCTACTAATTAATGTTGAGTAGATACATGAATTAGTAATGTTCCATTAGTATTAATTCAGTGTTATCAGTCACTTGCTAAAGATCAGTTGTAAGTAAAGGTATTTTTCCATCTTGGACAAGGAAGAACTCTTAGTTTCAGGTAAAGGATCTCAAACCTTGTGAGTCATCCCTACTCAAGGGGAGAGTAATTGGCATGCTGCATTTCAGGGAGAGCTCAAAACAGTGCTCATCCTGATGGGAATATTTACAGAGAGAAGTAGTTGGCCTCTAGTCAGTAATATAGACACAAAGTTGTCTTTATTTTAGCTTTACACTCTAGTTTCGTACTTTGGTTATCTTGCATTTTTGGGGCTTCAAAGCCAGGTTACATAATATTTTTCCAAGGCACCTTGACTCCCTTGTACATGAGACAGGAGCTTTCCAGCTCACAGGTTCACCACAGAGAGTGAGGTTTGCTGCTCCTTAGTGAGCCTGAACAAAAATACAGCAAATCTGTCACAAACTCTCACACTGCTCATGGACTAAAGGAGTTGCACTGATTAATCACTGGAGTGCCTGGGCACCCTGTGGAACATGCGACTGTTCAAATCATGATAAATATCAACAGGAAAAGTGAAACTCAAGAAGAAGGTGGCTAACTGGGCAACAGGAAACTAACAGGAGCCTGTATACCTGGTTGGTTCTTCAATGGCTGCTGAGAGATCTGCTCTGAAATTAGCTTCAGGTAGAAATAATGTTTGTCTGGTGTGTGCAGTGGCTGCACTTGCTGCTCAGAAACTTTTTTAGGGGAAGTGAGATGAAGCCTGCTTTCTGAGTATTCTGAGACTTTCTCCTTTTACATACAGGGTATTAAGTCAGAAAATGTAGTCTTCATTTTTATAACTTATATAATCCTGATCTACTTTCTGTTTGGTAAATGCCACTATTCCTCTGCAGGGCATCAGACCACCAGTACTTCCAAGTTCACAATGAACATGATGGTCATATTTCTGTTGGCATTTTAGAGTTGAGTTAATTAACATTTTTATAGGAGCAATAATTAACATTTTATGAGCTGGATTCCCTCATCCCTTGAACCTACTTTGGCTTCACTTCATGCTGGAACGTATAAGAGGGTAATGTTGCAAAATGCTAATGTTCAATTTGGGTTTAAGGGCAAAATGCACTTCATAAATACTGCTGAATTGCAGTAATAGCAAGGGCTCCATTTGAAGGAAAAAAATGGCAGAAAGCCCTTAGCACCAGTCCAAAATGCTAAGCTAACACTCAATAATAATTATTCTATAAATGTTATTCTGTTTGCTGTTATGCTGTCTAATATTGTCTTAGTGACATGACAGTCCCTCAACTATCTGAATCAGTATTATTTTATATTTAGATTTTAAGCAAACAGGGGCAGGCCTCTGACACTTCTATCAAAATGGAGTTTGGAGTAAAGTGCCAAAGTGCTATATCAAGTCAAAATTTTAATGGTAATAATTGATTTGTCAGAATATTTGAGGAGATGTCTAGGAAAGCAGCAAGTTTTAATGCCATACGTAGATAAGTTTTTCTCAGTAACACTCCAAAGTTTATCCTTTCAGTCTTCAATAACTGTTGACAACTGCAGACATGGAGACCCAGATTTCAAGAAATAATAGCAGCATGTGTATTATGCCTTTTCAGACATAGTCACTTGCATTGTAGACAAAATGCAATTAGTTAGGTATCTGTTATATTTGCTTCAGTTTCTGCTGTATCTATGGTGGGTTTCTGTGTAAGATGTCCCACTAATTTAAAAAGAGCAATTATTGTCACTGGTTCTACTATTAAAGAATGTAACTCAGATGAAATACTATATTATCCAAGTGCAACCATGTCTTGTCCTAGTTTTGGCTAGGACAGAGTTAATTTTGTCACAGTTGCTGTGAGGGGGGGTGTGGAGCCTGGATCCATGTGGGCATGTCTAGGTTATTCTATGTCATGCACATAATCTCTGGGGGACATGGCTTCTGGAGGAAGGAAAAGGGAACATTATGTGGAAACTCCACCACCATTTTTGTTTCTTTTTTATCTGGGGAACAAAGTGGGGAGCACAGAGTGGTGGGACAATGTCATGAAGATGGTCCAACTTGGAGGGTTTGTCCATCACAGTTTTTCCTTGTTTTAGGCTTGGGGGAGAAGTGTGAGTATGGACAATTTTTCTGACACAAGTATCTCATTAAGGAAAAATCTTATTTTTTCAACTTTGAAATTTTAAAAATAATTCAAGTTAAACTCTTGAGAATTTAACCTGTTAAAGATTTATCTACTGAAGATTTAAGTCCTTGCTCTTACATTTTGCAGAAAACCTAGAGTTGTACTGGAGTTTTGCTCAGCTACATTGAGTTTTGCATCAGATGTCTCTTGCAATCTGTTTTACCTGTCCCCTGATACTGTTTGAAGTAGTAGGAAGGCTGTGTGCGTAGAAAAATGTGCAGACTGTGGCATGGTGAAAAACAAGTGTTGTCTGTATTATGTGCTGGAGAGATCTCATAGAATGGAGCATTATGTCATTTAATGTGCATGGTTTACGACACTTTCTTGGCTCCAGCTGGCTAGGACAAATGTTCTCTTTCAAAATCCCCTTTACCTAAGAAACCCCAAGGGGGCTAGATAGGACAGCAAAGAAAAGCAAATGCAATATATGTCCTTATTTCTAGTCAAAATGTTGTGGAATGAAAATCAATGTAGTTTCTGCAGCATTACTTCATGTGCAAACATTGGATAATTTGTCAGCTGCAAAATAAAATAGTTAGGTAACAGATGTGATTGCTGATGACACTGGGGCAAATTACTTACTCACAAACATTGAGAAATAATTGAATATTTCAAAAGTCAAGCTCTTTAATCTTCACCTGAATTGTAATGCTATCTTAAGACGTAAATTTTTAATACTACACCTTTGACAGACATTATAGCATCACAAAGATGAAACAAATGCATGAATGCTGATAAAACAGAAAAGCATGCATTTTGAAAATAAAGTTAAACCGTTTTGCACAATGGAGAGAAAATACTACAACTCACAAATAATTTTTAAAAAGTTCAAGGAGGAAAAAGTCACCCTTTTCTAATGGTCTGATGAGGTCTAATGAATTTTTTGGCTTTTTGCAGCTTAAGGTAACAAACTTAATGACGTGCCAGTAAGTAATGACAAAAATGGAACTATAGTAGTTTTTCTACATATTCTTATGACAGAAAGGAGAAGCAAAGCTATGTTTATGTAGGTTAAAGGTATCAAAACAACCTTTTTAAGGTATTGAACTGTAAAATCCAGGAGCAATTGATAAAATATGCCTTACGTAGTTTCTTGTTCTGATTTCATATTTTAGCACCGTTGTAATACCTAGCACAAACAAAATCAATTTGCTTATCATTAAAATCTTGATAGACTTCCTCTGGGAAAGTAACTATTCTTTCAGGAGAGTAAACACTAATACCAGAACTGGCCTAAATTCCCTGCTGTTCACAGTCTGACATTTATAATGGTTCTAAAAAATATTTTGTCTCCTGCAACTTGCCTAACAGATTACAGAAGGTATGATGTATAAAAACTTCAGCATTTTGGCTGGGCAAATAGGCTTTCTCCTCTTCCATCTCCACTTGGTGATTATATTTTGAGCACTTGCAGCATATATAGTGGTTGTTGAGAGATCAGCCCTTCCTCAGATATTTCTGTGCTAATTTAATGCTGGTACAAGAGAGCTGGACAACCAGTTGCTATTTTGACTGCTATACAAGTTGGCCAAATTTAAATGGACTATAGAATGTAGAAATAAGTGGATCTACTAAACATGTTTGAAAGTGCACCATTCATGTGAAATCAGTTCTGTTGTCATTCACCACAGAGAAAGACTACACCTAGGATACCAGACAAAGGAAGAAGCCAGTCACAAGATGTCTTCAGGTGGAATGTCTGGAGGCATGACCTAAGGTATGTATAAATTAGGTAGAAAGTCTGTAATGAATATGGGCCTTATCTCTTATTTCCCCAATTTCAAGTTAGATCTCCTCTTAGGAGTGCAGAATGGCAGCCTTCTCATTGTTTTTACTGTAGTGTGGATTCATGGCTAATGTCAACATTTCAGGAGCTGTGAGTTGGTTAACAATGTCCCTTTCAATCAGCAGAAGCATAAATCTACTGCAAGAAGTGTATAGCCTGCCAAACTTATTCCTGTGTTTTCAGTCTGTTTAAACAAATCAAAAATATGGTCATCACACAGTTTTCAGACAACCATAACAGGATCCTCTGTAAGTCATCTAGTCCAAACTCTTTTCCAGCTTTCCAAGATTAGATTAGTTCAGCTGTGGCTACATCCCTCCATGTCTTGGAAATCTGCAAGATGGGCATTCTTCACCTCTGAAACTTGCTCAACACTATGTTCTGCTGCTCGTAAGGAAATTTTCACATATGTTCTACCTTAACACACCAATGTGCTGTTTGTGGCTATTGCTACTTGCAGACTGGCTTGGGGAAAAAAGCTGCAATGTCCATACTCCGTGGTGAATGATTTTCCATAGTCTGTGGTGTGTGAACGGTCAACTGAGAGCCTTTGTCCTAGGTCAGGAGGGATGCTGAGCTGAGCTGAACAGAAACTCAAGTTGCAACATCTCATTTTGTTCATCAAAAATGTGGTAAGATCTGGAGAAGCTCACCACACATACAGACTGACTGGTTAGCAGTGGATTTCTTTACAATATGTCCTGTTGGCTCCAGTGCTGTTTCTGATGTGTAATGTAAAGATCAGATAGAAGTGTGATTTTCTCTCTAACCAAAGAATATGTCATGAGTTTTCTTCACACCATATTTTTATATCTTTAATGCACTGATTCATAAGCTGAGAGGGAGAGTGCAAAGCACAAATATCATATAGACACATAGCAGGGATATAGTGAATGTTAGATTACACCCTTGCACACAGACTTAGATTTTATATTGGTGGGAATCAGTTTGAAATGTCCTGTAGAACACCTGTGTTTTGTTTTGTAGGGCTCATGCTTAAGATATTCCTAGAATCAATGGTGAAAATATTTTGTTTGTTCATAATTGCCATATACTTATTTTATGGGATAGAATTTAGTTCAGCTGGTATTGCAAAGCCATACTAACTTTCTAAAAAAGAAGCTGCATTTTTGTAAATATAAAAATACGTGCACATATGGGTATGTACAGTGTCAGCAGTTTTCATTGCCAAACTTCATTTTCTAGATTTATTTTAGCACATCTTGGTGTTTATATAAGAAATATATATGTGTGTGTGTGTATTTGTAATATGTTTCTTTACTTACAATTCTGACCATCTGTCTGTCATTTCACTGTAGTATTCTGTGTATTGCAAAGATTAACTGGTAATAGCTGCGTCTTCTTAGTTCTACCCCATGGTAAGTCTGTAAACAAAATGCCCTTTAATCTAAAAATTATGTGTAAAATTTAGGTGAAAAACTACATTTCCTTGGTTTTTTAGATGCACTTTTGAATGTGTCCAGGACTTAGTATTCTTATAAATGGAATGTATACTCAGTAAGTGCATGTTTATTACGTAGTTGGCTACTGCCTCAGCAGCTAAGAAAGCTTTCTCTTTTATCCCTTTATGGGTGCTAGACCAATACCAGAAACACTTTTTCTCACTTCATTAAATCTAAATAGACCTTAATGGTTTTTAAAGCCATGCCCCTAGTATAGTAATAATATTACACTGCATTTTTATCTTATTGCTAGTTAACTGTAAAATAAACCTACTGCCCTTACCTCTATGTAAAATTATGGGGTTTTTGTTAATTTGAATGTACTTTTAATCTTTAGATAAATTCCCTGATAAAATTAAATTAAATAAAAGTAAATCATGGTAGAAACGCAGAAAAAAAATTAACTTAATGGCAATAATGCGTTTTTAGGATTTTTTTTGCTTCTTCCTTGCAAAGAAATGGAGAGAGTATACTGTATTTGCTGAAAATATTGTACATTACCAAAGGATAATATTAATAGGAAAGAAGACACGTAGCCATATTAGTGATTTCATTTTTAAAGAGAAAAATCCCTCACTTTTTCTTCATCTGATTGTTGTACTATTTGAACCCCATGGATTAAGGAGAAATAATTAATGTATTCCGCTTCAACAATGCCTTCCTGAAGGGTCTTGTGGACATATTGCAAGGACTACTGTCACATAGGGCTTTATCAAAATAACTAAAAAAATTTCATGTTTAGTAAACTCCAGATAACTGAAGAAAATGAACTCTTGAGCTATTTCTTTCACAGGCTTTGCAGACTGGCAGATGGCGTAAATTACATGATTCTTCAAGGCGTGAGCTCTTGAATCACAGAGCATAGCATTAAGAAAATTATTCTCGTGGTATTATATGCACCTATTTGTGCTTCAAAATAATTCAAGTGCCTATTGCTTCAAGGGCAAGAACTGTCTTATATGATAAATGAAATAATTGCTGAAAGCAAGGGAAGGAGGGGTCCTAATTGGACACCTAAAAATTGACTTGTTAAATTGAACTTTTCTGGACGTGATCCCTTAAACTAAGAAGTGACCTGTTAGGATTGACATGAGAAACCTGATACACAATTATTTGTCTTTGTTAAGTGGCTCATTTAGGCAAATTAAATCTGTCTTTAGAAACTTTTGTTTTAAGTCTTAATCATTACTATGTGTAATATTTCTAGTGCAATAGACAATTTAAAATACTGCTGCACACATAGGAATCATGATTTTCATTAATAACTCAGAATCCTTCTGACTATTACAGAGATGAGTCCAAAGTAGCCAGCTACTTGTGCAGTGGTGGGGGTTTTTTTGGTTTGTTTGTTTGTTTGTTTTAATGTGCTCTTGCAGTTTCAGTGTTTTGTTTACAGGTATAGAGGTTGATGCTTTTCCTTATTTCTAATAGCATTTTAACATAAACTGGGATAGTCTGACCCCAAATACAAATTATGATGAAAGTAAATGCACTGCATAGACTACACCATTTCCCTGCCATCCTGCAGAATATGTAGAACACGGATGTAAAAAACAACCAAACTTGTTTTTCTTTCCCTTGTGAGGTAACTCTGAGCAACTCTGGTATGATCCCTGGTATGAGATCAAAGGGCCATAAGTGAGAGTGACTTCCCTGGGACACACTGAACAAACCCCTGGATTTATATGAAGATCATATCAACTGTTCTGCTATCTCTGTTCAACCATTCAAGAACCCAGACATTTATCCTGGCACACATTAGGACATCGAATCCTCCAGAAATATTGTACTGGTTAACAAAAATTAAGTAAAAAAAAACATATGCTGCTGACAGTTGTAGCATGGCTATGAGAATAAAACTGTAAGGTGGTAAGAAATAGTGCATCATTTTTAATGACTTCGTTTAGAAGAGCTAAATATGTAATCCATCCATCTCCAAAAATCTCAACCCAAACTCTCAATAAAACCTTAGCTCTTGCTTTTCTTATTATCTTTCTAAAATTTTTATTTCCTGGGCAGTATACTTTTTATACTACTTTCCATTGATAACAGCATAGAAAGAAAACCAAAATTACAGTCTTATTAACCTACTAAGGCTATAATAATCAATATAATTTATGCATGTAAATTCTTGGGTTTTGGCTTGAAAAACCTCTCTACATTAACTCATCTCCTTGCTTTCATGAGACAATTTGATGGTTACTGTTGTTATTTTTAAAAAATGCTAGAAAATTTTTGCTATTGCTTTGAAACAATGATAATTTGAGAGAAAAAAAGAATATTCAATGCAGAAGAAACAAATATTTAAAATATCAATAAAATATATAAATGTACCATGCCTATGCTGGATCCCTGAAACATTTTGTCTGGAAATGTAGTTAGCATGTTGTTATCTACTGCTGTTTACCAATGTAGTGCTCTTTCTACCTGCATTTCCTGCTCTGCCTTCATGTTTCTTTTTTCAACATTTATAATTTATGAGCCATTAAAGATGTTGTTTGATGTAGGTGCAGCACAGAACAGATTAACTGCAGCTGTAAAACACAAGTTTTGGCAGTGTCAATCAAATTATGCTTTCTGCATAGTAATGTGAGTTTTAGTGGTATCTATGAGAAATTGTTTAACTCATTACCTCTGTGAATGCCAAATAACTCTAAACCTAAAATACAGGTAATTGTGATGAAAATCAGAACTTTGATTCTCATCAGTTGTCAAGAAACTGGCTCTGACTATATAGATTATGCATATTTGGTGACAAAAAGACAAAACTCTTTTCAAACTCCAGCTATTTTCTTGACACTGAAAATATTCAGAGCTGAGAATTATCAGAACACTTCCTCAATAATGAACAGCTCATCAATATCAAGGCCATTTCTGACCCACAAACAGTTTATAATAGGAGACTTATTAAGCTAAAGGTGTTTTGATAGAGGAAAGAGTGGAACAGAAGACAGTGGAAGTGGACAATTCTCACCTTGGGATGATCCTGACTGCATCTGTTCCTGAACAGGAGCAGTAACTTGCATCCAAACCAACTTATTCCCAAGTAACCACTTGTTAGCCCAGGCTTGATCTATTACTTACTTTTTCACTGACCTTGTTAAAAAACCAGTCACTTTCGTCAATCATGTCTATACAGAGATTGTAGGTCAGTGAGTAACATTTAGAGCTGATCAGGTTAAATCATGTACCTCAAGGACTGCTGTCTTTTTCCTCTGTTCTGTGTGCACTTATCCACCATATCACTGAGGATATTACCATTTTAGTCTTTAGAGTCTCTTGTTTTCCCTGTTTTCAGATGTGCCAAACAGCATGCGCCTTCTTTTTTCCTTATCCTGAAAAGAAATAAACTAAAATATATGCAAACTCTATTAAATGGTAGTTTTTGGTTCTTGGAGAAGTAAGGAGCGGGTTCAGCAGAACTGCCACACTGGATTTCCAGAAGGCAGACTTTGGCCTATTTAGAAGGCTGGTTGAGAGTCCTGGAACACTAGATATGCCTCAAAATGGTACAAGACTTACCTGAAAGGTACAGGAGCAGGCTGTCCCCATGTGCTGAAAGATGAACTGTAGTGGAAGAAGACCATCCTGGCTGAACTGAGAGCTTTGGCTGGGACATGGGGTAAAAACAAGAAAGAAGAGAGGAAGGGGCAGGCAACTCAGGAGAGATGTAAGGTAATCATGAGGTTATGCAGGTAGAAAGTTAGAAAGGTCAAAGCCCCACTAGAATTTAATCCTGCTACTGCAGTAAAACACACTATAAACTTTTGTAAATTCATCAGGAACAAAATAAGTTATAAAGAGAATTTACATCTTCTACTGAATCCAAAGAAAAATGGCTGAGGAATTGGATGTGACCATGTGACCATTGAGTGACCATGGCTGAGGAATAGGATGAAGTACTTAATGCCTTCTTTACCTCAGTCTGAAATGATAAGGTCAATTCTCATAGTATTCAGTATCCTGAGCTGGAAGGCAAGGACAGGGAGCAAACAAAGCTGCCATAATCCAAGGGAAAGTGGTTTGGGACTTGCTACATCTCTTGGACACAAGCCTATGGGACTGGATGGGATCCACCCAAGGTACTGAGGGGGTTGATGGAAGTGCTCACTGATCCACATTCAATCATTTACCAGCAATCCTGGCTAGTCAGGGAGGTCCTTGATGATGGAAGGCTAACCAATGTGGCACCCATCTACAAGGAGGATCCAGGGAGCTACAGGCCTGTCAGTCTGACCTCAGTGCCAGGGAAAGTCACAGAGCAGAACATCTTAAATGCCATCATGCAGCCCATACAGGACAGCAAGAGAATCAGACCCAGCCAGAATGGGCCTAAAAGAGAGGTCCTGCTTGGCCCACGTGATCTCCTTCTATAACAAGGTAACTGGCTCAGTGGCTGAGGGAAGAGTGGTAGATGTCTACTTGGACTTCAGTAATGCCTTTGACACTCCTTCCCACAACATTCTCCTGGAGAAACTGGCTGCTCAGGGGTTGGACAGGTGCACTGTTTCCTGGGATAAAAACTGGATGGCCAGGCCCAGAGAGTGGTGGTGGGACATTCACCTGACTGCTCATCAGTGGTGGTGTTTTCTAGGGCTCAGTATTGGGGCCAATCCTGTTTAATGTCTTTGGCAAACATCTGGATGGGTGGATCAAGTGCACCCTCAGTAAGTTTGCAGACAAGACCAAATTGGGTATAAGTATTTATCTGCTGGAGGGTAGGAGGGTTCTACAGAGGGATCTGGACAGGACGGATCAATGGCCGAGGCCAATTGAATGAGATCAACAAGGCCAAGTGGCAGATCCTGCCCTTTGTTCACAACAACCCCATGCAGTGCTACAGGCTGGGGGCAGAGCAGCTGGAAATCAGCCCATCGGAAAAGGACCTTCAGGCATTTGTTGAAAACTGTCTGAACATGAACCAGGGTGTGCCCAGGTGGCCAAGAAGGCCAATTGCATCCCAGTTTGTCTCAAAAATAGTGTGGCCATTGGGATGAGGACAGTGATTGCTCCCTTGTGCTCAGCACTGGTGAGGCTGCAACTCAAAATCTGTGTTCAGTTTTGAGCCCTTCACTGCAAGAAAGGCATCGAGGTTCTGGAGCATGTCCTGAGAAGGGCAATGGAGCTGGTGAAGGGCTGGAGCACAAGTTTTATGAGGAGTGGCTGAAGGAGCTGAGGTTGTCTCGCCTCCAGGAAAGGAGGCTCAGAGTGGACATTATCAACCTCTACAACTGCCTGAAAGGAGGCTGTAGCCAGGCAGGAGTCAGTCTCTTCTCCCAGGTAACAAGTGACAGGAGCAGTGGGAAAGGCCATGCGTTGCACAATGGGAGGTTTAGGCTGGCGAGTAAGAAAAAAAAATTTAGTGAAAAATGTTGTCAGGCATTAGTGCAGACCGCGCAGGGAAGTGGTGAAGAAACCATCCACAGAAGTATTTACATGGTTTAGAGGTAGATTTAGAAGTACTGGGTTAACAATTGGACTTAATGTACTTAAGGGTCTTTTCCAACTAAATGGTTCTGCGATTCTATAATTCTATTCATAACAAATATATCAGGTTTTTAAATAGAGGCTTGGGGAAAGAAAAGGACCATGAGCTTCAAGCAAGAAAAGACTTTTCCTTTTCTTGATGATTGTATTATGACACACTGTTAAAAAATGTGTAAGGACATGCAGATTAAAACCTGCTTTTGCCAATCCAGTCTCTTCTATGCAAAAAATTGCTAGCAATAAAAATATATCTTAAGAGGACCTCTCAATATATCTCTTTTATGTCCTTTATAAGTGTAGATACTTTCATTGTACCATCTAAAAATACAATAAATATCCCTAATTTATTTTGCATGTCCCTTTCCTCTTTTACATTTTACTTCTTTAAAAATTACTCCAAGTCATAATACTAGGGGAAAAAAACCAAAAAACTACCAACATATTAAGTGGTAACCAAATAGGCCAAAGTGAAGGATTTCTTTTTTCATTGTCTCATGAAGTTCATATTGTATTCCAAGTGAAAACAAAAATAATAAATAATTATAAATCACTCCTTAAAATAAAATTTTATCAGGCTATCAGTGGGAAAGGGGTCTACCTGTATTCTGCCAGCTGTGCTCTCTCTAAATCAATCTCTTGAGTAATTTCAGAGGTGATGAAGATTCCTGCCTCTGTGTTTATACAGTGCTCACTCTTCTTCAAAAGTCCAGCAGAGATGGGACTAGAGCAGGACTGGGGCTCTGTGATCCACCTGACCTTGGCTGCTCTAGAGGGACACAAATGCCACAGTAACAGCCCTACCAAATTGATGCAGCCAAAGCATTGAGCTGATGCTGTCAGTGACCATTTTCATGATCCAGAGGGGAAAGCTGTCACAAATTCTGAATGCAAAAATGTGGAGCAGCCTACTCACAAGGACAGTGTTTCTTATCCCTTTTGGTAAAAGGCTGAACAGTGAGATATGGTCCTTTGAACTTATTTTTTTCTAAGTGTTCTAATCTCTCTCTGGTTCAACGCTTTTCTGAATCCTTCTTAAGTTTCACATAACTTCTGCATTTCCTTCTTTTCAGCTGCAGAGTATATTCTTTGGCATGTAAATATATCTCTCAAAATTCAAGCACAGAGAGTCATGCATCAGCTGGCCCATGAATTGTGCCTTAGCTTTGTGCATGCTGAAGTCGCTGGCAAATTGTTGATTTATTATTTATTGAAGTAATATTGGTCAGCAGTTTTAAATAGACCTTCAATTTGCATTGCTTCATGTGCCTTGTAAAAAAATCTTTGCCATCTAAATTCCTGTAACGTATTTTAAACATATGGATGTTTAAAATGTATGTATCCTGTATTTCATATGGAAAACAAAATGAATAATAGGGATGTATCTAAAGTATGTACAGTATATTCCAGTTTCCTTGATGAGAGGCTAATTCCTTTAGAACTGTTTTGAAGGACTCCATTCTAATTTTCTTATTTTCAGTAAAGTTGATCTTTCTACTCATTTTTTATTTTTCTGATCCTTAAGCATCTTAGTTATCCTTTTCTGCTAATAGAAGTGGTTTCTTTTCTTGTTTTATGCTGTCTATTTCATCCTACTTACTTTTTTATTACATTTGAACAAACTGTAGCAAACACAGTTTGCCATCTGTTATGATATTTTTCTTCGAAAAACAATTTTTCTTCACAATGTGCTAAGTGATCTTGCTTTCTGCTGTTAATCTTCCATTATTGTATCTGCTTCAAGCCTGAGAAAAAGGGCTGGTTCATACTCCAGCTCTCCATTGCTCTCCTCCTTCCTCTCTCCTTTCCTCTTTTGTCTGCCCCACACTACACTTTTGCTTTATTTCACTTTATTTTGTATCTTATTATGGTTTATATTTCAATTATTAATCTGTTCGTAGTTCAGCCCCATGTTTTCTTACTTTTACTCTTCTGATTCGTCCATTGGAGGGGGGGACTGAATGAAAGGCTGTGTAGTACTTAGTTGTTGTTTGGGGTTGCACTGAGCTGTGCTCCCTTTTCAGATATTCAGCTAAGCTATGCTGTCTGCCATGCTTTCAACTCTCTCGAGAATCTGGAATATGAGGCAGAACAAGGCTAGTGAGTAAAATCTTCAAATTCCTATAGTCCGTCCAGTATTTTTCATTCTTTGAATGGGATTAGGAGCTTACCTGCAGTGATTTTTATTAATGAAAGGACAAAACAAAATCTGAAGCCCAAAACATTTCCAAGCTAAAATCTTGACTGGCAGATGTAGCATTTTTTCTTGCGACCGATCCTTTTCCAAGGTCTCCACTTTCACTGCTTCAGGGAAAGTCTTGAAATGCCACACCTAATTGTCCATTTTCCATTGCATTAAATATATGTGCTCTTGTATGTTTTTAGTCCGAATTCATGTATACCAAAGAATACAGGACTGAGCTCTATATGCAAGCACCCTGAAGCCTGACTCAAAGCCAGGGATCAGTGCCTGTAAGGCTACTCTCAAGGACGATGATAACCTCTCTTCTGTTGCAAATTAGGGAGTCATAGAACTTAGAAAATATGAATTTTAGTGGTTTCTCAAGTAAGAAAATATTGCATTGCCTTTATTCAGGACCGTTGTCTTTCTAAGTAACATAGCAGCTGCAGCCAGCTGACTTGCACAAATGGTTGGGCACAAGATGAAACCATAAAAAGCAGCTTGCAGGATAGATTTGTAGCTATTCTTGGCTCACTAGAAGGTTTTGAGCAATACAGAATGAGAAAATTAGTAATTTTTGTTGTTGATAATCTAACTGCTATGGACAACTAATACTAATTTGTGGTATTTTTTACTGGATATTCCAGCAGACCATGGCATCCACTAAGGTGGTAGTGAACTAGGCCCCAGAGCTATTGGCAAAAGTATAATTTATTATCCAGATTTTACAGATGGGAAGACTGAAATGTGGAATGTCAACAGCAAATGTCTCTTTCAGTGCTGTAGCCAAGAATAGAGCCCAGACCTGCTTAGTCACATCTGTGCTTTCACCTGGACACAGAGTGATGGGAATGTCAAGTTCTTGTCACTGATTTCAGTGACAATATGTTTTCAAATATTGGTCACAGTGGACCTCAGCTTCTCTGTACTAACTAAATAGGTTCTTTTTTTGAAATATCTAGAGACATTGAAGGTGTCTGTAGTTGTTGCTGAGAAACTGAACAAAAGACATGGATATATTCATTCTTGTGAGAATGTTCGCAGCTGTCAAAACTTTTTGAGGCTTTCTAGGAAACATTTAAATTAGGGTTTTTTATAAGTGCTTGGCGTTGATTATGATTATCAAACACTTTGTCATTTAAAGTTGGTCAATGTAGTAGCTGCTGCTTCCTTTAACTTGCCCCTTAATAGAGACCAAGGCTATAAGAAATTCCTCCCTTTACCTCTCTCCTCCGATCATGAGGGACATTATCCACCAAGACAAAGCTCTGGTGAGCAAATGATATTCCAGTGTGCAATCACAGGGTGGCATGAATCAATTTATGGGCACTCCAGTATCTCAGTTTATTCCATCTGTTCAGTACACGAATTACAAATTCAGACACAAACACTGTTTAGAGGCATACCATAAAAAGTTAGCTGCAAGTGATTTGTATCACTGTATACTATATGTGCTTTATTCTGCACACCATGCAGCTGTTACATTTGATGATTGTTCCAGACTCAAAATGCAGCCAAGTGGTGATTTTTATGTAGCTGTTTATTGTAATAAGTACCGTAATAATTTTGATAGTTTGTGTGGTTATGCAAAGACATTTGGGTACTATTTGAAGGACAGAAATGTAAGGTAGGACTACATTGACACTATCTTGAAAATAACCAAGGCCTAGATAATTCTGTATAAATACATATAAAAATCTTGTAACTATTAGTCCCAATATTTTCAGGAATAATTTTAAAATAATTATTAAATTAATAAATTATAAATTAATAAATTTATGAGAGTGTGAGGTGGGGAGGAGCATGTTAAGAGTTACAGTGTTTCATTAAGACAGAGGTAAGTGCAATTTGTACTTTAATACATAGGTACAAATGTCTGCCCAGAGCACTCCAGTGGACAATATTTTTTCTCCCTCAAGAACTGTATTTTGTACTTCACTAACTACACCCTGGAAAACACAAAGCAATTCTTTGAAAAGGGCTTGTAATTCACATTTTTAACTCTTATCACTCCGAGATAATTTATTTAAACTCCTAAAAGTAGTTAGGAATATTTCATGTCTTCCTTCTGTCTAACCCACTCAGTCAGTAGAATATTGACCTAACAGACACAACACAAAATGTTTGATAATATCTATTTCTTTTTCTCTGCTCCTCCTGTACACAACTATACCTGTGTCCTTTAACAGAGCAAAGACATGGGCTGGACATATTTGCCAAGAAAAGGATCCGGAATCGATCAAATCCCATAGGGAGGGGTTCACCTTTCAGTAACCTGCATAAAGCACCTGAACTCTGTAGAGAGGCTGGATTTGTAAAGCATATGTCTTGTTTTTCAGGAGGCATCCTGGATTATATCCAGATGTGTTAACACCTTCCTGTAGCCATGGCAGGGGCTCCAGGTACCCAGTGCAAGACTGTGCTGTAGGGCACAAGCACTGAAGAGCCTGGACAATGACAATATATTTTTTACTTACAGGTGGATGGCTAGGTTGGCTCACTTTTACATTGGAAAGTCCATGAAGGGAGCAATATTGCCTTTCTCAGGCACAAGTGATGTGTTGTGCCCATTTTTCTTCTGCCTAGCCCTGCACCTGGCTTTCAAACTTATGACTTCCATCTCTTGAGTGAAAGTCTCTAATTCTTATCTATTACATAATTAAGAGTGCTCTTTGTTAGATGTCAACTGGACACATTCCCAGGCCCAGTAAATATTGAAATGTTTCACATGTAAACTGAACATGCTAACTTCAGAGGATGGAAGTGGTACAACAACTTCACATTACTCTTTTAAAAGTTACCAAGCAAGTCAAATGTTGAATTTGTCTCTTCCCATCTTCTGCCTTGGAAATACGCTATGATTGACATGTCCCATCAAAAAACTGGAGGATTTTTTTGAAGAGCACTAAGCTCCAGCTCATGTTGCATCCCCTACTTTGGTTTTTCTAAAACTTGCTCATGAGGAAATAGCATTTTGTGACTCATTATTTAGCCTGTTGCAAAACATATTCTTTATAGTTCATGGTATCACTGCAAAGGAATTCAAATATCAATTTAAAGATATGCTTGTCATATTGTGGGGACATATTTTTACAAGTCTACAGCTTGATATATTATATGGTCATCCAAGTGTGCAATACATACATCTCGTTGTAAGAAATTTCTCTTGGAAAGAAAAAAAAAAAAGCAACAGCTATTTGACTTACTGTATTTGGATTAGCTAAATTAACTAGAAGTGTCCCAAATGTTAAAACAGATTTTCATATGACATGAGAAGATTTCTGTTGGAAACCTCCAAAATTCCATTTCCAAATTGATATTATTTATAATTAATTGAAACGATCTCTGTATCAACTACCAGGAGTTGGTATACAAGATACTTTGACTTTGATAATGAGTACTTATCTGGAAGTATGTGTCAAAATGCAAAACAAAACCAAAAATGTGTGATGTAGATAGAAATAAACTGAGAAATGCCTTTGTATGTCAGAAAGGTTTTATAGAGATTAAGAAAAAAAGAAATCATCTAAATGAGAGCATCCTGATATACGGCTAGCAAAAAAAATCTAGTGTGTAAGAACTGCAGAGTACCTAATGCTTTTTTTAATTTGCTTTTTTAATTTGCATTTTCTGCACTGGCACTTCTATAGATAACCTGAATTTCCAAAGAGGCAGAGCACTTCAGCAGGAAATACTCAGTGTCTAGAGCTGTTTCAAGCCATATAAGAATGGTACATCTTGAATTATTCACTTCCTTCACTCTTTTGCAAATTGTAGCCAACAGTTGACTTCACACTTGTGTTTTATACAGAATTCTTCTACCCTCACGCTCTCAACAACACCAAATGAGAAAATGTTGAGAAATGGAGAAAAAGGGCAGAACAATTTCTGGAAACTTTCAGAGAAATAAAAAATTGCTTCATTTATAATATTCATCTGTTCATAGCTCAAAGATGGTGAATCAAAGGTCACATAGAAACTGGTTCATCCCATCTAAGTGTAGATATTTATTCTCAGAGGATGAAAATGTCTAAATAAAGTACAACAGTTGCTTAGGGAATGAAATTGAACCTGTGCCCCAAATCCCCAAACATATATTGTGGAAAAACCTATGGAGTTTGTTTTAATGATAACATAGTGGAAGTTGAAGATACAGCTGCAGCTGGCTGTCAGGACTGTGCTCAGGTTCCTATGCAGTGTGCATTGTCACTGGTTCCTTGGGTGGGCCAGGTCTCTGCCAGCTGTTCTCCACACCAATGAAACTATGGGCTGACCTGAGACAGGGTCACTGATTGAGTTTCTGACTGGCTTCCTGAGGAACTGGGGTTACAGGGGACACTTGAAGTGGGAATTTGAAACAGTCCTGTAGATTCCCCATGGCATCTCCTGCTGCCCACAAGCCAATTGACAGGCATGATTTATACACTTAAACATGCTGATTAACATCCTGGGTGGGGGACCTGGCTGTTGGAGTAACTTTCCCAGGCCATACAATTATCCAGCTAGTACACAGGAAAGCTGCTTGTCAGTACTTTGCAGAAACTGTTTTTGTGCTTGCAGGTGTGCTCACATAGAACAATCTTTGGCACAGAGAAAATTAAAATATTTTGTTTATAGTTTAAGTTAATAAATAAAAATGGATCATGCATTCCCTGGAGTGGTCACATAGGATCACAGCTCAGCTTGCTTATAAAAATTTAGTAGTACTAACAGTTTCAGAAGTCTCTTCTGGTATGGCTAAGGACCCTTAAAATGGACTCCCATCACCACCTGGACAGACATTGACCAGGAGATAAAATTCCCCACTTGAGTACCATCTCATGCTAAATATCCTAACAAAATCATTATATTTTTTTTGCTGGTGGGTTTTTTGTTGTTATTGTGTGGTTTGATTTAGTTATTTTGCAGTTTTGTAGTGGTTTTGGAGGTGGTAGATTTTATTTGAACAGTCTGTTTGCAGTTGTCTGTGCAATAGTATATTCTTCTAATCTTCTTCCAAATTCTGATTGACATAAATCACAATCATTGATCTTATCTTTTTCTTATGCTTTCATTTTTATCATGAAGAGATCTAAACTTGAAGCTAGCAGTCCTGGTGGTCTTCAATGAGTACTGATGTGATGTAATGCACATGGGGAGAGGAAGATGAAACACCTGCACAGGGTGGCTCAGACAGGTGGACAAACAGCTTGCTTAATAAGACTATGACAGAAAGATTCCTACCCTTAAGGGACCAGTTCACATATTTGGGATGGGACAGGGATGGGCTGGTGGGAGAAATAGTGACTTTGACTGATAATGAGTGGGAAAAAAACCCAAATTGTCCATCTCCTTAGGTCAGCAAAATTCGGTTTTGCCTCCTGCCAGTAGAGCATGGAGCATGGACCAGCAGTGTCTGGATCAAAGTGCCTCATCAAAGTGGCTGAAATTATGTGAGTTGAACCAATGCTTTATTTAGCCTAAAGTCATATCACATCCTAAGGCAAATGTTCCCTCCCTTACAACCGAGCAGTTTGTGGCAGTTTTCAGGGAAATCTGAAGATTTTTTGCCTACATAATATTGATAGAAATCTTCAGAGAAATATTCAGACAGCAAAAAAGGACATTTTGTGTAGGGAAGGACTAATCAAATTAAGATAAGGACTTCACGAACATTTTCTCAAAGAATAATGCAAATGTTGTGGGTATTTTTTCATACAGTGTCCGAGAATTATCAAAATTTCGAGGATTCCAAAGTGTAAAGAAGTCTGGAGCAAACATTAACCTAATAAGAAGCTCAGTAGAAGATGTGCTTAAATGTTTGTGGTTTAATTTGTCAGTCCACATCATCCTACTTTCAAGTATTTAAAAATTCCAAGATAGGAGAAAAACAAATTCATGTGACCAAAAGCAGTCAATAGTGAACTGTCAAAGCTGACATTTCATGGACTATCATAAGATGGTATTTATATTAATAAACTACTTGGAAGATATTCACTTGTCAAAAATATCCATAGAAATCAGAACTTATTAATTGATCATATGCAAACAGAAGATAAGTGCTACATTTACACTGTAATATAGTTTGACTAGCTCTAAAATAAAACCTGATATCTAGGGGGATTCAGAAGAGATTAATTATGGAAAAAAAAAAAAAAAGAAAAAAAAAGAGAAAAAACAAGGAAGAAAAATCTCCTAGAGCAAATGAATTTATTGTAGGCAAAAGAGGAGTAGAGCTTAAATGGTTAAATGGTGTACTAATGCCCAGTCTGGCCCCAGTGCCATAATTTCAGTAATCAAATACTCTTTATTTATACCATGTCCCTTTTGCACTAGTCTCATGCATACTAAATATTTACAATTCTACTTTCAATTTATAGCTTTGCATTGGAAACAGCTTTTTAAAATATGTAATAAACTACTCTACTTAGCATTTTACATGTCATTTGGGAATAATGCAACAGAATTTCTGGCTGTTATACCACCTCCTAGGGTGCTTCTTCGTGGCAGGACAAACCAGACTGTTATTGCTACAGTCAGTATTATAATCTTATATGACATCTGAGAACACATTGAACTGTGTTGCTCATATCAGTGGATTCCCTATTATGATACTCCTGTGCAAAGCATGGAAAATGGCTGTATGATCCATACTATTCTTTTTCTTCAGCAAATATGGACCCTGTTTTTATTAGAACATGTAAGATTCAGACTTACACTTGAATGGTATCTTTAAAAGAAGATCAGCAATATTTCAGTGTAGATTCTCTTGAGTCTTAGTTTTGCAGAACCTTGAGCTTTACAAATTGTAGAGACAGTATTAATTGAGCAATTACAATAATAAATTTTAACTAGAAGGAAGCACTTGCTAAACTCTTGAATTCTGTTAGATTGCTCATGCCTAATGATTTAGGACAATGTAAAGACACCTGTCCTCCGCCTTGCTGTGGGGAACAGCTGAATTTTAAGAGCAGAAAATCATCCAGTTCTCAATACTTTCTAATTTGTGCCTACCAGGCTGTGGAGCAAGGAGTCTTCAATTGTAGAATAATAATGAAAATCAGAATCATAAACTTTTAAAAATTAAATTTAGCCATTTTTAAAAGCTTTAACAAGCTTAATTTAGCCATTCTTGCACATGTTGAAGGTTGGAAATCTTTTGCATCTGAAATATTATTTTCCTCCTGGCTTCTTTTAATAAGTGATGATGAATGTTTAATGATGTTTCTTAAAAATATCCACATTAACTAACCATGACCCCTTATCTAGGTCAAGAAAAGAGAACGCTTAAGTTAATGACCCAATGCCTGGGGAACCCTATATTCTTTAAAGTACAGAACAAGTAAGGGCATTTATAGATCTGGTGGGAGATAATAAAAAGTGCCCGATTTACATTGAAAGTCAACAGCAGTCCTCTTCGGACCTCTAAAAACCTCTCCATTTATCAAGTAATGGGAGTGCACACAGGTTATGTCATAAAGTTAAGTGCACAGATAAAGGCATTTGGGAGGAGAAAAAAGTATCCTGTACTCTTCCTAGACAAATTTTGACTTAGATGAATAATTTTGTGCTTCTATATATAAAATGCCCCGTGAGGTGTCAACAGAGTAATTTAAGATTGCTCCATTTGTGTCCTGAGAACACATGTAGCATGATTAATTACTCCTGTGCTTCCAGCAGTTTTAGCTTCTCAGCCTGGTCTTTGTGCAAAACAAAAGCTGGTACTTTTGTGGGGAGAGATAAAAACGTGGTTCTCTGGGGTTACAGGCAGCCTTTCCTATCCTGAGGCACGGTTGTCCTCACCCTGTATTCCTCACACTTGTCTTCAGGCGCTCCATGAGGAGGTCCAAGCCAGAAGCCTGGTTGCCCTGTGACTCTTGTCTGTGAGCCCAGGGGAGAGAGAGGCTCCCCAAGGGGCACTGCGGCCCTCGGGTGAGTGGTAACACCTTTTGTGCGTGTCCATCACTCTGGCTGCTGGTGGAGGACTATTGTGGCAATGGCCATGGGAATAACTAAGCTCAATGTATGATCTGGGGTGACTCTGGGCCTGCAATTCCTCTCCTGGATGACTACGGAGAAAGGTAGGAGAGAGTGACTGATTCAACTTCCTGCTGAACTTTTGGCTTTTGTATGTTCAGAACAAGGCTTTAATGGAAATTTACTTTAGAGAATAATAACTCTGCTTCTTGTTGTAAAGTACTGAATAGAACTAATGTTTTATTCATCAAAATAAAAGCAACCTTTTCTATTTTTTGTCATAGAAAACATACTTTCTTGTCTGCTATTTTCTTTTCTGCTTATCCCTTATGAAACAATCTGTGGTTCTGTGATTTTAAACTCATTCCTTATTTATTTTGAAGACAGATATATATTATTGCTAATTCCCTTTCCAATAACTTTTTTTTTTTTTAGGTCTCATTCTTCATTACTGATAAATTTTAAGGTTGAAGTTAACTTATTTAGGAAGTTCATTGTGATTTTTAAATGCTTTTGAAACTTTTGGGAGATATCAATACCCTTTAAAAAGATCAATACCACAAATATAGTCAAGAGTATTTAACCTATCTCACAATAACTTTGCTCATGAAGAGCAATGAGAAATATACATAAAGCAATTGAGGGATTTCCCTTTATCTTCATGATCCTGACAAGGTCTATAAATCCATTAATGGACAAGTTCAACAGCCTCTTTTTGTTACAATGTATTGAATGATAGCTTAGCAGGAAAGAATCAAAGAATCTTTCTTTTGGAGATATAAAAGGTTTCCAGGTTTTTTCTCATCCAGAGAACAGATGTTTCCAGACAGAAATAGAATGTTGAGTTTCATTAGAGACCCATACAATAACTAAGCTGTTTGAAATAAGCAATTCATAACCAAATAGACCGTGTGTCTCTTGTCTTGGCAATGAGACATTTGGGGGAATAATTTCAGACGTATCTTTAAAAACAGAAAAAAAAAAAATTCAGGACACACAGTTTTTTCTGGACAGTTACTCCCTTTCTAATAGTTCATTAAAAGTCAATTATGGGTTTACTATTCTGATCAAATGGGATTCACTGAAAACTTTGTCAAAGCATTTTCTTCTTAATAATAAGACTATATGCATATTTTTCATAAGCATGATATTTCAAAGCCAGATCTCAAAAATATTTACTGCTTTTATTCTAGCAATTGACCTCAATGCGTTACACATCCGCACACTTGCTGGTGTATGCTAGCATATGTCCTAACACACATGTATATGATATATCTCTGTCCCAATATGTGTACCACATGTGGACCCTCTTCAGGGTTTGGAGCTCAATAATTTGAGGTTATACTCAGGGTTATACTCAACAATTTAATGCTCTGTTTTTGAATGCGTTTAAAAAATGTAACATGATACTTAGTTTTTCACATGGAGTACAGCATCCAGCTCTGGGGTTCCCAGCACAGGAAGGACATGGACCTGTTGGAACAGGTTCAGAGCAGGGCCACCGAGGTGATCAGGGGGCTGAAACATTTCTCCTATGAAGAAAGGCTGAGAAAGTTGAGAATGTCCAGCCTGGGAATGAGAAGCTCTGTGAAGAACTTAGAGCAGCCTTCCAGTACCTCAAGGGAGCTGACAAGAAAGCTGGAGAGGGAAAATTAGCAAGGAAACATAGTGATAGGGAAGGGGGAATGGCTTTAAACTCAGAGTGGGAAAAGATTGGATATTAGGAAGAAATTCTTGACTCTGAGGGTGAGGCACTAGAACAGGTTGTCTGTCCCCTACCTGGAAGTATTCAAGGCCAGGTAGGAGGGGGCTTTGAGCAATGTACTTTAGTGGAAGACATCCCTGCCTATGGCTGGGGATTTGGAAATAGATGATCTTTAAGGTTCCTTCCAACCCAAACCATTCTATGACTCTACGATGCTGGTTGGTTTTCACTTTCATTTAGGTCAGCTCACAGTTAAAAAAAATGTTGTAATACTAGCTGGCATCCATGGAATTTAGCATTCCTTTTAATAAGACCTGTTTGAAGTTTCAGGATTTTCTTTGACTCTTTCCTTCCTCTTTTCTATTCTGTTGAAGAGAACATGGATACAATGATATATGCAACTTGAATGGTGCAAAGTTGGAAAACCTGTAAGAGAAGCTCTGGTGAGTCAGACTAAAACCTCATTCCTTTTCTTTGGTATTTCATCTCTGACAGTGGCCATACATAGATGACCAAAAAAAAAAGTAAAAAGAAGAGGGCAAGGATATAGCAAAAAAATTTCTAAATGCTTTCTCAGTCTCCATGTACATGTCTCCATATAGTCAAATGTTTAATAATTCCCAATAGTTTTAATTTCACTGAATCCAACTGTCTGCCTGCTACACATGCACAAATTTAACAACTATTATATTGGTGTCAAAAGACTATCAGATTAATTTCACATTAAGTTATAAATATTTTGCAGTTATGTTCAGCCCTTCCCTGTTGACAGTCTGTAATTTCCTTCTCAAGGGCAACCAGATAGAATGTGCATTCCTGCAAGTCTAATATATTATGTAGCTGGTCAACAGGTCCTTTAGAAAGCAGCCAGAGTTAAGTCAAGAGGTTATGTTAAGGTATTCTGAGGTAATCAATTACAAGGTTATTTTCTGAAATGCAATGGGTTTGCATTTTTTCAAGAGTTTTAATGGGTTTATATGACTTACAAAATTCAGTTTCTAGATTTCTATTCATTTAGAGGTTTTAGCATAATTTCATCCATTCCATTTGCCAGTATTTAAAAGAATACATATGGAAGTTGCCAGTACACTTAGAAAATAGTACAAATTCAATTAGATGATGCATAATGTAATTATATCATTTACCTATTGCTTTTTTGTTCCTTTGGGTCCATTTTCCTGCTCATCTACTTTTCAGCCTAGAAGTTAAACACATTCTCACTCTTTTTCATGTGAATACATCGGACAAAGTAAAAAAGTGGGATGTAACATATTAATAAATTTATGGAAATGAGAGGAAAAAAATTACGGAATTGCCTAGGGGAATCTAAAGAGAGTATAAAGGGAGCTTAGATTAGTGAAATATGCATATTAATAAGTCAGAATAAGGTATCCATTTATATAATTCCAATGCCTTCAATATATTTCTGAAGTTGGTCCCTGGTGAGGAGGCTTAATTTAAAACATAGAAATGCTCTCTAAGTTCCTGAACTCAAAGAGAATGCAATTAACATCACTTGCCAAATGAGCCCATTGCTATTTTTTGAGACTGTTGGCAGAAACACAGGTGCTTATGCTGAATCTCTGAGATCAGAACGCACCCAAAAGTGTCCTGTCCATTGCCTTATTTCCATCTCAGTTATCAGTTACTGAAGATGTTTGGTGCCAACAGCTTTTACACTTTTACGTGTAAGCTATGAAGTACATAACACATTTATTTATATGTAAAATATGAAGAAACAACATCATTGCTTTTATTTAAACAAAAATTGTACACACCTAAATATGCAGTAACAACTACTATTATAAAGTAATGGCCTACAGTGTAACCAGTGGTGTTTCCATAATTATTTCCTATGTTAATGATAGATGAAAATGTTTCCTGTTTAAAGAAAACTATTGGAAAATTTTGACATTGCAATATTGACTTCCATGGCTACATTATCAAGACTTTGCTTTTAAATTAGAGACATAATTCATCATATTTGGAAATGAATAGTGGAATAAGTTTTTCTTTTCATCTCTCTGTTCCCACTTTCAACCAAATTTATACCATTAGTGATTAAAATTAAGTTTGTTCTGAGATGTTAATACCCTGTTTAAAAGAAGCCTGCAGCAGTTTCTTTAAAGCTGCTGAAAAAAATGAGAATGCTTTTTTTTATATTTAATCACTTTCATATTATTTGTTTTTCCAGAATGTTTCTGACAGAAGTGCTACTGGCTGGAATGGAAGAAGATGAGTTGTTATTCAGAACACTTTTTGTATGTAAAGTTTAAGCTAACTCCAGATGAGAGCAGTCATTTTTATTTTGTGATATAAGTGTTGTTTCTCCAGTTTATCTGAGATTTCAGTCATTTGATCAAGCAGCAGAAATAGTCCTCTCATTTAGTTAGGTAGTGACCTAGGTTCAGATAATCTCCAGTTTAGCGATCTATCATGTGATATCTCCACAGCAGCAGTTTCTCTTCTCTTGAGTTTCCTTTAAAGTGAAAAGAAAAGTGTATTTAATTTTACCAGGGACGTCTACATGAGGTCAAGGTAAAAATGTGAACTAGCCTATATAATAAATATTTATTGTATAGACCTGCATTTATTCATCCAGGCATATTATTAAAGGCAATATTGAAATGGTTGGTTTGTAATGTTTGCCGGGTTGAAATCTTATTTGCATAATGTGTTTAAAAAGTGATACTCAATATTTGCAAAGAAGTCAATGTTTGTTGCAGGATGATGTGCACAAATAAAATAAGATTAAATCAAATTGGTTAAAATGCTTACTATTCTATAGCATAAAGCTTCTGCCCATCCTCAGCAATACCACGTGAACTGGTAATAATCAAGAATGTCAGAACAAGTGTCAAGGACAGTATAGACATAGATTAAAGCTTACCCATTTTCTGTAACAATGATTCCTTTTCTTCAGGCTTAATACATACTGGAGGATTAAGGGTGTTTGCAATCTGTCTTTGCATTAATTATGTTGATGTCCTTCATGTCATTATGAATCATCATGTAATTTTTCCTGTGCAGTACAGTCTCTTTTCTAAAACCCTCTCTGTTGTCTTGGGAAACATTTTGAAATTTGTTTTTATTTTTTCACTGAAGACAGAATGGGTGAGACTGGAAGTGGTCCATCTCCCTGCTAGGGCAAGGTCATCCTACAGCACATTTCACAGAATCATATCCAGACAGTTCTTGAAGATCTCCAGTGAGGGAGATTCCACAACCTCTCTGAGCATCCTATGCCAGTGCTCAGTCACCTGCACAGTAAAGAAGTACTTCTTTGTATTCAGGTGGAACGTCCTGTGCATTATTTTCTGCCTGTTGTCTCTTGTCTTGTTGCTTGGCACCACCAATTTTCACTTAGTTTACCACCTTTGTTATGTCTGAGGTGAGAAAATTCTTTGTGTCCCCAGCAGTTTACATTGAAGAATCTGACTTCCAATTTGCATTTGACTCAATTCGTAGAAATATTTGTAAGCAGTGCTTTTGCCAACGTGTTTATTTATTAATGTTCACCAACCAGAATACTGTTTAATCAAACTATTGGAGGTAATGACTTTGAAACAAAGAACATCCAAGAAATGTAAAATTTTGTCTGATGCACTCGAATACTAGTGAAATGAAACTAAGGTCACTGTCATCTTTGAAAATACGTACAGGTACTTCCTTCCCTTTTTTCTTTTATTCTTTTTCTGTTTTCCTTTTCCTTTGTTTGTTTGTTTGTTTTGTGGGGTTTTTTTTGTGTTTTGTTCTTTCTTTGTTTTTATTAATCTTAAAAATGGTAAGTGTTAAGGCTAGTAGGTTTTGCTTTTTTTAACAATGTAAAACTATTTTTGCTTTGTCATTTTTCTGTGTAACTTCAAAGTACTGCTCTCTGTCTTAGAAAACATGGGACAAGCTCATTCTTATATAACCCCCTAAACACCAACCTTATTTGGCTGCCATGTCTTTACGTTTCTCATGTTATTAGAAATATATCTTTCATTGCATTAGACAATTTTAAGAGGAGCCATTTAAATACTTTTACACGGTAATTTTCTGCATTTAAAATGTGTTCTGGTTACATGTCAAAACATTGGGTTCTATCCATATTTATGGTAAACAAATTGTAACAAAAACTGTAGAAACAATCCCAGCATTAACAGTAATAGATTGCTTTCTTAGGAAGCTATTTCAGGATTCCTGGAACTAGCTCTTACCTTCCTCATTGGTACAGTGGGGCTTTGACACATCCTGAAGTCAGATAGCTCTTATTTCTTGCCAAAGTGTCAGACGGTGCTATGCTTTGAGTCATGCAGTGGTGCTGAGGGGAGAACACAGCTTTTATTGCAGCTCAGACCTACACATTAACAGAAGAGGATGTTAGATAGGTATCTTTCTGCTGTTTCTAGGTAGGCTTTTGTTTTGTGGGGTTTTTTTTGTTTGTTTGGTTTGGTTTGGTTTGGTTTGGTTTGGTTTGGTTTGGTTTGGTTTGGGTTTTTTTTTGGTAGGGAACAAGTAGGTACTGTTTGTCTGAATTGCCACTAATATAATTGTAAGTTGTCAAAACACACTGAAGTAATTTACAAATCTTTCATTATGAAGCACACACCCACCCACCTCAAAGATGCTTTGAGGAGCTTCTGATAAGAAGCTGTAGTAGCACAGGGATGGAAGGATGATTTAAAATGACAGGTCTAATAAGGTTCTTAGTGCTGAAGGGAATTATAATTTTGATGGCTAAGCTTGAAAACATAGCACAATAATAGTGTCTGTGTAAGAAACTCTGAGTGAAAATCAGTTCTCTCCTTCTTTGGACTGACTAGTCTGCAGACAAAGACTGAGTCCACCAGTGATGCTGCTGTGCCACGAAGCTGTACCATTACTACCCTTTAATGAGCTAGCTCAGGTTCTTGAAACAGTATGGCCATGTTAGAATAATTGTCCCCAGGCTGTTTTGTCCTGCTGGGAAGCAGGATTTATTGCCTGGACAGAGCATGATTACTGTTTTCATTACTTCATTTATCTTCTTCAGCTTCAATGAAGTGTGCCAAATAAATGTCCAGCTATCTAACTCTATAAGAAAACTGGCCTTATCCTTAAAAAAGGAATTTTAAATGAACTTAGTGTGTAATTCACTGTTGAAAAATATCCCCAAATATGGGTATATGAATGACAGCTGGTTGAGGATTATGTTGAATTTCATTTTGTAAACATTGATTTATCTGGTTAGGGTTAAAGGGGCAGAAAACATATGACTTCAAGATTATTTTCACTTTTTCAGGGTGCTTTTTTTCTTGAAGGCCCTATTGCCATTGATCCCTGCAAAGCTATCAGAGTGGTCTTTCTTTGTTATCCTTACATCAATGCTGAGAACCTGGAGCTAACCAAGAGAAATGAAATTACTTATTTTGGATTTTTGGCAGATAAACCACAAAATGCTACTGCACCTTTTCTGGCAAGAGCACTTGGTGATGCATGCAAACAGGTTTGTTATAATGAACTGCTGGCCAAGAGGAGGCAGCAGAATTTAATCCTAAGGCTTATGTCCTCTTGAGCATATGGTGCTTAACGAGTCTCTTTCACAGCCCAACTAGTAATGAGAACTAATCTAAAATGAGCTAGCAGCAAACTGCGACAGGCCAAATAGAAGAGTCATATCCCATACTTCCAGTGTAGAGTTAATTGCATTGCTAAAATTTAAAGTACATTGCTGACATTTCAAGAGGTGGGTATGAACCAGTGGAATGTCATAAGACCAAAAAAGCCAGGAGGGGTCAAACAGTAGAAGGTTTTGGCATAATAAGCATTACCATTATGCTTTTGTTTATATCACGCTTCACTTGTACTCATCCATATCATGACCACTGCAGCCTAATCAAAAATCTGTTTCTGATATGTTCTGGAAGCCCTTAAAACATTTGCATCTTGCATATATTCTACCACTGAGACTCAAATGTGAAAGCTGAATGGAATGAAATAAGTTAATGTCCTGATCTTAGATGAATATTTAAACCCCTCCATACTTAGAGAGAAAGAAATTATGAAGGAAAGGGAAAAAAAGAAGAATTAATTGCTATACATACTAAAGCTGAGCAAATTCCACATCCTTAAAGCTGTTTAAAAAAAAAAAAAAAAAAAAGGAATGCCTGGACCTAAATTGCATGAATAACATATTTTACCCAAGTGCTGTCGGCACAGATTCTTGTCACAACATTGTTCAGAGGGAAGACCTGGCATATAGTCAAAATTTATACCCCAAAGTACTGGAAAATTAGGAAAAGCCATCTTGACATTAAATTAAGTATTTTGTAGACATCCAGTATAAAATACTAAATATTTGCAGGAACATATGCTTGATCATTGTGTTCCAGTTGCAGACCAGGTGTGGTACTGCTTTCTGTGCTGACTGCTAACAGCAGCTGAGAGCCCTGCTCTTAAAATATTTTATCTTGATGGTTATGAAGAATAGAAATATTTCTTCTATGCCAGGGTTGCAAGAACATCATAGAACCAATAAAGGTAAACCACAGCACTTGTATAAATATACAGAGACAATCTGGATGTGTTTGCATAGCAAACACCTAGTGCCTTGGGGAAGAGGAAGAAATATACACATACACACACACACACACACACACACACACACACACTCACACATATATTTTATAAATAGATAATCTTTTTGTTCCAGATAGGTTCCACTCTTTGTAAAATTTCTGTCTTCCTACTAGAACTTAAATTATTTCTAGTGAATTTCTGGTGAAAAAAAAATTTCAGGTTTGTTGTGGTTTGGTTTTATTCATCTTTGACAGACTTTTAAAAAAGGAGATTGAGATATAATAATTTTGCATTTTATTAACTTGCATGATAAAACAGATTAAAAAGCATTTTTGGCAACTTGGTTTCTAAAATGCAGGCTCAACTGCAATTATTGTGGTTATTTCATGCTGCTGGGATAAAATAGAAAATAAGAAAAGATTAATACTGGTGATACACGCTAGATGAAAACAAAGGGATGACAGAAAGGGGGATGAACTAGGTGTGTATCACATTATGCCTGTCTCCATAGAAATCAAATCTTATGTTCTTTGCATTTAAAAATATATGCTCAAATATATTATGTAACACACTGTTTAGCTAGTTACTTTTAGAAGTGTAACATTTAGGTAGGAACAAATTCCTTATTTGCCTTGCATTTTTTTTTCTTTTTTACTATCTGGTTTAGGTTCTTTGAGTCTACTTGGCCAGTAGAAGATATTGCACGTTAAAAAAATTAATTGTAACCTTGTTAAAACCACAGGAATATTTGCACTCCTGTAAGCAGCTGAACTACACATGGGGCTTAAATATGGTGAATACCTTCCCTGGCACAACTTGAGGCCATTTCCTCTTGTTTCGTCATTGGTTGCCTAGGAAAAGAAGTAGGTCCCCACCTATCTACAGCCCCCTTTTGTGTGGTTGTAGAGAGTGATAAGATCATTCTTGGCTCTCTTTTTCTTCAGGCTAAGCAACCCCAGTTCCCCCAGCTGCTTGTCATGGGACTTGTGCTCCAGACCTTTCACCATCTCCATTGCCCTTCTCTGTACTCACCTCAGCATCTCAATGTCCTTGCTATAGTCAGGGGCCCAAAACTAAATGCAGGATTTGAGGTGCTTTGTGTCCCAATTGGACAAGGTCCTCTGACCTTAACCCAATAGCATGGGGTTGTTCTGTTGTCTGTTGGAGGTTTCTCTTATCATTTTCATCCATGCAAACATATTTTAATTTGGATGCATTCCAGAGAGGCAATTAAAGTACTGCATAACTTTTGGTGTATTTTAATTTATTCTTCAAAGCAGCACTTGCTGATGTAGACTAATCAGCTTTTATGTGCCAGTGAAAGCACAGAACATGATGACAGATGGTAAGCCAGAAAAATTCATGTAGCTAAATACCCACTGTCATTGTTAACCTAGAGAGTGACAACTTTGGTGTCATTTTGCACAGGATGTGAGAGTTTTCCTTTAGCTATATTTAAGTGCTCAAGATTTACAGGACTGCCTGTAGCATGATGCATTTGAACACGAAACATCCAACTGGTGTATCAATGAGATAGTCCTGATGAATGCTATGAGTTCAGTTAGGCAAGACATAAGGTTTGTGGAAATGTCACTGTGAATATCTAATTTCTTAATCAGTGCATCTGTCTTTCCTTAGCCTCTCATAATGTGGATCAGTAGGCATTTATTCACAATAAACTAGTGGGGAGATATTTCAGGTGTCTAATTAACAGTGTAGGGGGTAAAGAATCAAGCAAGTTCTGCTGATATTTCTGCTCAATATTTTAAGGGACCTACAAAAAACCACAATATGTTTTATTTGAACTAAGAAATACGTGCCTAAGAATCTTTTCTAGCAATTGAGCTCTTGGCTCTTGGTATCAGGAACATCAAAGGAGAAATGCACTTCAAATTAACGTTCCTCCATAAAGCCAGAATCTAATGCAACTGCACATTTTAAACTAAGAACTGTATAGTACAAAGAGAATTCTACTGTAAGAATTAAAAGAACTGAAATTTTATTTTTAAAATACTGTTTCTTTTATTGTGATGTTTTAATTGTATTTTAGTTATGCATTATATAGCTTATCATGTCAGCAATAGGGAACACTGACTTGTCAATATTTTCTAGAAAGAAAATATTAAAATTTAGGGTAGGAGGGTGGGAAAGAGGAGGGTGGTATGATTTCAAAACAAAGCCAGTCTGAACACCCGTCTTCCACTCAAATTAACAGTTATACTCCAGATATTTGGTTTCTAAACAGGAGATCACATTTGGCGCACTGAAATTGATCAGTTTTTGACAACTGATGGTAAAGTTTATTTTGAGGTGAAGTTTCTTGCCTTGCATAAGTAAACTTCTCATAGGGCATTATACAGAACTCTTTATCTCCACTTAATATGTTGAGTTTCTTTTATTATTAGTGAATATTTGGTATCTTTGGTGCTTTTTGACCAACTCTTTCTCTCAGATACTGTTTTTCCAAATGCTTTGTTGCCTCAAACCACAAGAGACAAAAGGTTTTTCAAAGAAATCACACATATATGAAAGCCAGTTAAATAAATGAATGGCTTGCCGTTGTTATGAGCTGAAAAATTTTAAATGAAAATTGTTTTTATATATCATAGGGTTTTATATTTTAAAACCCCCCAGAAATTAGGCTAAGATTGGTACATAAATTATTAAGTCCATATTGAGGTAAACAGAATTCAAGCAACAGCCTAATCTTCTCTCTTTATTCTGAGCAGCTGATGGAAATACAAGCAAGAACAACATCAGCTAAAGTCCCATTAACCCCTCCCATTAATACCAAATGGTTCTCTGATTTTCATATTGACTGATTTTTGTGCAGCAGTCTAGGGGAAATATATTTATGCTACTTAATTGCAGAACCGACTCCACATAAGAAAAAAGGAACAGAAAAGGAGTATTTTGCTGATTTTGCTTATAAGTTGTGCTCTTCCAGCCTAAGTGTCCACAACAAGATGTCTCTCATTTTCATATATAAAATATCTTCATGCATTCTTCATGGAGATATTCTTGGCTTTTCTTTAAATATGGCCCTATCATAGGGCTCATATGGCTCAGATGGTAATCCTGTATTTACCAATTTCTTGTCAGAAAATTTCCTCACAGGAAGATTTCCTTCTCTTGTGTGTTGACCTAAGAACAGCTGACTTACTCCTAATCACCTAGTTTGCACTCTTCCTTTTTATTAAACTCCAGCTGACTGTTGTACTTCTGCAGGTTCAGCTTTGTCCAAAAAATACAAAGCAGCTCTAATTCTCACATTCAGGACTGGATGCCTATATTGTCCCATTCCCTAGACACTACTGGATTGCCATAGCACTTTTTATGCTTTGCTTAATGCATGTTTTGTTTGTTTTTAAATATGTGCAATTGTCTGGAGGGTTCCTTTTTACAGTTCACAGTAGAGTTCACACACAGTTCACACACACAAACCCAATGTAGCCAGTGAACAGTAAAAAGAGAAAACTTACATGGTACTAGGTAATTGCAAAGTAAAATATAAGAAGAAATTCCAAAATATTTCAAAAGTTTAACTGAATGTACGAAATATTATCTTCTCCCTCTTCATTCTGTGATGTACTACAGGTCTATCAAAAATACTCAATTGGAAAGGAAAGAGAAGAGATCCAAAGATTTGTATAAATGTGATACTTGGAAATTGCATTCTAGCCTCTTAAGGGTCTTCACATTTTCCTGATAAAATGATGAAAGAGTCCCAGATAATGCCAGATAAGGACCATTTTTTTCCTCCAGCATTAGGCTGACAGGATGAGTACAATACAGAAATCCCAGCAAAAGAGGAAGAATCTCTGATGAGCAGAGCTGGAGGAAGAGGAAATAGAGAAGCAATATAGACTGTCTATTGAAATGAAGACTGATTTGATATTTTAAACAAGATCTAGAGCTGAACACCTTTTTCACGTGTTCAGCCTGCTGCTGTGCTTACCAGAATGCTGCTTGCTAAGAAAGGTTTGCAGCTTGACAGTCTAATCCCTCTTTCCTTGGAATAGTCAGTTCATTTCAGCTGCCAGCCCTGTAACAGTGCCAATAATCTCTTAGAGAAGTAAGTAACAATATCTAGATGTGAATGGATGTTTGAGCCTAGTGAGTCTGGGGTTTTATTACATGAGATTATTTTACTGATTATTCTTGCTTCTCAGCAAGATTTTAGATTGTGTGTCAGTTCACTGAATACATGTGCCTCATCCTTATTTCTGCCACCCGTCTGCATCTTTTGCTGAATTTTACCTCCTCCTGATCTTAGATTCTTCTGCATGATACAGAATTCTTGACCATCAGCCCAACTCCAACTTTTTTGTTTTGATTTTGCAGCTAGAATAACTACATACTTCTTTTCTTTCATTTCAAACTGGGTGCAATTGTAAACTTTTTTAACTTCCATGTTTCTTCCTCTGAATTACTTCCTACAGTCATATAATATAAAACACATCCCTGTAAGACTGATTGGCTGACTCCAGAGAGCTTTATAGTGTGTTAATCATTCCCAGACTTGAAAATTACAACAAGGTTTCAATAAAATCTTGAAAACAACCTAAGCTTTTATAAAAGAAATATCCTTTGTTTTCCTTGTAAATTATTTTGCAATGCCATAACTCTAAGACACAATGAGGGCATCAAAATATTACCAGGTATTATATACATCAAAATTTAATCTATATTATTACTGTCAAAATTATCAAGCAGTGATATGTCAGTTTGGAGGGTTAATCAAAGGCTTGCTTTTGAGTTCATCATAAGACTGCAGAAAAATGTCTTTCCTTCATTCTGATGGTAGTCACTTTCTGTATAGTTCTAAATCATCTCTGCTCAAGGTTGGCCTTTAAAAGCCACATGTCACGATAACATCATCCTGGGCCCCATTTCCCTGCTATTGCAGGCCAACACAAAATATTTCTTATGAAAATGCATAGAGTCAAAATATCCTTGAATAAATATAATGAAAAAAATAAGGGAGGAGTGACCATACCTAGGGATTATCAGAAACACCAGACATAACAATTTTTCTCAAGGACCAATTTTTAATAACAAATTGGATTTTGTGTTGAACATGTGGGTACCATTTTCCTCAAAAACAAAAAGGTGGCAGAAAACAGTTATACAGAAAACAGTTACCTTATACAGAAAACAGTTGACTTTAGTTTTCGATTCAGTGGATCTTTTTGTACATGTTTACTACAGTCCAGAAAAAGATATATTATCAACCACTACCACTCCAGCTTTTAAAGAAAGGCAATAAATATACAGCCTTTTGAAGAAATAAAAATTTTTTCCTCTTTATCATCCAGAAATAACAACTCAGATTGAAGACATAAGGGAACTTGACCTGAACCTTTTTTGTTCCTGATGACTTTTGGGTTTTACAGGTTACTTAATCTGCTACAACCTGAAAAATCAATATCTTCATATTTTACCTTAGCTCCCCAGTGCTTGCCTCTATATATCTTCCTGTCAGATAGAGGGCTGTGAAGGTGATAAAGAATCTTGAACTTGGATTAGTACATTTCACAACGTAGATGTGCGATTAAAAAAAATGTCACAATAGGTCAATCAGTCTCCTGCAGAGAAGTGAACTGCATTTAATTTTGGATTTGGCAAGATGTTGAGCAGACCAGTGTGGTGGGAGAACTTAGCCCATTTTCACATTTTTGTACTTGAATGAAACAAAGATGACAAAAATAAGAAGACAGTGTTTACTGAACTTTATTGCAGGTAGACTTTTATTTTAGATAAGTGAGTAGAGATTTAAAAGTAATGAAAAAATAATTATCATGGTATGTGAACTGACTTGTAAGACTGTGTAAGTTTCCTGCATCTTTCCCTCTATCCTGCTGTTTTACAAATGCAGTAGCAATAGCCAGTAAAGAGAAAATATGCCAAAACATCTTCTCAGACCACTCTGCAATTTATACAGCTATACTTTTGTGTACAGTTTATATCTGTGTCTGGTGAACTAACAATAATCTGTGTTACATTGTGAAAGTATGAGTATTGTTTTTCAGGAAATATATATATATGACTGCCACAAACTCAGGATCAATAAAATGTGATCTAAATATTCAAACTTACTTAATCTCAAAAATAAATCAGTTGAAAGGGATAAGGGAACTTGTGTCCAATGCTAGCACATGAAAGAATAGCCAATGTGGGTATCTGAGGAATATCATAGAATATATTAATATAGATGTATAACTATAGCTATGTTGCTACAAAGTGTGTTAAGGGCCATAAAAAGCTAGTAATTATTTATAGAGATAATTTTTTAACTCAGCAATACTTTAGGTAGAGGTTTGATATAAATCCAAATTATTTGTTTGTGTCTTACCTTACCAATTTGAATAGAATCTGCCAATAACTGTTATTTCCTAAAATTATTTTCCTGCTAAAGAACTTTATTTTTGTTCTCTTCACTGCAGTAAAGTCTCCCTTATTTTGAATAGTGATCAGCAATCTCATCGAAACCATTCATCATTAAATGTGAGAGCCTTTTCATATCTCCACTATGGCTTTCTAAGCCTCTGTGATTTAGTAAATACAGATCTCTGAGTAAATTAAGCACCTCTGAATAGTCAGTTTCAATCATAGGAATCACCATTTCTTTGTGGATATGTAAATCATATACCCAGGTCTCACAGTAGAAACCTGAATTAGAGGCCAGATGTAATGTAGTATTTAAGATATTCATGCTTGGTTATCTTAAGCTCAGTATTCACTGAAAGATTTGTTAATGTTCATCCCTTCTAAAAACTGGTCATTTTATTAATTTCTGACTAGTGATTTAGTTTGCAATGGATTTAGATAGATTTTAGTTCAACAAACACCCCCTTCAGAGGTTATTCATACCAGCTAGATTAAAGGTGCCACTACCTGTGGTGTTCTCATCAGATTTTACATTGACTGAAACTGCCTACAGCTGTAAATTTAAATCTGTAAATGTAGAGGTACTCATGTAAAAGGCAGTTATTCACAGTGCTAATTTGGGATATAGTTGCTGCTGGTTTTCCTTCTCATGTACCAAGAAAAATTAGATTTTGTTTTCTTTTCAAAAGAGTGAGTATTTAGTTTTTTTGCAGTGAATATTCCAGGTGAATCATTGACATCTCTCTTTTTCCTCTGTTAATATGCAATGGTTGCTAATTAGTTTTCCAAACTTATAAAGCAGTTTCATGGAAGGAAGGAGAGGGAGATTCTGTTCCTTTGCTGCATAAACAGAGATTTATTATTGATAGATGAACTCTACGCATATGGTGCCACTTAAAATATTGAGTTTAAATCATCCAGCTCCCATATACAGTCTCTTTTCCACAAATAGTCAGAAGCTGGATCTCAACTGTAGTATTGTTTTGGTCATTATCATAATTACAAATATTTTTGTCCAAGCTGGAATACATATACAGACTGATAGTATATTTCAGGATGAAAATATGCTTCCTCTATTAATCCTGAAAAAGTGTCTCTTGAGAGATTTTATTGAATATTTTTATTGAATATTAACCACTGCTGATCTCTCAAAAAAATTTGTTTTTCTGTACATTTTTATGCCTGTATAGGTAGAAATTTTTAAAAAGCCTATAAGATTTTAGTGATAAGTTTTATAAGCAATTTTAGTCCTGTGAATCACACAACTATAATTACTAACTATAATTACTAAGTCTAACGTATTTCTTGTTCAAAATTTATTTTTCAAAAGAAGTTCAAGTATTTACCTTAAATTTCTGATAAATTTTCCATCTCTACCCTTTATATTCAAATATCATGAACTCACTTGTTTATAAATCCCAGAACAAAAAATAGAATCAACTTTGTGCGCAGGCCAAGTGTCTAAGAGCTTTATAGTCTTTCACCACCTGAAAACCTTGAAACATATTTTAAAAACCATTCAGATTGTATCATCAACATTCTTTAACAGCATGCTGCTTTGTTAATACTTTTGCAAGAGATTGTTTTTCTTATCTAATTTTAGAGGCAGTTCCACATTTTACAGATGTTGCACTTTTGTTTTCCTCTCAAATGCACATCTGATGGCTTTTTATTTTTAACAGGGATTTTTTTGTTAAGGAAAATGTCTTTTTCCTAGCAAGCCACCAACAGGTATTAGTGTGGAAATGCAGCCAAATGAGGTTCCTGCAGTTTTAAAAATATTTTTACAAGTACATTGGGCCTTGTCATGATTCAATCAGTTCTTCTAAATGACATTTTTATAACTGTTAATTTATATTACAGGTTTATATTTTCATGCATTTAATTTTTGTCTGGATTTTTTAAAATTTCAATTATAAATGATTACCATTTTAATACAATCTAAGACACAAAAATAGCAAAATATTATCATTTTTTATCTAATAATCTCAAACTGTTTTGCAACATTAATGAATGCTAGTTTACAGCATTTTTTTCTGATATAGATAATCCTTGTCATTTCAAAGCAGTTAGCAGACTGGAAAGTAGATATACTACTGTACATCAGGATTAAATTACTGGATTAAGTAATTTCCCCAGGATTAAACAAAGAGTTACACAGCTATTTTCTTGCAAGGAGGAGGAACACAGCTAGATATATTTCCTCTGGTATTTAAGGGGAACAACTTATGTCTCATGTGAGTACAGGCTTGATAGACTGTGGGGTTTTTGTCTACCTTCTTTAATGGGTGTTGGTAAACCACAGGTAGTTGGTAGGCTGCAGCCTGAGATCCACGACTTCAGGGTTTTTTTACACCACAGGTAGCAGAACAGCGGAAGGTTGCATTTACTGATGGAAATTTGAATCCCCTGTCTGTGACATTGAACAGGATAGCCATGGAAACAGGTTGGGCTTTGCATCTGTTGAGCAGGTTTATAGAGGGTGCTGAGTTCTGTCCTGTGGTGTGCACACAACTGGGAATGTGAGGATTTGACAAAAACTATTCCATGTGTATCTGCACTGGGGACATTCCTTGAAATGAAGAGACAAGTTGTGCTATCCCTCTTTGACCTCTTGCTCTGAGAACACCCAGACTGCTTATGAAATTATCACTGTGCTCCAGTGAAATGCAACAAAACTACAACAAAATCTTTTGTTTTATTAGTACATTTACATTTCTCCCTGATTTAGACATCTTCATGGGCAACATTGTAAAGATGCTCCAGTGACCAAGTCCTAAATATACTGGGGCAAAAAACCCCCCAAACTAAAACCACGCCACACTTCCCCCAGAACCCACAAACAAAAGCTACAAGTTACTTTTTGGATCCTTTTGTTGTCTTTCCTTCTAAATGTAAACTTCTTTTCTTTGAGATATTTATTGTAATGCATAAAGATGTTATTTTATTTTTTTGTTTCAAAAATTTTTGAATCAAGGCAGAAGCTAAATGAGAATAACTATTTTTGCACTACCTGCTAGAAACACACAATAAATAGAAAATAGAAGCATGTGGATGGATGGATGGACATCATTATTTTCTTTAGCTCTTATTATGACATCTGATGCTTGGGAAACTGTAGTTATGGAGGACATGATAATTATTTTGATAGGAGGAATTATCTAGTTTCCATTTATATTATAATCTTTCCAAAGATTCATGGAACAGCATTCTCCTATGGACTGAAATCAAGATCCAACTTACTTCATCTTTGAAATCTAAATATGTGGGGTTTTTTCTATTCATTTTTGCCATTGTTCTGAAAAAGGGAACATCAAAAGTAACAAATACGTCAATACAGAAAGATTTTAATGAGGATACAGGTTGTTAGGAAATACCATCTTGTGTGTCAGCAAATTATTGTGATACTGATACTATCTTTCAGAAATGGATGGTGATGAAAGCAAAAAAAGGAACTTACTAAGGCTGTAGGACAGAAATCATGCACTGAAATGGAGATGTCTGTCTTCCAACCACCTGCACTTATTGTCTGGCAGAACTGGCCACGCTGCAGCATCCTTTGCCTAGTATAGGTATACATTCAGGTTGATGTGTAAGCTACCTTCCCAAGCTCCTCACTTTATACCGCTTTGCAGCCTCTAAAATGTGTGCCTGCTTTTAAAGAAAAAAAAATGCAACAAAAATTTTGAACAAATATCTTTCTTCTTAGTATTTTCATACTAATTCTGACTTCTACTCTTTACTTTCTTGTAAAAAGCGAGCTCATATGTGTCTTGGTACTTGATCAAAAGCATCTGGAGTAGCTATCAACAGATGGAAAACACGTAAGGATAATTCTTCTGACAGGTTTTCAACATTAGCTTTGTATTAATTTTTGTAGTTTAAGAGAATCATAAGCATATTTATCTGTGAGAGACTGCGAGTGAAGTCAAAAAAAGAGGTTGTATAAGAGGGTAAAAAAAAAGCCAGAGGTTTTCTTGAAAGAGAAGTTGAATTATTTCTGCCTTCTGGTGCTCAGGCAGGGTATGCCTAGGACTGCAAAGATGGATGACTAGACACAGGCATTGCAATGGACAGAATCCGAATCCATTATGCAAACCAGGGAGACTTGGCTACAGAAAGGTAAGAATTCTTGACGTATTGCCATGAACCCCTTGAGCAATATGACTTGCCAGTGCAGGGAGAGTAGGTCTGTGAAAATAAGTTATTTTTTTAATCTATGAATCATTAGAATATTCTAATGCAAGTCAAAAGGAATGCATAAATGTTGCACATTTCTTAAATATACAGTGTATAGTATATGAGTTGCTCACTGAATTAAATCTGACCAAGCTGCTTCAGGCTTTATATAAATTCTGTTTAAAACATAAGCCTCGGATACAGTCAAACCTTAAGTATGAAGTACTTAATAGAGGACCCTCATCACCCCAAGCTATCCCTCTAATCAGTACACTTCCACATTATGAGACTGATGGCCTGAATTACCTGGAGGACATGCTTTCTTCTCTCACTGACTCTAGAGAGATCCTGTGGAAGCCAGGCATCTCAATTAAATGCCTACAGTTGTTAGATGAAAGTGGCTAAAACTTGAATGTGCTGAAAATTTGCATATGCATAATGATGCTCAGTGTATAGCTGACTCTACATCCTCTCAGACATTTTTTAAGATGGGGACAGCTTTTTTTTTTTAAGATGGGTAGCTTTTCTGTACCTTTGCATAGAGTAAAATAAGATGCCCTCTCAGATTTCACAATGATAATCTATATTTGCCCATGAGTCAGTTTGTATCAGAAATGAAATTCTAAATGATAGAGGCAGGTGCTTTTTAGACTTTCACGATATGGTTTAGCACTGATTAAAACTGTGTTATATGTGCCTTTGGATTAAGATCTTCACATGGCAATATTTCCTTATTTGGTATTTCTCAAATGTTGCAGATCCAAAATTTTTATTTCAATAGTTGCATTTCCTTGAGGGGAGGATTTGTTATCTTCTTCTACTATCAGTCTCTTCCACTCTACCAGATAATTCCTCCTTGTACTCAAGATGTCAAAGAATAGCTCAAGCTGTGTCTTATTTTTGGAGGGTTTACTCTGTTTTGGATAGTTTCTTAAAGAAGTCAGCCAGTTTCTGTGGTACTGGCCAGAAGCAAACTGGTTTTTTAATTATTATCTAATTTCAGCACTTTGAGCTCCAGTTCAACTCTAAAATTAGAAATTTGACAAAGCTTCATATTTCTTTCTGTTTTAGTTGAAATAATTTGATCTTTTCTGTATTCTGGTGCTCCAACCTAAAGAAAAATGAAGCCATCATCCATGAGGCCATGAACCAATGAGGTCATGTAAGTTGTCCCTTTTGCCTCCCTGTTTTGGAAAAAACATGGAGGTAGAGGATGATAGTGAAAAGGGAGACAGAGCCTGTTAATTGTTTTTTAGTTTGTTAATTGTTAATTGTTTCAAGAGCTACCTCAAGCATATTAAACTAGAATATAAGTAGTTAAGTCCTAACAATGAATGATTCTTAATAAATATGAAAAGAGAGACACTGATTAATGAAATTAGAATCAAATTAGATCCTTGATTGTCATATTTCTTGAAATTACTTGAAAATGTGTGAACTCAAAAGGACTAAGACAAAAGGCATCAATAACTGCAACTGTATTTGGGAATGGTCTTGTTTTGACATGAAAAATTGTCCTTTGGAGTGAAAGAGGAGAGAAAAATGAAGAAAAATATAAAAAGTGGTTCATAAATGGTTTTGGTTTTTAATAATTAAAATTATATTTTCATCATATATTAATATTATTAATGATATGGCTTTTTTAATATTTATAATATATTCTAGCACAACAATATATTATAACATAATTGCATTACATATTAGTATATAGTCCTATAATGTTTTTAATATAATGTATTATTACAGTATAAAAGTATATAATAATAAAGAAGATGTTAATAACATAAACAAAATCAGACCATTTAAAAAATAAAGATGTTATTAGACTTAATTTCTAAATACAATTTAAAACAGTTTCCAGACGATCAGATTGTTTTCTGAAAAAAAACCCCTCCACATTTGAAAAAGACAGTTGCAGTTTTGCAGCAGAGAGCAATAAAAATTCTTTACTTTCTGTGTGACATCACTCAAAGCTTGTTCCCAATCACATAATTGGGTAATTCCCATGAAATTGTGCTAACCCTTTTTTGCATTACCAAGGGACCATCATCCATTAAGATTTATTTAGCTTAATTTTTAAATTTATGTGTTTGCACTTAAATCAATTACTTGTTTTACTTCAACATTTCCTAATTAGAAAAAAGACCTTGGAATTTTTTTTTTAAGCTGGATTCATAGATATTGCTTGGATACCTTTTAAAAGAACCTTTTAGACTTTAAATAAATAAATAAATAAAATTGGGATAATAAGACCTGTGAAACTGTTTATTCAAAGCAATAATTTAACTCCTGAATCAATTCAGGGCACCAACAATGAGAATATCATGAAACACACTGGGGAGCACTGCTGCTAATTGTTTACTTATCTAGTACCACAATGAAAAAGGACTGCTTGAGAAAACAACTGAACCATTGGCCATGTAAAAGGAGAAAAGAAAAACTACAATACATAAAACTGAAAGGGGAATTTCTTAATGTTGGCTTACCAAAATTTCAGAGGTGTGAGAAAAGAATATCTCCAGCAATCTAATATTTTTGCAGCATAGTATAATTTGATTCCCCCTGCAAATTTCCCTCACAGAGGTATTTTTCCCAGATGAGTTAGTTCACAGTTCTGCTCTGCTGACTCAAAAGTCACTTTCATTTGGCCTTCTTTAGACCATGTAATTATACAGAGATTTTTAGAAACATTGGCATACTACAGTTGTATTCAAAATATGTAATTGAAGCACTTAATAGGATCATAATTTTCTTACAGTAATAACATGTTGTATCAATTACTAGAAAAAAATCTATAATTTTGGACATATTTATTATGTGCTGTGTTGCATAAAAAGTAAAGGAAATATTTGAATTTATTGAAATAAATATTTTTAAAATATTTCTCTTTGAAAGTATTATTGAAAACTTCACCTTACCAAAATATGGGTTTTATCAATCTTTTTTTCTGACAAAAAAGAAAAAAAAAAAGTTACCCTTTTAAATTTTCTCATGAATTGTTTTTTTGGATGGTCTTCATGCGTTTCAATATATCATAAGGCTTGATTTGCAGATGCTGCTGCCTGCTAAAATGAATGCTTTCTGTCTTAGCAAAGCAATAAAAAAGGTACCGAAGTGCAATGGGAACTCTACCATGACAGAACTTTCAAGGCAGAAAGATATGGATTAAACATGTTTTTTTACAAGGGTGGCTTGACTACTTCCCTATCAGGGAGATTCCTAAGACATGCATCATCAGTTTCTGTTAAGTTATTAAATCTAGAGGCAATTGATCTCAGACACCTTCCTGTGGCTACTTCCAGAATTATTCATTGACAGTAGTTTAATTAGTGGTATGTTAAGCTTCTAGGATTGTCTGAGTTCAGGGCAATATAGTGTGTTTCTTCCATAAACTTCACTGCCGGTAGAGAATAAAATATATGAATCAAGAGTTTTTTTGGTTTTTTTTTCCATGACAGTGATATAAGCTTTCAACGTACTGAGAAAGCATTTGGACACGTTTACCTTTAGTCACAGTAATTAGTGTTTATTGATAAAACATTAGAAACATTACACCTATTTCATAATGAGAAGTAAAATAAAACCTTAAAAACACCTTCTCACCCACCCCTCCCTTCTTCCCAGCTCTACTTCCTCCTCCAGCAGTGTAGGGACACAGGGATTTGGGTTATGCTCAGTTCATCATGGGTTATTTCTCCCACTGTTTAGGGAGAGGACTCATCCCCCTGCTCCACTGCAGGGTCTTCCATGGGCAACAGTCCCTCACAAACTGCTGAAGTGTGGGTCACTTTTCCATGGGGCGCAGTCCTTCAAGGACAGGCTGTTACAGCAGATGCTCCTCCCTCTGTGGACCTCCCACAGGGTCACAGACTCATCTCAGGATCCAGCATGGATGTTCTCTATGGGCTGTGGGTAGATTTCTGCATCTCCATTGATCTCCAAGGGCTGTAGGGGCACAGCTGCCTCACCACGCTCTTCATCATGGGCTAGAGTGGAATCCCACCTCAGGGGCCTGGAGCACCTCTCCCCCCTCCTTCTCCATTGACCTTGGGGTCTGCAGAGTTATCTCTCACATGTTTGGAATCTGCAGAGTTATCTCTCACATGTTCTCATCCCACTCTTCTCTGGCTGCAATTACAACTCCGCAAAAACTTTGTTATTTCTTTCTTCTTAAACCTGTTATCACATTTCTGTTGCCACCACTTCCAGCTGGCCCTGCCTTGACCAGTGGTACATCCATCTTTGGTCCCACCACCGATTGGCTCTGTCAGACAAAGGGGAAGCTTCTGGCAGCTTCTCACAGAAGCCACTCCTGTAGCCCCCGCTACCAAAACCCAGGGCATGCAAACCCAATGCACAATCCAAACCTAATTTAACCTTGGATGAAACTTTCAGCTCTACAATTTATTTTTTCATAATCGGTATTTTCCATGGGAAATATGTCATCTATTAATAGAACATGAAATGCAGCAGTGCTTATGAAATCCATGCAAAGTCTGATTGATGCATTTACCATGTAAGCAAAAAACTGACAAAAGAAGAGGAGCTAATGTGTTACAGAAACGCTCAGCTCCAAACAATCAGTGTGATTCTTTCAACTTCATTAGGTTTTTGGGTTTCATTCTAGACTTAACACGCAAATACGCAAAGAAGTGCAAATTATGTTTCTGATAAATAAGGGAAATCTTTAAAATAACCTAAAATGTATTCTTTCCTTATGTCTTTTGAAAAGAAGGAAGAATGAAAGAAAGGACATGTGGAAGAACATTTTTTTTCCTTTTAGAGAAATTTGTAACATGGTGAAACACTTGAATTTTGAAAGAAAGCTGCTGGGATAAAGAAAAAAGTTCTGAACTGTGTGAACTGTAGAAAATCAATGTGTGTATTCAATGCATGTCATTAACAGTGCAGCTCTATATATAGACAAATCTCTTTACTAGATTTTGCCTAATAAATTCTGCTGTGTTAAGAAAGCTTCAGAAAATAACATGTGCATTTGACCCATACTGATTGTTCTTGTTTTTTTATTAGCTAAACAAAGTTAAGGTCCTCAAAGCATGCTTTGCAGTAGTAGGTACCTGTATTTGTATTCACAGTCTCATTAGAGTCAAGACATAATTTAGCTTCAGAAAAGCTGGTGCAATGGGTTATTTTACACCTTAAATTGTTGTGATTGCAGTCTAATATAAACTCACAGAAAACAACAGGGATTATAGCTTTCATTCTCTAATCAAAGACATTTGACATCTGGTGCTGATTATTATATCTGCAAATATAATTATATTTTCTTGAAGTTAAGTGAAAAACTGTACCAGAATTACAATGCCACAGTCATAAAAATGCAATTTTCTATTTTCTCAATGGAAGTCACCTTGTACGGGGTAAGGATAGGAGTAAACTACCAATTGATATTTTGAGTTGTTTCTACAAAAAAGAGACTCATCCTGCTAAATCATCTGCTGAGAACCACATAATACAGTGGCAGTACTTACATTATTTCTGAAATGAAAGATTTTATGCTTCTGAGAAGTATTTCCTTAATTCTCTCAACTTGCCAAGACCCAAATGTGGAGCAGAATATGTAATAAAAAATGAAAATTAGATCTTTAAAACAATTACAAGCACAAAAACCATAAAACACTAAGAATTGTTAGTTTTGTACAAATAGCTCGATTCTTATCACCTCCATTTCATGAACATTTATTTATTCTGTGAGGAATTCTCTGCAGTGAATGCTAAGAGGCAACAAATTGGCCAAGACCAGAATAATTGTAAGAATGCAATGAGGAATGTGATATATATGGGAATTGTTTAAGCTGAGGGAAAAAATATAGATATAACTCGTCCGACCAAAAAAAAAAAAAATAAAAAAGANCAAGATACGTCCACTCTGAAAAAAAAAAAAAATCTCTCTTGCTTCCCTCAAATTCCTTCCAAAGATGATGGTATACCCTCCTTTCATGGCTAAATAATACAAATTCAGGGCAGCTATTAAATGGCTCTACTGTTTGAGGACAAAGCCCAGTCTAAATAATATACTACCATGTATCAGCCACAGAAAATTCTTTGATGTGACAATATAATTTTAAAGATTAAGATTATTCAGAGCTTCTGTTTGTGCCCACATTCTTGGCTCTGACAGGGGAGCGCAGAGCTATAAAAAAAAGGCATGTGTCTAAAAACTACAACATTAATGTAGTTTAATAAAAACATATCTAGAAAGTTATCAAGGAAGCATTCTAAGAGGCTGTGAAAAGTATGTATCTAATTAGATTAACTTGAACAGTTTAAAAATGTTGCCAAATGTTCAGGCTGGACAGTAACTTAAGCCATGCTGCCTCTCCCAGCTTTCACTGCTCTAAGTGCAAGGAGGAGGTTTAGATCTACAAACAGGATTGGACCACCAGGCTGGTTTGCTTTTCATTTCTATCCCAATCCAGTGAGAAGGCACACGTGGTGTACTGAAGGGACCTACTCATTTTTCAAGGGAGGTTCTTTCCACATCAGCAATTAATCCAAGAATACATTGTAGGGAGGACTAACGTGTTTGCATTTCAGCCCAGGCAGAACTGGTAAATTTAACCTTGCCAGATTTTGATGCTCTCAAGAGAGAACCAACAGTAACTCTAATTCAGAAGTATGTAATTAAAATGCATACAAAAAGCAGTCTGATTGTTATAAAGTTGATCACTCCATCATGGAAAAAAGATTTTTTTCATTCAAGGAAATAAAAAGTTTTGGTTTTGATAACCATTGAATTTGTCTGAAAGGAGAGCACTAGACCATGTACCCTGAGCTACTCTGTCCATTTTGTGAAGTAAATGCATCCTCATTGGATGTAATTATGTAAATGTATGAAAGAATAGAAACAGAAGAAAATACCTTTAACTTTACAAGCATGAGAGATCCCAATCTGGACATTCACCATAAGGGTTTATGAAGCCTAAAGAGCTAAGTGAGTAACGAAATAATGTGGTATGGCTACATGAGCACCTCAAATAGCTTGCAGGAAATGCCCTTAATTTACAGTGCTGGAGACAGTTATAACCCAAATATTCTGTCATTCTTTCATTTTGATGTAGAAGAATTTTGACTGTTGGGGGTTTTTGGCCTTGACTTTAAATGTATAATGATTTTATGTCAACAGTTGTGGTTTTTTTTTCCTTGCTGTAGTAAGACCTGTTTGAGCGGTCCAAAGCACTTCTCATCAGTTCTGTTTGCTTCACTCTATGAAGATCATATGAATCAACACTCTATAAATCACAGAATGATTTGAGTTGGAAGGGATCTTAGAAACTATCTAATTCCTAACCCCCAGAATGGGCCAAGACACCTTTCACTAGACCAGGTTGCTCAAAGTCCTATCCAACTTGGTCTTGAACACTTCCAAGGATAGGACATTCATAGCTTCTCTGGGCAACATATTTCAGTGCCCAACCACCCTCACAATAAAACATTAATTTCTAATATCTAATCTAAGCCTACCCATGTTCATTTTAAAACAATTCCCCCTTGTTCTAACACTATAAGCCCCTGTAAAAAGTTCTTCTCCAGCTTTTTTGTGGGCCCCTCTTCAGATACTGGAAGGCTCCTACAATATCTTTCTTGAGCCATTTCTTTTCCAGGCTGAATAACCCCAAATTCTCTCAGCCTGTTTTCATGGCAGGGGCACTTCAGCCCTCTCTGATCATCAACACGTTTCCTATGCATGTACGTGTATAGATACAGAAATATATGCCTAAATAAAAACTCATGTAGTTTTTTACTGGAGCACAGATGTCATATAAACTTGGAAAGTGTGTTTTTATTATAACAAAGGAAAAAATTTCAAAGATGATTGATGCCTAAGAAAAAGGGAAAATAGCAGAACATGCTGTGAGTAGGCACAATGTATCCTTACACATACATTTAGACAAACCGTAAATACCAGAACAGCTTGCAATAACTAAAAAAATCTGAGTACTTCAGTGCTTAATCTTCCTTCACATGTAGCCTTTTACTGTGGTCTGTGCATGCTGTGTGGTAACTTTAACCTCAAGTAATATATTTTTCAACCTATACCACATGAAGGTTCCAATACTGGACTTCCTCACAAAGTGCCTTCACTGTTCCTGATTTCTGACTTTATTGTGAGCAATAAAATACATACGATGCTTCTTCAGAGATGCCAGTCATGTAGCCATGGAACTTCTTTCAGTAAAAACAGCTTTTTCATCCCTTCACAAAATGTAGTTTCTGTATCTTCTGAATATGTTGTCAAAATGAGTGAAAGTGCCAATCAACTATGAAACCCAAAGGAATACATTCCCTTTTTCACAGACATTCTTGCCACCAGGAAAGTGTGCAAGGTGTATTTTCTCCATTGCAGATTTCAGAAGATCGTTGATAACTATGCCAGTAAGGATTTCCCTGTATGTTAGACAGCATTAATAATGTGATTTTGGGACATCTTCTAGTGCCTTCTCTGACATTCATTTGCTTTCCTGTCAGAACTTCAGATGGTCAGAACATCAGGAGTAAACTCTGCCTGCTGGAACAAAGGTTATGTTGCTATGCATAATCTATCTGCACACATCTCAGGGCACGTGTCAATTATCTCAGCATTAAATTCATGTGTATCTCACCCTGCCCATGTACCTCAGTGCACATGCCTCTCTTTGTCCTCTTGCGGGCATTATCTACTTAGAAAAAAGTATTGGGAAAGTTTACACTAAGGATCACAAACTCAGTAAGAGGCAACCCTTAATTTTGTTGGTATACTTTCTGTTGCATATTCATACTTGCTATTTATTCACTAATTAGAGACCATTTTCAGTTGTTAAAGAATTCTAGAGAACTGCAATACTGCTGATGATGGAGTTTGCTGATGCCTTGATCCTGATGTTGATGTTTAGTCAATGAAGTCTTATAAGCCTTTCATGCACCAAATGCTGTACATGCTCTTCAGGTTTCTTATGACAGCTTACCATTTCACTGATTTACAGAAAATCATTTTGTCAAGCCCTCCACCTGTATGCAGTTAACACCCAATATATCTTGAGTTTTCTGGGGTGAGAATGCATCCTTCCACACCCTTGTTTTTGGAGATCCATATCATGTATCATTATGTAAATTGCTTACTTGGACCAAAAATATGATATTAAATTATATTTCCTACTGGTCTATCAGGAAGAAATACTGACATGCAAACATTTTTTCTGCTTTGCATCATGCCATGAAAGATAAAAGGATGATATCCTATTTCCCTTTCTTTACATCCCCCATTTCAACATCAAAACACTAGTCCAAAGGAGCGGAAATAGGAAAAAGTATAGAAAAGGTTTTAGTTCTTGACACCTTAAGGTGAGAGGATTAAGTGAGTTTTCCCTTGCCACATCATTATCATCACAACCTCTTTTAGACTCTGTCAGGTACTTATGATGTGCATAGGTTGTCCTATGCTGGAGCCAGTCCTTATCTTCTAACACAGCATTAGTTTTAATTTTATCAGATGTTTGGGATTTCAGATTTCTCTTTGATCTCTAAAACAACCTTTTTTTGAAGAGGTGATAAAACTAATGAATTGCAAATCACTTTTCATAGTTCTGAGATTTTAGTACAGGTATTAGGAAGGATAACACAATACTCCACAGGAAGGGGAAGCTTTTTGAAAACCACTGTGAAGTTTCTTAATTAGAATAATATTCCTAGAGAAGACCTAATTGTGTGGTAAACTAGTGCTTACATTCAGATGCACTTGGAATGTTATGAAAATATTTATTTCTAACATAGCAATGTTTCTTTACAATGTTTCTGTACAATTAATGTGTACTCATAGGCCATATGGACACTGTAGGACCTACTGTCCTTGTCCCTTAGAGCTTCCTAATCCTGCCCACAGCCCAGAATCCCATTTCACCCCTCTCAAGACATGAGCTCTTGCCTCAGTGATGCCACAGCAGGGCCATTTTCCAGCTCCCCACAGCTCTGACCTTTCTGGTTGTGGGCCCCACTGAGCCAGGACCACTTGTGGGACCCCACCCCAGCCTGCCCCGACTGGTTCCCATCCCAGTGATGTACTCAGTGCCTGGGGCTGTGGCTGCCCCAGTGCCCTCTTACTGCCCTGCTCCTGGCTAGACTGGTGCTTTGGTACCTGGCCCTTGTGGCACCCTCACCATATATTTTCATTGGCTTTAAAATTTTTCACTCAAGTCAACTTTTTAGATGACCAGCTGAAAAGGTTCTAAGAGAAGAATGAAAAAAACAGAGGTAACATGTTTAAGGGGAGAGAAGAATATGTTTTTAATTCTTCTGTTGTTACCAGACCTACAAAAACATCTTGGAAATATGAATATTAAAAGCTGAGTTTTCAGATGGAAGGGGATATTGTGCAGCACAGATGGAGGACTCTGCAGAGATCTGTAAGGAAATGAGCTGTTCTGTCATACAGCACGTTTTTTACATATTAACACAACACTTTACTGATTCACTATATACTGTCTCCACAGACTGCTTTCTGAATTAGCTTTTCTTTACAGTGCTTCTCCAGTTCATTTATGCTTTTTCCTCAGTTATTTGAATATACTTTGTAAAGCTTGGATTGATCGTATTAATATCTGCCTTAATGAAGCTTAAGGCAGTCCCAGAGTATTTGTCTTTATTTAGTGACATGGTAACATTTCATGTCTTCATTATTATCTTTAAATAAAATTTCAGTGTTCCAAGTACAACACAGAACAATACCATGACAAGTTTGACTTTTCCTTGTTATGCTATTCAAGATTTCAACTTGATTTTTGCATTCAGAAGTTCACACCAGATTTTATATTAACCCTAAGATTCAGTCTCCTGTATTCAGTCTCCAGTGTTATATTTTAGATCTGTCTAAGCAATGTTAAGAATAATTTTTATAAAGAAATTTATATTTTGTTATCACTTTTGGCTTTCAGTTTTCACTATTTTTTTCTCAGAATAAGAGAAGCAGGTCTTGAGTACATAACCCTGTCATTAAATCCATAGAAAAAAAGATAAAATATTCTTAGAGCCCATCAAAAGCAATAGAGACACAGCTTTTTTTTTTTTTTTTTCGTGGTCTCTGACTGTAATCATGTTTTCATGTCCCCTCAAATGCATTTAGGCTCCCAGCCACAGGTCCCCAGATAGCATTTCATTCCTGCAGATCAAATATTGTGGTGTTCAGACCAAACTAAAAAAAGGTGTACATCTGATTAAGGTGAGGCACATCTGACTGTGCAAACTCAGTCTCTTAATCTCCCTGCCGACTTTTGCATCCCTGGGGCATCAACCCTCAGGAAGGGCTCAAAGGGGGCCTGTGCTGAAATTTTTTCCACCAACCTGTCTACTATAAATTAATTTGCTTCTTCTAAGGACTCCACATCTCAGCAGCAGTGGGAATTGGAGAAAAGTGGGAAATGCAAACTGGAGGCTTCATGAGCGGATTGTTCAACTTCATCATCACAATGAGTGCTTTACAAATGCACTCAACATTTCAGTGGTGCTGCAGAGAGCCAGAGAACAGAGCAATATCTACAAATATCTGATGAGCTCATATGAGGTGGCTCATGATAGAAGGTCATGCTGTTCCATAACAAACCTGTAGCCACGAGATTTTGACTCTGCCCAATTCAGAGGTGCAAAAAAATAACTCTTCAAACACTCTGATTTTACTTAGAAGAGCAAAACCAAAAGAGATAGACAGCTCCACAACTTGAACAAGTCCAGAAAAACAGGAAAAAAATGTCACAGGGAAACACTGGCCCCTCAGAGAAGACCACCTCCTCTACACTGCTAATGGCAAGTCCTGTCCAGCAGTCATCATGTTTCCCTCACTACGGAGATGTCATGGTCACAGTAGTGAACAGCGTCTATTTTACTTTCTGTTTCCTCCATTGTGTGTTGTTTCTTAAAGAAAAACAGGCCAAGTGCACTGCTGTAAACAGAGGCAGATATTGTTTCTCCCATAGGAAACACCAAGCATGCAAAGGGAACATTCCAGGGACATCTTGAGGACATACATTACTTTTATCAGAGAGATGATGTGGGTTTGTCAGAAAGCCATTAAATATACTGAAATTTCTCCTGGTAACAAATGTATGCCTTCACTGACACAGTGAATTGATTATATAATATTCTTATATCTATTCCATATGACATTTTTAATTTCTCTTTTTAAAAAGTTAAAAATTCTATTTATATTTCAATCAGTCTGGTCCTTTTTCAGTTTAAAGGGTTCTTACTCTTTTGGAGTGTTTCTTGCATTAAAAGTACTAGAAACACCTCTTCAATGCTTTACTGACTTAAAATGCTGTCCAAGTTATCAAAGCAAAAAAGGAGCTGTAACCCCAGTGCAAGACTACTGTGAACAAACCCATGTTGATTTTTGGCTGTTTCCTTTGAAATGGTGCTCTTCCACTAGATCAGAACCACAATTCTTGACACATTCTTCTCAACACCTCCTTCTCAGAGATTTTTGCAGGGCACAAAGAAACTTAAAAAAATTAAATTTTGCACCATTTCTTCTTCCAGATGTTTTTATTATTGTAATAAGTCCCTTATTTCCTCCTAGTATTGCCCACCAGTCTTCTGTTTCAGAAGTCTGTGCATGAACCACATCTTCCTTTGGTGTATGAGCAGCTACTCAGAATCTTCTATCTTTGGTGATCTTGGTGGATCAGTGGACTGATTTTTCTTAGATACCTGCATCTTATACTCTTAGGAAAGGATTGTTGGAAGTTGTTACCCTTATTGACCATCCATGTCACAACTGTGGGACAGTCCCAGTCCCAGAGGGACTCTTCACTTTCCCTAATGTCTGCTACTTCTCCCTGGACCTTTGCAAGTAGAATATTTTGAGAAAGGTATATATTTTGGAGACTGCAAATGTATAACAGGCTTTCCAGAAGATATCCCAGAGGGTTCCTAGACTGCAGGGTTCTGCTACTGACCTTTGAGATTTCCAGAGACCTGATGTCTTAGAGAAGCCCGACTGAAGGGCTCATTTTCAAGTGTTTAGAAAGACTTACCAGAAAGGAGGAATGAAAGTGAAAGGAAATGATTGCAGTGTTTTGTGAAGAGAAAAGAGGAAATTATTTAGAGGTAATAGCCAGGAATGCAGAGGATGTACATAGTGGACTGTGTTTATGAAGGAGGACAAGTGGGAAAGATTGTCTGCTGCATCCAGGCGACTACCAAACAGCAGCTGCAAGAGCAGAGAGTTAGCTGTTGGATTTTTTAGACTGAGGTATGAGCTGAGGCTGAGCTGGTGTATATTAGGTACGTGACTTTGGTGCCTGGAACAGGCCCTGGAAACTTGTAAAGGGTGCTGATGGATCCTACATTAGTGTCACGGCTGGCCAAATTAATGGGAGAGACCTTCAGTCTCCTCACAATGTACAGTCCAGAAGGCTACTCACAGCCTTCTAGAAATTCTCTCTTTTCAGATGGTCATGTTTGGTCTAGCTCTCAGCTTACTGCTCTTTGGGGAAAATGATGACCATGGCTATTCAATTGCAGATGATCTTCCTGAACTTGCACATGGTCTGGCTTCTGTGGACTGGCTGCCCATGTATAGAGAGCAGTAGGTGAGTCTTCTGGAGATATGTTTACATGTTATCATGGTTTCCACACCAACAAAGGCATGCAAAAATAGTCATATTGTAAAGTCTCATATTTGGGACATCGTTTCTTCTGGCTTCATCTGTAACATCTGGAAGCTGAAGCAACATCAGAGGGATGTTGTTTTTAGGACAACGTATGAATGCCCCAGTGACTAAGGTGGGCACTCAAGACACCAGTTTCCAGTTTTCCCTCCTTCCCCTATGTTCATGGCTCCTCCCTGATCTCTAGCCTATACTCCAGCTTTCTCCTGCATTTACACAGTTACAGGAGAAATGTCCCTGTCCCCAGTCCTGATCTCAAGCCCCATCTCAACACCTGCTGTACTCTTAATATCTATTGAAAAACAAACCAGATCAACTCTCTCAAGGACAAGGGCAAGTGAAAAGAGACAAAAGTTTTTGTATAGACAGTTTAAGTGCTACATTATCTGTGAGTCTCAGGCTGGGTTTTACTGAGTGGTAATATGTTTGGCTGCCAGATTTTTTTGGTCAAGGAACTGGGCTTGTGACTGTGCTCTGATATAGCATTTAAACACAGTCTGGGTGAAGTTTCAGAGGGTAAAGATCTACAGATCTGTGGGAGAAATATCTTAAACAAATTAACCAGCACAGATTCTGATGAGATGACTAAAGAAAGGCAACCTAACTCCTAATTTACCTGCCTAGACAAGTAGATTCGTCACATGAAGGTGAAATGTACTCTTTGAAGTGATATTGGACTAATTAAGTCAAGTAATTAATTATGGCTAGATTACATAGTCTCCTAAGACATTGAGAGCATTTTCTCAAACAGGTATAGGGTCTCTTGATAATTAATAGATAGTTATGTTTACCAGAAAATATATGGCACAGCTAAAGATTATTTTTTTCCTGAGACTCTGAAAAAGTCTGACCTCCATGCCTTCCACATATGGATAAAACTGAAGAGCCAGCTAACTAGCCACTAATCCAACCAGAAAGATAAAAATTCTTTCTGAAGAAGAAACTTCTCTTAGGCTGGGTCCCTAAAATACAACCAAAGTGTGGTTGCCTTCAAATAAATAAATAAATAAATAAATACACATAAGCAAGCAGTTAGACTTATGGTATTAAGTAGCTTTTTATTTTATTTAGGTTTCCTTAGCTGAACCAAACTAGTTAGATAATTCCACTTCAGGGAATTGTCTTATTGTTGAACTGTTACATAATGTTCCTACTAACTAATGAGTTTGAAATATAAAACTTTGTGGAGTTGAATGGTATAAGCTTAACCTTCCAGCATAGTTTAGACATTTCCTAAAATTTCTGTGAACATAATTTTACATTCAAAAGTTTAACAATATCTTTATTTTTCTGTCTTTCCATCTATTTGTTCACTCATCCACTATTTTCCAGTTTTCGCAAATTATTTTGCCATTATTCATTAATGGCCAGTGATTTAAATATCTATAGATATCTGTTTCTTACCTTTAAAAGGATGATTTGCTGAAAGAAAGGAATATCTTATTCAACCAGCTGCCAAATTTTATTTTCTTTATTCAAATCTCATTTGTACTGACTGATCTGAATCTTACTTTCTGTTAGGGTTCACTACTTTACCCAGAGACATGAGATTGTGACTTCTCAAACATGAGACAGCAATTTAAACCTTTGATGAACAAACTCCTCAACATACAACTTCATCACTCATTTGGGCATGATCCAAATCATATCTAAGTTTATTTTAGGTAGAAAACTTGTGTATATATTTGTTCCCTTAAAAGATAGATGTTGTATTTGAAGTCCATCAGCTGATGATGCTTGAATATGACTGTGTGCTATGCTATCGAGTGCCAAATGTGCACTTCACATACAATTTTTCTTACAGTCTGTAACAAAACAACACACTTTTTTAGTGAACTTAACTTGCATTGCAAAAGGACATTTTTGTCATTGAAGTGACATTCAGGTCTATCACACGACTTCAAAGACAAGTCTAACCAGAGGATACATTTGACTGTACAGTAAGGAAAAACAGATATGGTAAAATAAACAATCCTTGTCACATTACATTTTCCACAAATAAATCACAATAACGAGGGCTTGTCTTTCCTGTTCTCACAGCCAGGAAAATGTTCACTTAGAGATGTAGTCATCAACTGTGAATACATAAATAAATATATAAATACATAAACATTTTCTTTTTGATCTGTGTAAGATCAAGGAGGATTTTCCATACCTGCTGTAATCTCTTTCACTGTTAATAAAACTCACTCTGACTCACTCACTCGGTGGAAAGAATAAATGTTAAGGATATGATTTCAGTTAATGTGCTTAGAAAGTGTCCTGTTTCTCTGATAAAATAGAGCCAGATGATACCAGTAGTTTTGTCCTTATGCAACAGCAGGTAAGCTCTACAAGAGTTTGTAAGACATCTTTGCTGTAAGCTGACAGAGATGAGTTTATGTTCACATGTTTTTCCTTATTTTTAAAGTGTAGTTCTCAGCAAATCATTAGACTTACATTGTGTTCCTTCTACTTTTCTTAACTGCAAATCCACTTGTATGTTCTTTTGAAAGCTAATTTTCAGAGTGCAGTTTAGTCGTAGATGTACTGCAGTTGACCTAATTCTGCTGTCACCCACACCAGTGTTAAACCAATGAAAAACATAGTTACAGTATTTAAAATGTTTTTTTTTAATAATATTTTCATTCATAAAGATCAGTTAATAAGTCAATTATATCAAATGATCCCATTTGATATAATGGGACCATGAGGTAATCCGATTACTTATTCTCTGCATGACCTGATGTAAAAATGGTGCTGTTTTTTGACACATATCTCTAAATTCAATTGAAATGGAGAGACATCACAGGATTCACTAACACAGAATCACTGAAAACTCAGAGTTGGAAAGGACCACAAGGATCATCAAGTTGAACTCTGAAGTGAAATACTCAGCAATTAATCTAATTTTCCTTAGATGGCATGGTGCCTTTTCCCTGTGGGCATGCACCATCCCACAGAGGTAGCTGTCCTCACCTTCCAGCCACAAACACAGGCAAAGGAGGTGGGAGCTGAAGTTAAGGGAGACAATCTGAAAGAGAGGCATAATTGTTTCAGGGATATTAAAATCAGTATAAGGTATTTCCCCACATGAGCAAATACAGTTATATCAGGTGCTTTTTTGGACTTATTCTCTCAAAAATCTCCTTTTGCTCTCAAAAAAAAAAAAAAATTGAAAAATATCCATTTTTATTTTCTTTTATTGTAGTGTTTTCTTCATTTTGTCCTAATCAGGATGCAAATAAAAAGTGCATGTCTCATTTTTCAGGCTGACAAAGCAAAGTCAGTGATTGATTCCAGAAGAGCTGCAGATGTTTGAATTCGCCAAAAATAATTTTTTTTATCTGTAATAATGGGTTGTTTCTTTGTTTGTTTGTTTTTAATTTTGATGTGGATGATGTACTTTGTGGGGTTGTCGAAATGGAATAAAACACAGCTGAATTATTTACTTAATAGAAAGTATAATTTCTTGACTGGTCAGGTATAATTTTGTCAACATTATTCTCTCCTTGAATAAAGGTCTGGAAACTAAAAAACTTGCAAATATTTTCTTATTTATGTTGCTGTTTATCTGTACTAATTGTCAGCATTCTGGATGATGGTTTAGAAATTGGCACTTTTACAGCTTCTGTAGATTCTATTTATTCAATGTCTAAAGAAGGGATTTGAAATGTGAATGATCTACTTTATTGGGAGAGATAAAGAAGGACCAGAGCATAACAATATATCAATATACAAGTCACAGAACTGTACTGCCCAAGAGTAAGACCATTATAGTTAGCAATGAAAGGAGTAGCAAGCTAGGTCTGAGTTTCTTTCTTTCCCATGTAATCACTTCAGAACATATTTACAGTTGGGAATAGCTCACCTTTCATCTTTCCTCCAACAAATCTAAACAATCCAAACACATCTGTTCTCTTCTTGCATGAGTTAGTTAATAATATATATAAATTTATAGGTCTTATGGAAATAAAAAGTAGAGATGCCTGAGCTCTCTTCAGGTTTGTAAATTGCTATGAGTTAATTTTATAGTTTTCTGCTTTGGAATATGGAAAAGAAAGTTTATTATGTTCTTTTTTGACTTTTTCTTTTTTTTTTAGGAATTCAATATGCCTTTATCCTGGTAATTCAGGCAACGTTCTAAAGCAAATAAAGAAAATGAACCTTTTAAAAGGATTGAAATTTAAACAAATGTACATGGATGATATCTATTGGAGCAGAGGAAAACAATTTGCTGTGCATGAGTTACCAAGCTAGTAAGGAAGGTCTTTTGTGAGTATTTGTATATATTATGATGTACAAACCATTCATTTCTTTTCTTTTCAAATGGATGCAATAAAAATTATTCTTGAAGGTTGCCTGGGGCTTTCACATTCCTGGCACATTGTTTGTCCAGATAGAGATGTAATAAAAAGGAAAGATTATTAGTAATTTTCTTGGAAATGAAGATCAATTGCAAATTACTAAAAATAACACTATCATGTGCTTTAATTGCTATACTGATTTTTTGAAAGATACTTAATAAGAAATGTAAATGTACAGGTTATCTAAATAAGTGTTTGTATTCCCAAAGCAGAAATTCCCAGATGCTTGTGTCTACTAATGGTAAACATTGATCTAGATTGCCTATGAATTCACCACAGTAACAAGATTAATTTTAATTGTCTCAGAAAGGATGAAGGCAATATAACAGTACACTAAAAATTACTCTTATTCCTAATATTATTATTTCATAATATTTGAAAGCATTCTTATTTTTGGTTCTGCAAATGCCTTATCTATTACTGACTCGTATTTTTAAATATGCATACTGGATTAGAAATAGCTAATACTTGCTAGAAGTAGGACAACACCTGTGTTCTTCCACAGCATTTGATTTACTTATTATCTGTGGAGTAGGGTAGCTCAGCCTAACCATCCCAATCTGCTTTCAAATACAGAATTCAGATGAAAACATTTTTAAGTCCTTAATCTACTTTGATAGAGGAATATTCACGGTTTTGAAGTAACATCTTTCTTCTCACATGTCAGTAGGGAAGTATTTACGCTGGAAAGAGATCCCTGCAAATCTCTAATAGGAAGGGAAGTAGTCCTCGAGGCCCTAATTTAAACTAGGGCATCACTAAACTAAATGATGAACAAAATATCTAGCCACAAATGGCACTGTCACAGAGAACTGTCACTCTATGGTCCCTGTAGTATTTTTTTACCCTTAAAAAATTCTGTCCCTACAGAGTTTGAACACATTCAATGGGTGCTCAATAAAATAATGAAGACCAATAAGATGTGTATGATGGAATCCCACTCTTTCAATATTCTTGAATTCAGATGAGTGAATGAGTCTTTGGCTCAAGTGTTATTTATTGCAGGAGTATTTAATGATTAAACTTGAAAATGTGCTTCAAGTTCTAAGTAACTTTTTGTCTTATTCTAAAATATATATTTTCAATTAAAAAAAATAATAATTCAGTACTATAATGCCAAACCTCTAGTAATCATAGCACTGATATAATACAAATTTAATGATTCTAAAAACCGTGCAAATATGTTGGGTTTGGAATAATGTGGTTGCAACAAAATATTTTTGTCTTTCAAGAGAAGAAGATTAATTTTCTTAACCTTTATATTACTGTGTGAGAAAAACAATTGCAAGGATGAATATATTTCTATTCCCTTTGTGATATAATATCTATGTATCTAAAAAACTACCCAAGCAATTTTAGCCTGCAGTATATTTAAAAACGTATAAGTATTAAAAATTAACTAAGTCAATTTTTTTCCCAGTAAGCCTTTGTTAAAAGAAAGGTTACCTGACCATATCCTATGGTCAGATACTAATACTACTAATAACATAAGCAACATGAAATAGAAAATGTTTGCAGGCCCATTACTAACAAACACCAGTCAGAAAGCAGTCTCTTACCAGCAATGTGTCTAGGAGTTCAGATGCTCGTTAAATCATATAAATTTAGAGTAAGTTTGAAAAAAAAAATCCAAAACAACTTGCATAATAGTCAAACAAAAAGAAATATATTTTTTTTAATGTAAAGATTTCAAACAGTTCTGCAAGCACTTAGATCTTGATGTGTCATTGTATTATTCTACAGGGAGCTAGAGTTTGTGTTTCTTATCCCCTATAGACTTGGTTTTCCATTAGCATATTCTCTGTGCTACTGCACCTCTCTCCATGAAAGGAGGCAAAAAATAATTTCAAAATCCATGTCATGAAAAATCCAGATTTTGTGCAGAGTAAAGATGGCAATATGGTCTATGTAGTTCCCATAAAATAAACAAATGAGCACTAGAGAATATCTGCAAGTTTAAGATTTCAGGATAATGAGAACTTTTCCATGGAAAGACAGTGATCAATGGTTAGAAAGCCAGCTTTTGTGTGGTGAAACAAAACACCAGTCCAAACCTAAGGAAAACAGAAAAGGCTCATGAAAAACTTCAATCAATTCTATTAAACAACAATGACACTTGGCTGTTTCCTAGATATTTCAGTTCTAAATGCTATTTGATTTACCATTGAATAAAAATGTTAAGCCAAAAGCAGGACACTTAGAGGAATCATACTCTAGGCTGCACTAGGAAAGAAGCTGCTGTATTTCTGCATCAGGCCCATAATTACTTTGGGGATGATGTAGGGGAGGCTTTGTGGTAGACAGATAGAGGGATTCACAGGAAGAAAGTCAATTGGAAAAAAACCATTTCTGGTTTTTGTCTTTCTTCTTGAAATATATTATTCACACATTTGTTTAGGTAAGATTACTTTCTTATTAAATTTATGAAAAAGATGCAGAAAAAATATTTTGAATGCACTTGAATTATAATGCAGCAAAAAGGAAAGACTCTATTAGTGAATTCTAGCAATTAAATGTTAATTTATAAAACTTCTTTCTATTATAGTAGCATACTCAGCAGAGGATCTCTGGGGTGCAGTAGAGGAACTTTGAACCTGCTCAAAATGGTAGGTGATGTAAGATTGGGCTGGTTTGGGCTAGGGTAGAGTTAATTTTCTTGGTAACCGCTATGGGACCAGGTTTTAGATTTTTTCTGGAAACAATGATGATACAGATAATTTTCATTACTGCTGAGCAGCACTAACACAGACTCAAGGTCTTTTCTGCTCTTCACGTGGTGGTCCTCAATAAGTTGAGAGGGCACTCAGCCAGGACAGCTGACAGCAACTGACCAAAGGGAAATTCCATACCCTATGGACTCATACTCAACTAGGGAGACAAGAAGAAGGAAGAGGGTGATGTTCAGAATGATGGTGCTTGTCTTCCTAAGTCACGGTTATGTGTGATGGAGTGCCTCTTTCCTGGGAATGGCTGAACACCTGTTTCCCATGAGAAATGATTAACTAATTCCTTGTTTGATTTGATTGTGTGTGGCTTTTGCTTTCCATATTAAACTGTTTTTTATCTCAACCCACAGTTTTCTGACAATTCTTTTGCTATTCTCTTCCCAATCCCAGTGAGGGGAAGGAGAGTGCACAGCTGCACAAGGCTGTTTCTGGCTGGCAGTAAGCCCCAACACAGATATACCAATAATATTTGGAAGAAAAAAATTTACAAATATGTAACTGAAAAATTCAATATATTTGAAACAGATCCACGGCATGCTAAAGTAAATATTTTCTGCCAAAAATTGTGTTTGGTCTTCTTGTGCTTCTTAATTTGCTTTTATATTCCTGTAGTAAACAAATCCTTTTCTAAAACCTGTTTGAACAGTCTACATAAAACACTGAAAACCAAACCAAATAATTTTAGTTTAAACAATGGAAGAATATATGTTCATGGGGTTTTTTTCCTCTATCTTTATGCAAAGTACATTTTTGTGTCAGAACTTATCTACACACGAAAATTCATCCTGAGCTGTATTTATCTGGCTTGACTGGATAGAATTGTACAAAATCTGAAGTAACCCATTTTGTTTGTAACCCATTCTACCATATGTGTGTTTTTCAGAATAGAAAAGAACAAGGCACTCATCATTGGTAACCCAGGAGGGTTTTTTTTTTTTTTTGGTTTTTTTTTTTTGGTTTTTTTTTTTTTTTGTCTTGACACTTATTTTTCATATTTTTCTGTGCTAAAAGCAGATTTTGGACAGCATCCTACACTACATATAATGAGTTAGATGAACAACTGCTGTTACAGCCAAAAACATGACCAGATTATTCCTTTGTGTGGAAGACTGATAATATGATCTTAGACAGGACTTAAAGGACCTTTAAAAACTCCTGCACTTACAAAAGGGAATAGAACACTTATTATGGGTGGCAGTTTCTTAAAAAAGTTCTCTTTAGCCATTAATAACAGAATTCTTGGAGATATATATATATATATATCTGATATCTCCTTAGTGGTATCTGATAGAAGGTATGAAAGATAGAGGTAAAAACCCCGTGTTGCCTTCATGCCAGAGGTGTTGAGAAGTTGCAGTAGCTCTACACCCTAAGATAGCTGGAAAAGCAGAGTGAATGAATAAAGTTAAATCCTGATAAAACCCATGATGGTGAAGAACTAATTGCATACTTGAAAAAGACATTTAGTTTCTTTTTTTTTCTTTGAAATGTAAAAGCATTGTATGTATTCCATCAAATGAGTAAGAAAACTTGTTTCTTGATAGTGTGCTTGTATTGCTATCGATAGCAAATGCAAAATTTATTGCAGCACTAATTGCTTTCTTATCACATCCCTCTGATATTTTTGTCAGTCAGAGAAAACTTTTTTTTGATGGAGTATTTAATCTCTGCCTTGGAATCTATACGTCTTTCTTAGCCTGGTTGTCTAAGACTGAAGCAAAGTTAGCTAAAAGGAAACATTGGATTACTGTTTCCAGTTGTGGACTACTACAGTCTTCTTTTGGTAAGTTCTCTCTACACAACTTGCATGTAAATATAAAAAAATCCACTGTTTCTAATGCAGCCCACACCCATCTGATACTATTGCTGACTGTTATTGCATGCATAAATATTACCCCGTTTCAAATTTTGTCACACAATATCAAAAATATGATGGTATTTGCATCTCTTTTACTCATGTACCTGTTCCTCTCTTACAATAACCAAACATGCTAAATCTAAAGATGCAGTCAGCTTTCTCTTCAAAAGTCCATCAGGAATCACAGCCAGAAACTTAAATATCCAGGGATGTAAGTGTGAAGCAGAGTGCCAAGTGCAGCATTTCTGACCAAAGGCCCACCAGGCTCGTGAGAGTGAAGCAGAGAAGCCTTGTTGACAAAGCATTCCCTGCTCAGTAGGGATGACTCACTCCACATCATCCAGTTCCATGTGCTGGGTAAGGAGTAGGCAGTGTCACTGCCATGGCTGCTCATTAAAAGTCTTTACCCAACTCTCTCAGCCTTGTTCAGTACCTCTGTTGGGTGTTTTGTTGTTTGAATCTGTCCCTGACATTTTGTGAGTAAAGGCTGCCTGTAGAGCTTCTTAATGGGTCTAGGCCCTAGACACTGAGAGGAACATAAGGGGTCAGAAAATAGTGAAACCGACATCAAATAGTGTCAACACAGTAACTGAAAATTATCTCATGTGTTATGACCAAAAACATACTTATAAAAAATCTAAAGCATCAAACAAAGTGAAAAACTGTAGTCAATAGTAACTCAGAACACTTTTAATCTTCTTTTCAAGTGATACTGCCATAGGGCCTATTAAAACATAGTTGAAATAATTTAGAAACTGAACCAATATAAGTTTATAATGTTAATTATATTTTTTAAAATATGGATTCCAGAACTACTGACTTGAAAAGCTTTAAATCCAAGTCCCTCATAAGCTATGAATTGACAACATGAGACAGCACATCTTGTTGCTGATTCCAGGATGACAATTCAGTATTGCTAACATTTCTTCTGGCTTTCTACTCATTTTATGTGCCTTTGAATTCATTTATGGCTATTGTTGAGAGTGAATTAATCACCTTGTTAATATTAAACTTATTTGGGCTTTCAGTAGAGAAGATGTTTAAAATTAATATCCCTTGAATAATTTACTAAGGAAGTCTTATATAACATATCAGGTGTCATAGCTAGAAATATCTTTGCTTTTCTTTTATGATGTGTGCAAACTAGAACTGTGTCAAATTACTTGCAAGAGAGTAGAGTTAATTTCTCCATGAGACTTCCTAAGGACTCCTAAGTAGTAAAGTTGTCATATCTCTTATTTATTGATAAGTGGAGCAATGCCTCTTGCAAGAATTAAACATACTTTTCAAAATCTGTTTTATTCACATCTTATTCTGATAAAAGAACAGCTCAGACCACACTAAAAATCATTGCTCATTGAATCAGTCATCCTATTTTGCAAAGCTCTCCTGAGATCTCCTGCTTTTAGTTTCTAGATTTTCCATTTAAAGCCCAATGTGATATGATGTCAAACACTTTAGCTCTATTATATAAATGTCTAATATTCAATCAGGAAGATACAGACTTGATCCAAAGAAGGGCTTACCAGGACTTGCCTGTGCTTGCCATACCAATGTCTAACTTCCATGCTCCAAAATCAGTATTACAGGAGGAACAGCCCTTTATGGTTCACCTAACATGGTCTTTTCATTTACTGAGGTGCAGTCTCATCATAGCACAGCTCTGGGACCTTAATACCTAGCTTGTGGATTTCTACATTATGTTCCATTTGAAAATAAAAAGCTCTGCTGGGAATGGACTAGCATATAAACTGAGCCCTGAAAAATCAAAAGAGTATCCCTGGAGAAATAGAGAGAGAGAAGATATCAGCCAAAACAGTGGTTGAAAAATCTAATGAATTTCAAATTTCTTTTACTGAATATCATGTAACTTTGTCCAACAACTGAAAATAGAATAGATTTTACATACTAAAAGCAGTTGGGATTAATAAAACAGAAAGAAAAATCCATGGTATATTACATTTCTATCGAAAGTTCCTGATCAAGGCAGTTGCTCTGTGCAAAAAAGAAAAAGAAAGAAATTTTCAATAAGAATGTATTTTATGTGGTCAGTGTGTTCAGTTCACCAAACCATGTTTATATACTTTTATAAAATCAACATGTCCTTTTTCTGCCAGATCACCCCTACTTCAACTCCCTATGCAGACTGCTCTTTACGTGAATTAAACTGAGTGTGCTCTTATGCCTTGTAACAACAAACAAAGACGTTATATTGAACACTAAAGAAGGTGCTAACATTTATTTCCCTTCCATTTGTTTCCTGCAGTTTTCAAGCCTATTTTCAGTATGTGTGTGTCCATGTGGCATGCCATCCTTAATGGGAAGGGAGAACACAACATTTATCGATGTGCTTGGTTGAAAAGAACTTCAAAAGTCAGGTGTGCAAAAGTTTACAAAGTTTCATTAGTAAATTACACTTGGCATGGGAATTGGTATAAGTTAGTCCTTGATCTCCTAGCACTGATGCCTAGAAATAGAACACAACATTTTCCAGACAACATTAGACTGATAATATAAAAGAAAACCTTTACTAGAAAGCCTTCAGGCACACAATATGGCGAAAAAGCCTGCTAGGAATTAGATCCGTATGATTTCATAAGATCAAGAATTAGAATATCTAGCCAATATTGTCCAATTAAAGGAGGAGTTGGTTAAATAATCTGCCCCGTGGGTTTTTCCCCATTGGAGCTCTCCCTCCAGTTTCCTACCATACCTTTATTATGTCTGTGATTACATGGTGCAAAATAAAATGTCCTTGGTGAACAAACAAGCAAGACTAAACAAAATTTTAAGAATGCACCAATAAGCATTTGTTCACTATGGGAAAGAAAGCTGGGAAAGTATGAGAAGTTTTACCTAAGCATTTAGCAGCCTGCAAAGCTGCAAATACATAAAGAATACATAAAACGTTAAAAATATTTAACATCAGCATAAGCATAAGCACATTGAAGTGGGGTTTGGATAAAGACATAAGTTGAAAGCAAAAAGAGAACTAGAGAGATTAATAAGAGAGTGTGAAAGAGAAAGAAAGGAAGAAAGGGAGAAAGAGAGAGATCAGCAATCCAGAGTTGATCCAGCTGATGGGACATCCAGGGCCCTGGGGCATTTGCACACCCAGGCCTCAAGGAGGTACCTTTTCGTAGAGAAGTTTTCCTCACCCTGGAGATAAGTTTCTCACTTTCTCATTTAACTCATTTTTTTGCAAATGAGTCCTCATGTTCAGTCCATTCTTCTAAACCTTTTGATGCCTTAAGTTTTAACTTTCGTATTTCTCAGATTCTGTACTTCCTATGTGTGTAGCTCTGAGCTTCACACTAAGTGTCAGTAAGCTCTCTTCACAGAGTAGTTAGACAAAATAATCCTTTTCCAGCTTGAGACCGAGGTTAGCAAGCCTCAGGTCCAAAAGTATAAACAATGAAGAGCTGAGGGGAGCAAAAAGGAAGGATGGGACTTCATAACCCAAAGCTATAATTAGACAATTAACTCCAATATGCAAATGGACCAAAACTTATAAAAGTGTGAAACCTCGTGACCAGTTGTCCATTTTGTGACCATTTTGGGTCCATCTTGGGATTAGCCCTGCCCAGGATCTTGTACTGCCCAGGGTTTATCCTTTAAGGCCTTTCAATAAATATCTACTTGATTATCTTAGCTCTGTCCATTCTCTGTTCCAGGTTCAGCCTCTCAAGGCATCACTTTCTAGAAATAGCTGAGGGCTTTAAGGGTCTTGGGTGTTGATCCTCCTGTACAATCCATACCCTCATCTCAACCTCTTTTGTGCACTTGCACTGTTCTGTGCTTGTCTCCAGGAGCCAGAACAAGGATCTCTGTCTCCAAAAAGGGCTGCCCTACCTACATATGCTCCCACTTTCCAGCCACATCCTGCTCTTTCTCACACTGTGTCATTACCAACAATCCTTGGTTGGCTCCAGAGCCATCTGGGCACTCGTTTGTGAGACATTATCCCCCTTATATTCTAGGCTTTGACAGTCCACAGGGAAGTATTTTTGGCTCATATTTAGCTTTTACACTCTATCTCCAGCAGAAAAATAAAGCAGAATAAGGCTAGTAATAATGAATATTTTAATAAGAAGGTCTGAACACTGTTTCAGATATAGGTGAAAATCTTGGCCATCATCTACTAGTCATTTCCACTGACGAGACAAATGAGGCAATAGTCTCTATTTTAAGTTGAAGCAGTCTTCAGCAGGCTTAGATGATCTGACAAGACATCTTGCAAGTCATAATAAAATAGAGAATACCAAAACTGGCAAGAAAATTTCAGCACAGATTTACATCTGACAATAATTTGTATAGGCAGAATGTGATGGTAAGCAAAACCATCTCAGCCCTCTTTAAAGCTGCTCCCTTTAGAGTTTGAGGAATAAAATAATAGCATTTTCTAACAGTTGCATTGGTGCAAAATTGAATGAGCCAAATTTTTATATCCTTCTTGCATAAAGCAGCTACCTAATGTCTTTCATGTCAGTGTAACTGCTATTGTCCAGAAACTCCAGCAAAATACTTTACATAATGGACAGAATTGAATCATACTTTAGGATCTTATTTTAGTGTGTCTTTAAAGCCAAACGGTGAATCTTTTCTTCCTGTTAAATGCTATATTATTGTGTGAGTTCTAACACATTTACTCATTGATGGAGTATGCCAGTGATGGAGGCTGCAATTATATCTAACCATTACATTTTGACAGATGTATATTAAAGGGAAAATCTCAATTTACACATATTTGCATAAATATAAGACTGGCTGTACAATACTGGGAGATACTAACCTGGTATAAGACATTTTCCCATTTGGTCTTTTCAGATTCTAATCTGTAGTTTGTAGACTTTTACAGCCAGAAGTGTTATCTTTGGATAGGTCTAAATGCAGCCAAAGCTGTTTTTAAAAATCTTGGAATTGCATCGCATAATATCTTTTGTGTATTATTTTTTTTTTCCTTTTCCTTATTGCTTTTTTCCTTCTTCCTTCTCATTTCCCCCCTTCCCCTTTTCTCTTTCTTTTTTTCCTCCTTCTACTTCATTTATTTTGGATTTTTTTTATTAGAGAAATAAGCAAAAAAAGACAATTATGATGAGTCCTTTTAATAGCAATACTTTCACAGAAGTTATCTGGCTCCATATAACAGGAAGTAAATCTCCAATTTTTTTAAAATTCTACCACAATTACTGGATTACTCATCAGACTACTATTGACATGAGTACAAATTTCAGTTCAGTTCAATTAAATTGATCTTATAGACTTTTTTTTTTAAACAATTAAGGACAAAAAAGTTTTGGAAAAGAATAAAAGTTAATGTAAAAATTCCATGGAGAAAAAGACCTAAGGTTATTGTGGCAATGGAATGTAGCTCCTGGAACTACTGGCATTCTGCACTTAGTCTCTCAAGGCTGTTGCAGGTATGCCTACATATAGTTTACTTACCTACTCCTTGCTCTAAAAGGGGCACTGACATTGGTAGAAACTTTTTTATACTTTTTATACTTGAATCCAGCTGATTCACTCATACCACTGCTGAACTGCAGCAGTAAGAAGATACTGTGGTATAATAAATCATAAAGATGACTCCTGGAATAGCTCTAAGCCCAGATTCTATTCAGTTTTTGTCCATTTGAATGATTTTGGTTTTGGGTAAAATTGGGATGCTCAGTTACACAGCAGACAAGTGTGAGCAGTGAGTTTTATCCTAATGGCTGCAGTGAAGAGCAGGGCTGAGAACAGGGCAGAACAGCAGAATTAATGACATAATACACCTTTTTTTTTTTTCCCAGTTGTGCATATCTACTGTGAAATGAGCAAGAAGAAAAGGCTTACGTATTATTTGGAACACAGTAGGGGTTTGGTGAAGGAATATTTAGGCTTGTACCCAAATCTGTTCACAAGCTGTACAGCTGACTGTACAGCTGTACTCTGACAACAGGCTTGCAGACATTGAAGGATGGTCACCTGCTACTAGAGAATGGAGAGTTCCCTTTGCTTAACCCTTAACCCTGATTTTTTAAAAATATTTTCTTTTTCCCTAGTGTTCAGCATTATCATCTCAGTGATATTGTGGTCCCATTTGGGATAGGTGACAAGTTGCCAGACATGGACACTAGACTCTTTAAGTTATCCACACAGAAATACACTCACAAGCAATGATGTGAAGTTATAACTCTGTGACTTAGACCTTTGCTTAAGAACCCTCAAAAACATCTGTTGTCACAGTAGCCCTGCCAAACCTGGTTTGCTGATTGAAGAAACTGGTGATATTGTGTGGCTTCTGGTGAGCAGTGCAGGGATGACCTCTTCTGTGTACTGCCAAATTGATTGATTACTCAAGCAAGGAAAATGAAGTTGGATGAAGAGCACCAAGGTGAATACTAGGTCAATACTGAAGCCAAGAAGATGAACTTTATGAGCATGAAGAGGAACTTCTTAAAGAAGACATGCCCTGTAGGGGCTACTTTAAATGACACTAGAGAAAATACAAGAACATACAACAGTTAAAAATTTTGAGGTGCTATCCAAAGCACACCGTTGTTTATTTTTCTATAAATCTTTATCATTTTTCATAATTTTTTTGTGTTTTGGGAGTTTTACCTCTATGAATCTATTAACTGAAAAATATAAAATATCTTGATCAGAGAAATACAGAGAATGAGAGGGAATGATAAATATTTGCTAAATCACTTAGTGAATAACTTAATAGTGTTAACATACTATAGAAAAAGTCAATAGAACAGGAGTATGCTGACAGATTATCTTTTTTCCTTGAAAGGCTGGATAATTCTATGGTTAAGAGCATTTATAGCAATTCAGGCAAAAAAAAAATTCTCAAAAGATAATAGGAAAAACTTTCACCAATTTCATGTCTCACTTCTTTAACTAGTTTCATCACTATCTAAATATTTTGTTGGGTTTGAGTTTGGGTTTTTGTTTTTTAATTTGAATCTTTTTATTACAGTCTGGTTGGTTTATATTTATCACTTTATACAAATGAAGATTGGTCAAAATCAACATGCATCATTTAGACACACAAAATTCACGAGTCAGTGAACCAGCTAATTGAATCTGAAAATAAAAAAATTCCTCCAGAATGTTATTGTTGCCCTGAAGACGAGAAACTTTGTATTAATATTTTCTAAGCTCCTCTGGAGAAATGCAAACAAACAAAACATCTTAGTCTGTTTTGTAGTTCTCTTACTTCTCCATGTTTTTTGATGTAAGGCACTGCTTCCTTATAGAAAGAAAACTAATACAAAGACAGTCATGCCCATATCTAATTATCAGTGTAGGAAGAAGAAGCAGCATGTGTGAATTAGAGGGCAGTGATATGCTGCAACATTTGTGATAACAAAATACTAATAAAGAAAGAATGTGACTCAACTGTAACTTCTGGGATTGATCCTGTCATACCCCTTCTCCTGCTCCACATGGTTTTTACTGGAACAGGTCATAGTGGCCAGATTGGACTCCTAATACCCCAAGAACAGACCCAAAAATGAACTGTAGTCAGAGAAGTTTTCCCTCCACTCAGACATGAGAGGGAATAAGCCCCAGTTCTATTGAAGTGAGATGATGCAAAGTTCATACTGGTCTCAGTGAAAATTAACATGCTGAGTGCCTTTCAGGACTGGCAGCATTTGTTTTGATCTTCTTCTTCACACTTTCCTTGTCTTGATAGAGACACAGAACACTTTTAATTTTGTATTTTCCTATCCTCTATCTCCATACATTTTCTCTCAGCTGGGAGCACTCTTTGTTCAGTTGATTGTTCCCATCCATCCCCATGGCTCCGTTCATGCAAGGAGAGGATTGAACATCTCACTTCTCACGTCTCCCTGGTGGCTGTGAAACTACATTCATTTTAAACTACATTCATTTCACTCCCAAGGGTGAAGATAGAGAATTTTACAGTTATTTTTTAACTAAGGACACTTTTTGGAAATACAAAAGTTTCATTCTTATTGTAAATATATATAGATATATTTACATTTTTATACATAAGTATTCACATTTATATATATATGTATATATATATAATATATATATAACTATATAATATAGTTGTTGGGTGGAAAAGCAATGAAATCCCCGTATGATGGCAGAGAGATCCAAGAAAAAAAAAGAGTAAAAAATAACACCACCTTAGTGCCATTGGATCCTAATAAAGGTTGTTATCTCTCAGACAAAATGTAATACACTTTAAAAATGAAAAATGTCAAGATGGGACATGCCTATTTTAAAAAGTGCAGTTACTTTTAGTTTTGACACCAGCTATTAATTTTACAGCAAGTGTCTGAACTCAGTGGAGCAAAGAAAGTTGTAAACACTTTCCTTTCTCAAGTTTCCAAAAGGAACTTAAATAGGCTCGTTACCTCGAACTGCTGCTGTCAGATTACCCACGGGGGCTGAGAAGCATGGTCACAAGCAGGCACAAAAAGCAGGGACAGAGAGGTAGGAGTGCAGGGTCTGCCCCCATCGAAGCCAGCGGTGTGACACTGCTGAGATGGTTCCTTCTGTCGGTAGCCAGCGGAATCAGAGGATAAAGGCTGGAAACAAGCAAATGACTCAGTAATGCAGACAAGGAGAAATCAAAAGGAGGGTGTGGACAGTGGAAAAAAAAAGAAAGGCGTTTCCTTGGTCTTTATGGCATATTTTGCACAGTGTTCTACACAGGCTGAAAAGGCCAGGACCCCCATTGCTGTGAGGTCTGTGGGAAAGCGACAGCCTGATGTAACCGAGATGGATGGCTGCTTCCAAAGACCAGGGATGGACACAGACGAGGCTATGGGCTCAGTCTGGAGCTCAGGCCACTGGATGTGTTTGGGAGGAGGTGGCAGGTCTGAGGTCAGGCCAGGAATATGGGTTAGAGAGAGGTGGTGTCTGCCCAGCCACTGCAATGTCTCCTCGAATGAGCATTGCGCTATGTCCTTAAAGAGCTCTCACTAAAAACCTCAAACCTAATTTTCTTCATGTCAAAAAATTGAGTTTCAGTGACAAGTGTTAAGATTTGCAGATTTCAGTATTTTGTTCCCCTTGTTAGAATAAGAAAGAAAGGAAACAGCCAATATGCTGTTTGAAACAACACAAATGCTCTTTGAAATTGAGCATTTGTGTTGGAGCTGCACCAAATTGACTCAGTCTTTGAAAATCTTTAGGGAAACTAAACTACACAGAAAAAAATATATTCATTCCCACATATATAACTGACTATTTTTCATTCAAAAAGAAGCCAAAGTAACACAGGAAACGTATTTCCTGCTCAGCAAGCAGTTTAATGGTCAATCTGACTGGCAGTTGAACATCTCTCCCTCTAAACTATGGTAAAATGAATGATACCAAAGTTTAAATAACTTTTAAATCGTGTCTCAAATTATGCAAAATTAAAAGTTATTTTACACTCTGCATTACAGAGAGGAAATACCTTGATTTCCTTATTAATATTCACAAATTACAGGATTTTGTTTATCAGAAACCTGAAATAAATATTAGCAATTATAAACTTTAATTATTTTTACATTGAACTACTTTTCTCCTAGAATATCTTTCCAAACTTCTCTGAAAGAACAGGAAAAGGGGAATTAAACTCTCTTCATTTCATTGTAAACCTAGTTCTGCCAAACATTTGAGCACATAATTGAGTCCTCAGAGGTTATAACTGCTTGCCTGAAGCTAGGCATTTATTTAAGACCTTGTTCAAGTTAGCATGATCTGATTTCCAGGTACTGGTCCCACGGTGTTTTTCTCTGAGTTCATAGGAAACGAGAACATTGTGTAGAGGGCAGAATACATCATCAAAGGTTCCTCTATTAAGCTAAAAGAATATACAGTTGTCCAAAATGCTTCCCAGTTTGGTGTCTATCTTGGGATATTGAAATATCCCTGTATTGTTCTAGGGTACTATAGTCCCAACACAATGCATTCAGAGAGGGAACAAAAGGAGACAGAAAAATAATTTCTCAAATTAGTTTAATCTAATAACATTCAGTGGCAAAAGAATCCAGGTTTCCAAATATCCTGGTTAAAGAGAGCTTAAGAAGGTAGGAGAGTAAATTTTTGTCAGAAGAGTAGATAAGAGATATTTAAGGAACGTAAGTTGAACATGTATAATTTTCACTGCAAACAACTCATACATTAATTCATGTATGAGACTTTTTTTTTTACTCATGTAATGGATATTTGCTGCTTGCTTCTTCAGATTCACTGATAAAAGTATCCACTGCCATTCTCCTTACAATTACAGCACCATTAATTCACAATGTTTTTCACAAGTTCACTGACACAAGAATTAAAGGGAATAATACTGGGGTTTGAACTGTTGGATAATAAAATGATGATATGTGTAAAGCAGTGCCTTCAGACTGCAGGCTATGGAAAAAAAAATAGAAAACATTGGGAAAAGGAGGATTTTTAAAGCTTCATGATAATCCAATCGGAATTTGAATGCTGAATGTATTTTCCTTGAAATTGAGCAAATAATAACAAATGGGATTGTGTGTTTTTTCAAGTCTCAAGTTTCTTTAAAAATCATACCATTCTGTACATATCAGGACACCAAGAGTTCTGGTAGCTAAACTTTCTGAGGCAAATTAAATGTAAAGGATTCAGTAACTTCTCTTCTATGGTCTTTCCCTGACCCTTTTTTATATCTAAATATTAAAGAACTTCAACCAAAAAAGACTGAACTCAGTATGGTCCAAACATATGTGTTGATGACTTGAACATTTCCAGCTTAAAAGTTACTTTAATATGACCAAAGAGTGTGAAAGGATGCTTTTGAACTTGACAAAATTATATTTTGCAATGGGGCTGAAAAAAAGAATAGCATTTTATTAGGATTTTTAGGAAAGTCCTAAGTTTTTGGCATTTTTTTTAGGATTTCTTAGGAAAGTTGTCTTTCGTATTTCCCACCACACCATTAGACTGGGATCTCCTGAAGTATCTTCTTAAATCTCTGCTTTTAGGAAGTTTAGCAGAAACATCTAATATTTAAGTTATCTTCAGCAGCACTAAGTGTTTAGACCTCAACAATCAGAATTTTTTGTCTTCCTGCTGCAAGTCTACAGACATCAGAAAAATATTTTCTGACTCTTAGCCTGACTCTAAACATGGATAAAGTTTGCAGGCATCTGGGACCAGGCAAACACTTGGCCTTCACCTGCTTATGTGGCTATCCTGATCCCTGATTCTGTCATAATCAGTTTAATAGCCTGACAGCTGGCTGAAATTTTCATTTATTTCAAAAGCTTGGGAACTGCTTGCCTCTGTTGTGTGACAAAGACAGCTTGTCCTGGTAATTTTTTTTTAATGCAACCATGTCAAACATTCATTTTTAGCAGCTTCATTCTAAACTTCAGTGATTTGAAAGTTGTCAGTTCCTTGTACTTCCCTCTAAGTAAAAAAAAAATCAATGGCCAAGTAACAAAAGAGGTGCCATAAATACATGTTTAAATGAGTCAACAAATTCAGTTATCCGATATATAGAAAGATATTCATCAACACAAATGTCCTTTGAAACAAAATGTAATTATTGGTATATTCATGAGAGGCTGCTATTATGATATATCTTAGCACTTGTCAGTCTCCATATGTGTATTTTGCTTATTTTTAATTCATTTTCAATCACTTGAGTTGCTAACTGCAGGAGCTTTAAGTTGATGCTGAAGGTGTGTCTTTTGTTTTGAGAACTCACTCTTCACAAATGCATCAGAAAAGTCATTGAAGCTCAAGGTAAAGAACACATCCTTACCCCCATTAACAGTATCCTTCATAAATTCTGGTGTTTGCCAACTACCTGCATGACTTCCAGCAGCTTAACCCCCAACATATAACAACAGCACTTCCCTGCTGGAGTGCAGCTGCACAGTGCTTTGGATAAAGTCAGCAAGCTTCAGCAGTGCTTTGAGTGAAAACTTGCAGAAAGTTAAACATTAGGTGTAAAATGTAAGATTACTCATTACAAATGAACGAAGTTCAGTCTGTCTGGCAACACTCAAGACAAGTGGAGCAATGATACCTGACGTTAAAACTGAAGAGTCACAAACAACTTTGGGAAAAAAAAAAAACAAACTTCAAACACAGAGGGTAAACTGGAAAACAGTGATGCAGAAAAGGTCCCTCCCTTTGATGCAGCTTATCACTTGGTTTGTAAAGGAACTCTCAACACTCATAGAAACTCCCTCCAGCCCTGCTGGTTAAGTACAAAGGAATCTTGCAAGCTTCAAAGCCTCAGCCTTGAAGACTTCCTGCCACAGGAATTCTGAATGCCTCTCAATCCACCTGCCTGTTGACAATTAATGCTAAGAGAGCAATGATAATATTGACACCCACACACAGTCTATTTAAAATCATAATACCCAACCATGATAAATTTGAAAGTAATTTTAATCTAGATTTTATATATATGAAATGATGGAGTAATATTTTTTCTGAGTATTACCCACCAACCCTAAGGTTTATGTAAACCAGTGTCAAATCAAAAGACTTTAAATTTGTCTTATATAAAATGGACTTGCCTCAGAATATTACAACTCAGTTTTAAGTGATATAGTAAGGAATTAGTTATGCTAGCCAAGGGTACAGAGGCATCTCCTCAAATTGAGATCAAATACCTCAAATCTATAACTCACCTTAGAACTGAGCACACATTAAGTTTGGCCAGATGGACCGACAACATTTTAGTAAGAACCTTCTGTTTCCCTTTACTTTTTTTTTTTTTTTGGTCTTGTTTTAATAGCACATTGCAGATTTAAAAGTAGGTGCTGTGAAGTATAATAGCAGATATTTTAAAATTGTATGTCCTTGTCATAAGGAAAAATCAAAAAAAAAGTGACAAAGTTTGTAAATTTGTATTCAGCTGAGGAAAATTTGTGCTATCTTTAGATATCTTCTTTCAAAGCTGGACCTAGCCCTCAGAGGGATGCTGAAGGGCCATTTACACCAATAAATTTTCTTTGGAAAAACAAATGACACTAGTTTTTTATTTGTTTGCTTTGGGTTTTTTACCATTTTTCATAGTTCAGGATTTGAATTTTGGTAACTTGTGCATCTGTATAGACAGTCTGAGTATTGGCCTGGTATTCTTGGAAGGACACAGTTTGAATACTAGGCTTAAATTCACAGAGACAACTAGAATTTTTAGTGTGGGAGAACATGAGTTATTTCAATGCACTCACTTAAATTCAAGAGCAAGTTAAATGAGTTAAATTAATTCACATTTCACCATCTAGAGCTATGAGACTGAGACACTGCCATAGTGGATGAGACCAAAGGTTCAGATAGCTCAGCTGATATCTAACCCATTCCTGCTAGAAGCCAGAAGCAGCTGCTCAGGGAAAGAGTAGAAGATACCAGACATGTGTAGAGTAATCCTAACCCATAATCTGGTTATATATTCCCAGTTTTTGGCAGCAGTTTAGGGACTTGTGGAGGCAAAGATAACATGCAGATCAGAAAGTTTATTAGTAATTTATGGATCTGTTTTTCATTCAGGTGTCTAATCCCCATTTACGCTTCTGTTTTCCAAAATTTGCTCATGCAGGGAGTTCTACCATTAGTGCATTATTAAAAGTACTTCTCTTTTGCTTTAATTTAAATATTATGCCTGATAATTTTAATGGCTTCTCATGAGTACTTATGCAGGGAGGAAGGGCAAATACTAAATCTCTGTATGATAGTTGTTCCCTCTTAATCTCCTGCAAACAAAACATGATTTTGTAGATTTCTATTATATTTGTCTTCTTTTTTCTTTTTCAAGTTAAAATCTTAGTCTAATGCATATTTATGAATGTTCTTTCCATATAATAGCCTATCTTTTTCTTGACTTGGTTAATTTGTTCTTTTGTAATCAGCAGGTAGGATGAGAATTTCTGTAAGGATATTAAATATAAAATAAGTTTATGGAAGAATTTAATTGATAAACTGTAAAATAGACTTATATGCTATAAGTATTTTACTCAGAAAGGGCTAGAAGTATATGCCCTAAACAGCACAGAGCATTTGGCACAAAGATCTAACAAAATCTATCTTCTGAAATAAGCTTTTGATTGGTTCATATTAAGATGCTTTCACTGCTATGAAAAAGCTTTTAAAACCTTTTAGTATTGCTCAATATAATGAAATGCTATCTACATGCTGAATATATTGCTTTGATGTACTTTTCATTTGAGTTGCAACAATATATTCTAAGATATAAAGTCCAGCTGAGAAGATTTTACAGGGCAAGGAAGAATTAGTTCTGTGTTATCATTACAGAACTTTGCCATATAGTTCTGCAGTTCTCCAAAAATCTGTAATGATTCACACTTACTTAGGGGAAGTACAACAAAGCACTAACATCTCCTTTACAAAAAGAAAGAGGCAATACAAGGCAGAACAGACAAGAAGGTATCATTAGACAGGCTGACCACAAAGGAACCATGATTGCTAAGGTCCCTTCAAGTTACTGATGCACATCATATTTGCCATAGGTGTAGACACACACTCTATGGAAATGAGTGCTGGGAAATCTGGTCAGTTTGGGCCGCAACTTTTCCAAACCAAGTTAGTTCTTAATCATATTTTGTAGTTTGAAAGTAATGTGGTGGTTTAGTCTAGAGTAAGGATGCTGAAGAAATCCATCAGGTGTGCTATGTGTGTGGGGACATACATTTCACTTTCCCTGCTTGAAATAATAAATGGTTTAATAGAGAACCCATATATTAACAGCTTCAATTTTTCCAACATTGTTGGCAAAAAAAACCCCAAAAACCAAACTAAAATGTTTGTAAATCAGAGATATTTATTTACAAATGTGTTTATTTTTAAGTCTCCATGTTTTCTTTCCTCATTACTTCACCAAGAAATTTAAGAAAATCTATTTACTGCTGAGGAAGGAAGTGTGGAAGTGCGGAAGTGCGGAAGCATGGAAGGAAGGAAAAATGCTTTGATGAAAAGGCAAGTGAGCAGTCCTCTTTTAGATTAGCACATTTTAAAGTATCTTTTGTAAATCCAGTCTTAATGCCGCTCTTTGAGACAATTAAATTTTGAGGAGATAAGACAGTCAACAAATTTATGCATTGCCTTTTCTGGGTGGCAACTTTCTGAAAACTCTAATTATGCAAATTTTAAAGACCTGGTATTACTGTGTATTTAATCAACAGAAAACATGACAAGAGAACTCAGATTAGCAAGAAAAGCGGTGAGTGGGCAGAAGATTTTTTTGAAAACTCTGCTGAGAAGGAGCAACAACTCTACAAGAAACGTGATGATTTGGGGGAGCGTGAGCTGGGGAATATGACTTTTGGAAAGAGTTAAGGCTGCATAAATTCCACCTGTGTGAAAAATCCATGTAAATTATTCTTCTCTCCCTGGTTTTCAGATGCATGGAACCAGAGAGGGACTGGCAAGAGAGAGAGAACAGAGAACTACTGGGTTATCGTTGCAGGTGTAATATCTTTCCTCAAATAACCTATAGCACCTCTGTAGCCAGCATGATATCATACATTGTTTTATTAGTCTCCTGATGAAGTGATGTATAAAATGTTGTGCTACAGAATTAATGCCCTAGAGTTACATTATTTTGGGGTCACTTAGGTGGGAAAGAAATGTTGGAAAAGTGGATTATTAGGAATGCCAAACTGTCTCTAATGTAATATTATTTTTGGTACAGTGAAGACTTGGAATACTTTCACTTATCACCAGTGTATAGGTAGAAAATAGAACCAGTAGTCCTTTGATGACAAGGATGTCCTATAGTCTTTCCCAACCTTTTTCTTTTTCCTGTAAGGTCATTTTCCCCATTCTCCTCATTCCCTCTTTTGCCTCCTGAACTAAGCTATTGAGATAACAGTAAGTTTAAAATTAACACTGCCTCCTGTGTAAATTTTCATTACTGTGATAAGTTTAAGTCATGACAATACCAGGTGGGAGATGAAAAATCACTAGTGGAGTTGACTTTTTTACCCTTTTTTTTGTTTTGTTTTGTTTTTTTTCTGTTTGCTGTTTAAATGAAAAAAAAAATGACAGCCATGCAGACTGTATTCTACTTGGTAAGCTTGATTCAAGAACACATTCTGTAATGTCTCACTTCCCAAGAGGCAGAAAGGATCCACACTGTAAAATTAAAATGTGTTATTACTTTGTTTTTCCCTCTTACCTCCACTCTACCCCATCCCTGTCTCCCCTCCTCTTTTGTTTTATGTCTTAATAAAGTAGTACTTAGAGAGTGTTTTGGCCTCTTTCAGAAAGAGTATTTTCCTCTAACTTTAATCATTGCTTCTTCACCATTCTGTTAAATTTATTTGTTCTCATTAATTTGGTAAGAAAACAATTTGTCAAGAACAGTTTTTCATGCTTGTGTATTTTTTCAGCCTAACTTTGAACTAAAAAAGGCAGTAATTTTTAAAGATGAACCTGCAAAAACTGTGTACACCATGTTTGCATAGTTGCAGCTTCCTTTAAAGGGAAAAGGACGCATTATTCTGAGCTGTCAGTTCAACTTCTATTTTCATTGTTCAGAGCCTTTAAGGAACAGGTCCAACAAAACTCTTCTTGTTTTGTGAGACACTGTTGTGTGCCAGTGATCAGTGAAACATCCTTCTTCTTTGGAGGACTCTGAATAGAGCATTAATCCTTACATTAATGTTTCAGAGGAAATAAACACCCTGAGGAAGCTTAAGAATTAATATTAATAAGAAAGGTGCAGCTCCTCATTATTGAATTTCAGCTCTAATAGATAATGAATAGTCATCTCAATATTGCATTTGAAGGGATAACACAATTTTATAGCATGCATTCAACATGAAGGCTCTTGATTTTGTCAGCTAGTAACAAGCATAATGAGATATTTAACTGGGGACATGCTGTCTGAACTGCAATTGGACAGGAGAACTTACCTGTTTAGGGTGTGGTGCTTCTTCTTTTAGGAGAAGAGAAGAGAGTAGAATGCATTTATTTAAAGAAAAAATATATATATAAACCAAGTAGCAATTATTATCATGTTTTCCAGGTAATTTTGTAAAATTGATCTGGTTATTTTCTATGAAATAGGAAAAAGGAAGAAAATTGTGCAACTCTTGGGGGGTTTGTCTTATTGTATTTTTTTTTCTTCTTCTTCTTGTCCAGGATTGTGCATAAACAGAAATATATCATTGCTGTGGAATTTTCTTGCATGCTTTGTAGATAGGATAATTTATTTTTCTTTTTTTCTGCAGCGTCACTGAATCATTTTGATTTTTTTCCCCCAGAAAGGTAAGGAATCTCTGTAATTTAAATTAATTTCAAAAGAAAATGTGAAACATGGGCAAATTCATTTGATCTGAATGTCAGGACACCTGCAAGCCCCATCCTTAAACAGAATATGTGCTCATCAACAGTGCACACAAGTAATTAAACCTAGCCCTAATTTTCTTAAATGTAATTAAATTTCATGGTGTGTGGAGCATTGTGAAGTTACCTACCAAGGGTTTCAATAAGCTTTGGCAGCACTAAAGACAGCACGTTTATACCATCACAGTGAGAAGTCTAAAAAGTCACTGATTCCCTAAATGTTAAAACATATAACAAGCTATTTTTTCATTTCTTTTGAACAGTCAATTCACATCTCTACACAAAACCCCTTGATGCAGTTATGTTTTTTTTTCAGTATCTTCTGTTTGCTAACAGGGAAAAAAAGTGGTAATTTTGCTTCTGCAGAGTGGCATTCTGCTTGCAACTGGTCTCAGCAGCAGGTAAGAATTCTTTATGAATTTGAGCGTCCTTTCTCCTGGTGAGCCTTTGGATTAGTAACTGTTCTTCAAGAGCCACTTAAAAACTGACCAGCTTGTGGCTTAGATTGTATCACTGAACTCTTTGGGTTGAAAAAAACATTCAAAGGTGTATTTCTTCTTTTGCTTTTACAACAACTTCATAGCTGAAAGGCTTAAAAATGCTGTGAGATGAAATACACAATTTGGACTACATTTATTTGTTATGATGTATTTAAGATGCTGTATTGTCCATAGTCTTTTAATTTCCATTTTCCCCACTCTCCCCACCATGGTAAACTATGATAGTTCTACTTCAGAAGTAAAGTCCCATCTTCTTTTCAGATCTGTCTGGAAAAATAGTTTTTGTCCTAGATATGAGAAAAGAGAATCATGAGTTCCTACTTTCACTGTGAGTAGTAGCAATTTTTAGGCAACTTTCGCTGCAGGCTTGAGTGGATGTGATTTGCACATCACAGCACCTACAAGGCCAAAAGTAACAGAATGTGACATATGGCAATAGAACTAATATGCCAAACCTTGTGCTCAATTTATTAATAATTCTTAGGCTTATTTATGTCCAAGTACAACAATACTACAGATCAGATTAATCTGATGATTAAATAGAAATACTAAGATGGAGGGGAAACCTATGGAAACAAATTGTGACTATAAATGGCCAGATATGTCAATATTAGCAATATTTGAAATGCTAGATAACTCTCCCACCCACGACAACTCAAAGAAGCTGACAAGAGAAGCTTAAAACCTCGTACCAGTCTCAGATTTTCTACATTGTTGGCATAAGAGAAACTTGGTGGGATGTGTCCTGTGACTGGAGGGCCATGTTGGATGGTTACAAGCTCTTTGGGAGGGACAAGCAGAGCAGACAAGGCAGGGGTGTGTTGCAATGTAATGGAATGGCTGGAACATATGGAGCTTACAGTTGTTAATGACATGGCTGAGAGCCTCTGGGTAATGATTAAGGGACAGACAAATAATACAGATGAGATGCCACTGTGGGAGTCTAATATAGACCACCTAGCCAGGAATGATGTCAAGGAATTGTTCCTTCACAAACTAAGAGACATCTCTAAATCAACAGCCCTTATCCTTATGAGGGATTTCAACTTGCTGGAAATTGACTTTGAGCATCACAGCTGACATGAACAGATACAGAATATTATTAAAACACCTGGGTGACAACTTCATGGTACAGGCACTCAGAGATCTGCCTAGGAAAGATAGACTGCTTGATTTGCTGCTTGTCAGCAGAGGAGGTCTTCTGAGTGAAGTGGAGATTGGTGGCTGTCTTGGCCACAGCAACCAAAAGCGACTGAGTTTAAAATTTCTGTTGACAGGTGGAAAAGTGCATGGAAAATATCATCTCTGGACATAAGGAGAGCAGACTCCAGGCTGCCCAGGGAAGTAGTGAGTAAGGTTCCCTGGCAGTATGTTTTCAAAGGTGCTGAAATCCATCAGTGCTGGTCACTTTTTAAGCACCACCCCCTATAAGCAAAAGAACAGGCAATGCCAGAATGTCAGAACTCAAGCAGACAAGGCAAAAGGCTGGCTTGGCTGAACAGGGATCTTCTCTTGGAAATAAGGCAAAAAAAGAAGGTAGATGCCCAGTAGAAGTAAGGACAGGTGACATGGGAGGAATAGAGATGCTGCTTGCTGCAGGGAGAAAATTCACGTGGCCAAAGCTCCACTGGAGTTGAAGCTGGCCGGAGCTGTGGAATGGAACAAAAAGTGTGGGTTTTAAATACATTAATGTCAAAAGGCAGTGCAGAAATTGCATCTTTCAGGTTGAGGATGGTCATCCCACAAACAAGGACATAGAGAATGGACATAGAGAAGGTGGAGATGTACAGTGCTTTCTTCACCTCTGTCTTCAGCACTAAGGGGTTGTCAGTGCCCTGAGTTACAGGACCATGGCTGAGAGAGTGAGAAAATACCAGCTGATCCTGAAGCTGCAAGAGATCTGCTGCTCCACCTGGATCCCTATAATTCTATGAGTCCTGATATGGTTCATCCAAGAATACTTAAAGACCTGGCTGGCACCACTGCAAGGCCCCTCTTAGCAATTTTTAATAGTCTGGGAAATCTGGGAAGGTCCCAGTTACTGGGAACTGGCTAACAGTGTCCCAGTTTTCAAAAAGGACAAGAAGGATGACCTCGTGAACTACAGGCCTGTAAGTCTCACTTTCTGCCTGGTAAGGTCATGTAGAAGATCATTCTGGGGGGTATTGAAAAATACCTGAAAGACAACACAGTCATTGTTCACAGCCAGCACGACTTCATGAGAGGAAAGTCCTGCTTATTGAACCCAATTTCCTTTTATAAAAGGGTGAACCACCTGGTTGATCAAGGGAAGCCAGCTGATGTAATATTTTTGGGTTTCAGTAATGCTTTCATTAGTGTATCTCACAGGATCCTTCGGGACAGAATGTCCGGCACACAGCTGGATAAACACATCATGGATAGGTGACGGGTCAGACACAAAGGTTTATAGTGAGTGGGGTGACATCAGACTGGCAAGCTGTCACTAGTGGGGTTCCACATGACTTGGTTCTCTGCCCTGTGCTCTTCAAAACCTTCATAAATTACTTGGATGTGGGACAGGAAGGGATACTAAGCAAGTTAGCAGAAGATACTAAAACCTTCAGTATCAAATGGCATTTTTGTTTGAAGTGATAGCATTTTATATAACATAAAAGGTTTATATTTAAGGTAGAAAGGCAAATTAGTCTATCAATATAAAATGGTGAACTGGAAAGGGTTGAATATTTTTTAAAAGAGACAATAATGGTATGCAGTCTGTAAAGTCCAGTGCAGTATTTTTGTAATGAAAGACCACAAGGTTCTACCAAAACAGCTACAAATCATTAGTAAAATAATGGAGACTAAGATGCCTTAGCTTCTAAATGAACTGTTTAATGGAAGTCTCCTGAAGATTGCAGGCCATACACTAAGAGATACCCAGTTTCTTGTATGTTTCCCCAGCCATGCATATAAATTACATCATCTGAGTGCAACTCAGTAAAGGAAGAAACTCTTTCCCATCTGTGAAACAAAAGACCAACAAGAAATAGCTCATTGTACAGAAACACATATATTTTATCTCATGTGCATCTTGATAACTTGATCTTCCTCAGTGACTTCCATAATCCCTAATGCTCTAACTGCCCAGCTCACAGCTTTGTTCTCCTTTTCAGTTTTAAACCCCCAAAAAGGCCAAGTTAAATCAATGGGGCAGAAACCTACTAAAACATTTCTCCTGCAATATTTACAATTCTTTTCTGTTTGTGAAGAGAGCTCAGTGTTAGCCTGGGGAATCTGTTGACAGCCTGCTGTGTCTGTTCCATGTGCATTAGCCACAGAAGCTCTGCCCAATTTTTATTGAAAACTGTTAATCTCTGGATGCCACAATCATGATCACTGAAGTAAGGTCAGGAAGCAGATGTCAGAGGCTTTATTCTGTGTAGCGGCATCTGACAAAGAGGTTCACTGTTGTTGTTGGAAAAACTTTTTGTGTGTGTTTGAAAAATATCTATTCTATTTAGATACACCGGTCTTCATTACTTCTTGCCGCATCAGAGTGCAGCTGACAGAATACCTGTGGTTTATAAAGGCTGTGCAGAGAAGCAGAAAGATCCAAGATAATGCTTGTAGCAGCATCTGATGAGCTACAAACAAAATATACTATTTCATAATAACGAATCAACAAATATTCTTAAGAAATCTCAAAACAGCCTGAGAGTTCACAAAGAATGGAAATATTTTCTTTTGTTTATTTTGTACATTCTCCTGGATGATAGGATTTTTATATATTTGGAAACTACTGTAAAAAATGATAAAAGTATCCAATGTAATTGCTTACATACTTGCTATGCTCAGAAACCTAATAATTTATTGTAATTGGGCTTGAGCTGGGAACCACCAGGACAAACAAGAATAGCAGTCCTCATTCCATAAGGTAAAGACAAACTCCTATTTTTCAGACCTGTAAAGAAATATCTTTTGTGACTATGAAATAAAAGATACTACATTCCTTACCTTGAGCAGAGTTGATATCACACTGCCTATGACCTGATTGTGCAAGTTTGGCAGATGGTAGGAAGTACTGCACATGAAGTTTCCTTGAGATGTTATGGGTCATCAAATAATTTCTCCATGGAGGGTAGTCTTTGATGTAAAAGGGGAATTACTGCTGGTACCAGATTCAGAAATAGTGATGTGACATAATACCTCTCCTTCCACCACTATCTTTGTAGCTTGCCTCTGTTCTGGGCTAACAGGTCTTTTCTCAATATACGCTCCTTCCAAGTCATAAGCAGGAACTGGACAAAACATGAACTATTAGGCATGAGGAAAATGACTTTTTCACAAAACAGGCTTGTCCAGCATGAGACTATTTCTTGTAAAGGATACACTAAGTCTTCTATAATGGATTTTTTTCCTTGAACTCCACTGTTAGAGCTTGTTGTTCCTGTTCCTGGATGTGCTCCAGATGGTAGCATTGCCATTTGTTGCTATGGAAATCAATGCCAGAGGTTACAGGGCTGGTGAGAGTGTGCTGGGTAAATCACTTAATGGAACAGGACATGGTCAGACATCTATTATCTTTCATTTATGGCAGTTTAATTTTCTCTCTTACTTTTCTGGGCTGCTACCACTTACTGCTTAATAGCCCTGGTACAGCGAATATTTTTTAATGTATTCTGGCTTTTTTGCAAACCTTTACCCCTGTATTAATCAGATGCTTTTAACCCAAGTTTAAAATAAGTGGACATTACAAGGAATGGACTCCCATCTTACAAGACTGTGTGAACTTTGTATGAGATAAATTTTCTCAGGCAAATCTGTTGGGAGAAAGTACATGTACTCCAGAAAAATAGGTAACTAGTGTGTGATGTTTGTATCTTGCAAACTAAGTTAGGCTGTTATGCTGATTACATTAATACAGAAATTTAATTTCAATTTTCACTTGCCCTTCAATTCTACATATAATACAATAAAAGAAAGCTAAAAGTCAGTGATAATAGTGTATGGTAACAAGGAAAAAGAAGCATTGGCTTTTAAGTTCAATGTACAAACTTGTGATATTTGAAGAGGCATCCTGTTTACTGCAAAATGGAAAGATCTTAACTGGAAAAAAGAACAGACATGAACAATTTTAATAACATTTATATATTTATTTTTAAGAGAAGAACCAATCTTTTTTTCTTTAGCAGAAGCTAGAAAGCCATCCTTAGACGCATGAGACACCTGAGAATTGTTCTTAAGAACCAGTAGTTTTTCTTTCTGCTCCTTTTCTTGTTCATTCTTCCATCTTCAAGGCCATGTTCTCTGTGGGGAAAAGTGTTGGAGTGACACTAAAATAAGCTTTTCTGATGTGCTTCACAGCTAAGAAGCTGACTGCTATTAATCTTTGACTTCAAAACAAGAAACAACTGTATCTGCTGTCACCTAGGAAGTACAAAAACATCACATTAGGTGTAGTGCAGAATATAAATTTACTGCACTAGTCAACCATTATAATGTCCAGAAAAAAGACTTCTATTTTTTAAAATTTACATTATAATTAATGTCCAGTATTTCTTATATATCAACTCTGTATATATCACTGAACATAATGAGTAATTATTCTCATTAATCTCTCCCCCTCCCCCCGCCACTACTTCTCCTTAAAATATATTGTAAGACTGATGTAAAAATCCAATGGAAACCTTGCTAAGTGCCTTATTGTATTTCGCTATTCCAAAGTTGTCAAATGCTTTATTCTATCTGGATGTTCTGAAGTTTTCAAGTAAAAGTTATTTTTCATTGAACCTCCTGAGAACTTTGTTTCCTCCCACACACCCCCACAGTATATACAACTAGCTTCCTCTGAATCCACTGTGGGATGGGACAAATCCAAAGCAGAAAATCTCCAAATGGGAAATGAGCCAGGCCAACCAGATCAGCTATAGCTGTCCCTAGCTGACTCTTAAGATGAGAACCAAAAGACCAACTACTGCAAGTGGTGGCTTTTCATTCAACCTGGGGGAAAAAACATGAGGAATGCCCAGTCAGAAAGTTATAATATTGTAGGAATAACTGAAATATGGTGGGACAGCTCACATGACTGGTGGATCATGGTGGATGGCTCTAGGTTGCTTCATAAAGACAAACAGGGAAGAAGAAAAGGAGGAGGAGGAGTCAAAGTAATGCTCTGTGTTAAGGAGAACCTTAAGTGTCTAGAAGTAAACTGCAGCAATTGTAAAACCCCTATTGGATGTCCCTGGGTCAAGATCAGAGGGGGATCTTACAGTGGGCATCTGCTTCCAAACCAAGATGATAAACCCAAGAAAGTAATAATTGGGTCACTTAAGCAAGCTTCTGTGTCTGCTAAAACCCAAAAGAGAAGTGTACCAGAGATGGGAGAGCAGACTAATACCTGTTGAGAACTACAAGACATTTCCAGACCATGCAAACGTGAAGTTAGAATTCGGATTGAATTAAAATTAGTCAGAGATGTCAAAAACTACAAGGTTTACAGATGTAAACCACAATCTGAAGCAGAAGGAAAATATTAGCCTGCTGACAAAGGGGAGAGGGGAATTTGTTCCCAACAACACTGAAAATGCAGTTTTTCAACACATTCTTAATCTCTATCTTTACTAATACTGCTGGGCTCCCAACCTTGGGAACAAAAATACAGGTTGATGTGAATGCAGCACCTTCAGTGAAGAGTTGGTGTGTGAACTATTAGAAAATAATTCTTCTCTAGCAGATAAATTAGGTAAAAAGAATCAAGGAAAAATATTGTATCAAGATGATGCATTTTGACTAGTGAAATAAAATACTTAAGTTTTTCAATGAAAATCAATTATCTGAAGTAAGCTTTACAAAATTTGATTAAGTACTCATAAATATAAATTTAATTAAATATTTTTCCCTCAAATTTATGCTTAGCAAATATCTCAAAAACATCATTAATTCTGCCCTGAACTAGTCTGAGACTAACCTGATAAAGCGGAAGTATTCAAATATCTACTTCTTCCCTATGTTGTATTTGAAAAAAGAAATAACAAGAAAGCCCTTTTACTAATTCAGTTCTTGAATTACCAGACTTTTACTTTTCTTGGGTGTGTGTTTTTTCTGATGTTAAAGAGAAAGGAAAACAGAGACCTTTGATTTACCATATGAGTATCAGTGGAGGTTTCTTTCATCAGAAACATTATTTGCCAATCAGGATCTGTATTCTTAATTCAGTCCAAGAAAGTAAAACAAAAAAAAAATTATTAAAATCTAACAGATTACAATAGAACTATAAAGCAAAAGAAACAGATGAGTTCTGATAGAATGATAAAGTGAAAAATTAGGTAAATAGTAGTCAGATACCTGGGCTGCTTATCTTGGATGTCTGTGAGAATAGGCATTGGTTGTTCTGTTTTACTATAGACTTACCATAAAGGTGAGTTTTTGTGGTAAAACTGGAAGGAATCACTGAAATATCTGTAATGATAACTCTCAAGCATGTCTGAAAAAATTCAAAATGCAAGATGAAATTTAATTATAGTATTTTGTTGGGGAAGATGTCAACCTCAAGGTTTGTTCTAAAGTAAAAGGGGAAGATTAGCTGTTAGCAAAGATGTATTTTTAACAGAGTTGTGCAATGAGAAATATAAGCAAAAGAGGCAATGATGTTGAAAAGCAAAGTTTGTGGATGTTCATCTACTGCAGCAGCTGTCAGTCTTCTTTGTGAAGACTTCATTGAGTGGTGTTGTCCCACATTCCACCAAAACCTTAGTCATTCTGCTGAAACATGTGGTTATGATTAAACATACTGGTGGGTGGAGGAATTATATTCTGTATATGCAAACCACACATTTTCATGAGCCAGTCAGATGTGGTCACAATGAAGATTGCTGGTTCTTGTTTTATATGTGTATCTGGAGCAGTTTTTGGATATACAGAACTCTAAAGATTGTCTTTTTCTTTCCAAGATAGATGCAGACAAGCATAATTGTTTAGTTTCAAGACAAAACTAAGTCACAAAATTGTTTTCTTGCTCTGTTCTACCTTAAAACTTGAAAGCATGGCTTTTCTGATGTTTTTGATCCAATTGCTTTTCCAATGTTTTGGTACAATTACATTTCCATATGTTCTGTCCTCCCAAGTGAAAGTGAGTCCAAACAACAAAAAGAAATCCAGCAGACTGTACAATGAGGTTTTAGCATTGTTTTTCTGTCTAGCATGATATATCTGTGCTTAAATTAACAGCTGAATATGAGTTCCTTCAAGGAAAGGTTTTTGGGTTTATGTAAAGCAGTGCTTTCCAACTAGAAAATTCTGGTTTATGTTTTGACAGCTGTAACTGGCTTTTTGAAGACTTGGCAAATGGGAAAATGAGAAATTTGGAAGAAAAAAATTGAAGGGCCATGATTTTGAAGGGTTTTTTTGCTAGCAAACCTTAGACTCTAGCACTTCATGCATCATCTATGGGTTCTTGTTTACTCACTGAGCTCATCTTAATTAAGCATTTGCAGCCCACCCTTATTACATGCCTATGCATATTTTCTTTCAGTTAAAATTGAAAATAGTTTTGTGTTTCCCACCAAATGTTTGGAGTTGGCATGCTGTCTGTTTTTGTATGTAAAGCATTTCTCTTCCCTTAGGACAGTTTTTTCTTGAACAAATGTCAGGCTGAAATACAAGAATTCTGTGGCAGGAGTTTTTGTTTCCCCCTTTCCCTATCAAAAACCCTGAGTGAAAACCATGAAAAGCATAGAACAGCTTTTTTTTTTGTTTTGTTTGTTTTTAATTTTAAGATAGAGAACAGGTATTTAACTATTCCTCTCTTTTAATAAAAACTCGGGCCTTGAATTACATCCTTGTATTATAAACCCTACAAGATGAAACTCTCTATAATAGAAAATATGCTTTTCTCAGGGATTTTTTCCTAACATGGATTAATAGAACACTTATAGTTTCTATAGGGCAGAATACTTCAGTGTTGTTAAGCCAAAGGCAAATATTCAGTCATCAGAAAACCTGAGTGAGTTTTCCATCCTACCTTCTCCTTTTAAGGTTAGCCACTTCTGACCAGCTTTAGTGTTGACAGAATATTCTTTCTTTATTTATTTTTATTATTCTCTACTGTTTTGTAAGTAGTCTCTCTTCTGCAGGCTATCTCAAAAGTGTCTCATAGCATTTACTAGAAAGGAGGAGAAAATTGTGTTTGATGGTCTTTGAATATTTCCACACTTTATTTGCAAAGAAATCTCTGTAAGGACATAAGTACATCTAGTATTCTCAATATTACTTTACTATATGCATCCAGTTTGCTTTTTTAAACTATTCTTTCTCAGTTATTTTCCTTCTCTTCAATTAATTTCTGAAATACCAGGATGAAGACCAGCCTTCTTTTCTGCCAAAATCAAACCAACCATTTTTACAAATTGTATCAGCAACAGCAATTTATAGTATAAATGTTATTATCTTGGTATTCAAATTTTCTTTGTGGATGTGAGGTTTTGTGGGTTTTTTTCCTTTTCTTTTTTGGTTGTTTGTTTGCTTTCTTGTTTTTGCTTTTATATGACTTTTTCTTTTTTTGCTTAAATATATGTGTCAGTAGTTTGAAATGGGACACAGTTTCTGTTTTCAGACACTAGTTTAAAGAGAATTCATTAAGTACTCTATGCCACTTTCTGAAAACTGCCACTAACTGAAAACAGAAATATAAAGAGAGTACTGTAATTCTTTTGGTCTCCATGTATATTAAATCAGGCTGAGGGATAAACCCTTGAGACACAGAAATACTCTTGTATAGCGTACTAAGTTATTTTTTATTATTACTTAAATAAGCTATCCAGGAATAAAATAAAGCTCATTATTCCAACTTTATACCTTGTTTTATAACACTAAAAGAATATGTTTTCTTCTGCTTGAAAAATATATCCATGTGTTTTTATACAGTTGACATACACTTGTAAGGACATAAAAAGAATGAGCCATTCTCTCCTGGTACAGGAGCCCCAGAAAAGCCAGGTATAACTTTAGGTTTTCACACAGCATATAAACAATCAAGGGGCTGATAAAATTGACTTAATAGAAAACTCCGAAGTAGCTAAATACAAATGAGGGCTTGGCTGAGGAATTGCTACCAGTGAAGGTTGGGACCAGAAACATCTGAGGAACATAAACACTGTGTGTGGAGAAGAGTTCCACAGTGCAAACTGCAAGCCTTTTTCTTTCCCAAAAGCATAACTGAGAGCAATGTGATAACATTGAGAGAGTATCATAGAAGGCCTCCACAGTAAACAATGTGAGTCTGAAAAATAATCTTTAATCTCTTCTAATCCTAACTGTTCTGTGAATCTGTGGATGCCCCTTTGGTCAGTTTGGGTCATCTGTCCTGGCTGTGTCTCTTTGCAACCTCCAACCCTCTCACCAGTGTGGCCTTGTAGTTATGATATTTTATAAGTTTCTTGGGTGTAAACTTGCTGAATTCTTCCTTCCATGGGAAAGCTCACTTCTAAGCACAGAATTTGATAAAACATATCTTTGAGCTGTGTGTGTTTTAAGGACAGGTGGTGTTTGGCTGCCCTGTCTCCAACACGGGGGATTGGAGCCTTCCTTTTCTTGACCAGTGAGATGGACAGTTTTTTATCTTGGAATTCTAAGCATTCTTGTACTAACCATAAAGAAGAAAGTATGTTAACTCGGTACCTGGGCACATATAGCCCAAATTCCTTCTGATCAATGGAGTCATTTTAATGAATCATATAAGCCTTCTGATATTGGAGTCAGAGTCCTGATTCACCATCAGGTGAAACAATATGGCCTTATGAAAAGCAGAAAAGGCCTTGTCTTTGTGTAAGCCCTGCTCACCAATAAAAATATCTCTGTATTATCAACCCTGTGTTCAGCACAAATCCAAAACACAGCCCAAAACCAACATACCATGTCCATTCGAAATACTTATATGTGAAAAATACTTATACAAATACTTATAAAAATACTTATATAGTCTCACACCTATACATGAAAGAGCACTTAAAAGTCAAAATAGAAGTGAATTGATCATGTCTATTGGAGCAACAACTTTAACATGCTTTTGAATATTTTAACGTACATAATATTTTGTTTTCCAAGCACATATAGTTTCTTCTTATGTATTCTGTTGTCCTAGTCTGTGATGTCAGAGTATGAAAGATTGTGAACTACATGCTTTGTGTATCAGAAATACCTATGTATCAGTGGTGAGGAAAGGGGGAGGTTTGTAATATGGGATGTGGATTGTCTAATAATGGCTTTTTTTCCCCACCCTTTGAATCCAAATATGTATACCAGTATTTGGGGGGTCCATAGAAGTGCTGGTGAATAAATTATTTGAAACTTGCAAATATTTCCTGAGATTATCAACTGCAGGGCTGTTATCTGTAATTTGCAGATGGTACCTTTTGCTCAGCCTGGAGTAATTCAATTTAATTAACACTGTGCGCACTAATAAATTGATTTTGGATTTGCTATATGGAGACTGTTTATGCAAGACTGCTATGGAAAACTTACTAAATTTATTCTGGAAAGTTCAAACTGGAAGAAATGTTTGCAGACTCATTTTATTGTACCATGGAAAGGAAACCATTGTGTTTCCATGCTGCACAGATCCCAGTTCCCATTTGCTCTGGATGAGTTTACTCGTGCTGACCATACACAGCTGTTGTAGCTCCTGAAGGGCATGTTGGGATTGATTAACCATCTGCTGATCCTCACTGTAACAGCTCAGTGACAACAGCATGAAGAAATTTACTTTGGATAATCTGCAAAGATGTGGACACTACAAATACTCCTTTTCCAGCAGTTGCTCTGATTGGTATTCTGGCTACTGCCATTTTGTAATAGGATTTGGATTCAATCTGAATTTCGGAAGTTTATCTCTATTAGGTGTAGAGCATCTAATTTGCAGGTTTAAAAAAAGACGCTTGATTTTCTTAAGTGTTAGACTTTGTTTTTTCTTTATACAACACTATCAACACAAGAATTGATTAAAATATGTTGCATATTAATATAAGGAAAAGCTATATTTGGAATTTATTAGGATATTTGTAAAGTTAACCCTGCATAATTTCACAAGGTGAGTAAGTCTAAAAATGCAAGGAGATCTTTTTAACTGAAGCAGAGTCAAAGAACTAATTTGGAAGGAAAAGGGGGAAAAAAACCCCAAACAACCCAAAGATAGCTGTTGTGTTACTGGAGACCCGATAATTTTCATGATTGTTATTCCAAATAAGATAAATATTCATTCTAAATGTGAGCTGGACATATGGTGTAAAGTTTCCCATGCTGAGTGCAAAATAGCTGGCCAAAATCGGCAATGTTTTATAAAGCTAGAAATATGTTCATCTTGGCAAATGTGTTTTGACTACTCTCCCTCTCTCTGTTTCAAAAGCACAGTATTTTGACAGGAATCATGAAGGTGAACTAATATTTTAAATACACTTTATTCTTTCTAATGCATAGATATGTATTTCAGAATCATAAAAAAATTATTATATAAAAATATCCTAAATAGCATGCACTGGGAAAAGGTTAGTGATGACTGAAAACTCTACACTAGGTATGTTGCATATAACAATATTTTTGATAATAACTATCTTTTTCCAAAAGAAATAATTTATAATTTCAAATTAACTGAGCAGTATAGTACTGCTTTAAATTCTGTAATTCATTATGCAAAAAAAATTGATTTAGACAGCCATTTAGAGTTTGGGTGAAATCATTATGGCATAATAGGATTTAAAAATTAAAGTTCACCAAACTCTCAGGTCATAGATGCAATAATTGAAACCTCTTGTCTTTAGTGCCATTAATGGCACTCTTGACACCAGTCACTTTCATTCCCACAAAGGCAAAACTGATAACAGAGAAAAATGCAATTGTCTTCTAATACTCTTAGGGCTTTTCTCTTCCTGTGTCTTCTGGTTTATTAAGATGCTGTGTGCCTACAAACATACATGTTAAATATCTCAGTATGAACTGTGAACTGGATATCTAACAGGACATGGAGCAGCATAGTTCCATTTTATTGAACTGGTGCTTGAAGTGGATGGAGTAAGCAGACATTAAGAAAACTAGTGAATATTTTAACGTACATAGCTAGGGAATTTGATATGTCACAGTGCAACCCAGCCTGAAATGTGACTGTATCTTATGATAAACTGCAGCACACCTTTGGAAAAGAGCAATATCAAGAATGGGTCCATCAATTTGTTGCAACCTTGCTACTCCTATAGAATCAGGGAGTGACACTACTTCCTGATTTGTTTCATGTCTATGTTTAGAAGTTACTGCCAAATCATCTTTTGCCTGACTTACTCTCATAGAGACACTGCGAATTTCCTAACAAACTAATTGCATTTTCGAATGTTGGGATTTTTTCCATATCATAATTTAAAACCATGTTTTCTTACTTTTAACAAGTTCCCTTTCCAACTTTGTATCTCGTTTTCCTAGCTACATTATCCAAAATTAAATTATCTGGCTAGATACTCAAAATGGGGTGGGTTTGATTGCCCCATCACAAGTGCTTCTCTGCTTGATTTAAACTCTAGTGAGGGCTACTTGTAAAGCACATTCTTTTTTCTCATTTGTGTTTATATGAGCAAAATATCCCATCTGCTTCAGTAAGACTCCATGTAGTTACATGGTCATCCAAACAGTTTATAGGACGTGAAAAACAATTGCAATCACACAATCTAAACTTTGATGACACTGTGAAAGCTGAGAAAAGGGTAAAAATAACTGTCCATTAGAATTTTAGAATCACAGAATGTCTTAAGTTGGAAGGGATCCATAAGGATCCAACTTCTTTCTCCTCACAGAACTCTCTAAAAATAAACCATATGACTAAAAGTATTGTCCAAGTGCTTCTTGAGATCTGGCAGGACTGGCACCCTGACTACCTCTCCAGGGAGACTGTTTCTGTAATCAGCCATAGTCTCAGTGAAGAACCTTTCTCTAATGTCCCATCTGAAGTTCCTTTGAAGCAGTTTCATTTGATTGGCTTGTGTTTTATTGCTTGTCAGCGGAGAGCGTAGATTAGTGCCTGGCCCTCCGCTGCCATCACTGGGAAAGTTGTAGAATGCATGAGGATGCCCCTTGGCCTCTTCTTTTCCAAGTTGAACAAAGCAAGTGACATCAGCTGCCCCCTGCAAGCCCTGCCCTTGAGGCTTTCCATCATTTTGGACACTCTTCTTTGGAAGCTCTCTAACAGCTTTGTACCCTTTTTCTATTGTGACTCTCTAAACTGCACACAGGACTTGAGATAAACCCACATCTGTCCCAGCACCTCCCTTGCCTGGCTGGTGTTGCTGTGCCTGATGCCCCCCAGGCCATGTTTGGCCCTCCTGGCTGCCAGGGCACTGCTGGCTCATGTTCAGCTTGCCATCAGCCAGAAGCTCCTCTTCCCTTTCCATGGCACTTCTTTCTAGCATCTCATTCCCCAGTCTGCCCATACATCCAGGGTTGCACCATCCCAGGTGCAGAATACAGAACTTCCATGTGGTTGGTGAGTGCTCATCTCTCCAGTCTGCCCAGACATCTCCAAAGGGCCGCTCTATCCTTGAGATGGGCCATTATCCTCATCAATATCTGGTTTCAGTTTGTTATCGTACCTTTAATGTTGTCCTTTACCATCTAATGGTTCTCACAGAAGTAATGTCTTCTGCATTTTACTTCTCTCAGATGTGCTGCATCTCAATTTTAAATCTGTAGAATGTTCCATATCCGTTTAGGGAGGGGAGGGGGGGAAATTCTGTGGAACTTGACAACATTTTTGCCATTTGAATGATGGTAGCCTATTAAGATAGTTTGTGCTTCATGGTGTTCTCCTGAATTTCCTTGTGGGAAATGATGAATTTTTAGTCTAAGATTCTGTTTTCTTGTATAAATATGTTTACAGCCATGAGATTTTGATGTAGTAAACATTTAAAATAAAGAAGCCTCAAATTCTCCATCCAGAAGAGAAATAACCAGTATGCTGTTATATAATTTGATTTCTTTCTCTTCTCTCTTCTGTCTGGTGCAAAAATTACAAACAATAGAGCAATTTTAATAATTGCAAAGTCTGTAAATTATATGTAATGCACTTACATTTTTACAACTACTCTCTCTTTTTACTCTATATTTTAAAGAAAAGGGTCTGAATTGATTGTTGTTGTGCTTGTTGAAGGCATAAATTATTTTCAAAGTTGCAATGGTAGTAATGGAAAAGGGTTACATTCACCGAAGAAAGACCATTACTACTACAGTTTGGAGCTTTTGCTGAAAGGAGATTTTGCTACTGAAATTAGACATGACAAGTTCTCAGAGATTAATGGTGTTGCTTCAAAACACAAATGACTAGTTCAGAAGGAGCCAAGAAACTCTGATAAGCTTCAATTTTTCTCAGTGCTGGAGAGTGAAATATACATCTTGCCTGGCTTTTGTTAAGCTGGGGTAGCGTAAAACTGTGTCAATAAGACAGTACAGCATAGAAGGCTAACATTCTTTCTTCTAAAATGCACTGAGAATTGATTTAATTTGGCATTCTCTGAAAACTGTGAGAATTTTTCAATAGGAACAGTTAGTTTTATATGGAATAACTTTGAAAATCCCCACAGTTGTTTTTATCCTGCTTTAAGTGTTTCTGTACTTTACAAGGAATGTGAGATATCAAAACACAGTATTTTTATCTTGGTTCAATGTATCAAAACAAGTGTTTTATGCAGTAGTGCTGTAGTGATACAAATTCTCCTGGTTTTCTCCTGTTCTGCATACAAAATAGTTGTATTAGAATTAATACTTGTTAACTTGGCCTTTAAGGAAGAATTTTATAGCAAATTTGCTCTTCCATGACTTGTATCTAATTCAGCAAAAAGCCTGAGATTGACCTGAGAATTCAGACACAAGGAAGAACATACCTCCAGTCAGCTTAGCATTTGTAAACAGTAAAACCTGGTGTCCAGGTCACACTTGCACATGCTTACAGTGTCATACTTTTTTCCAAAGTATACGTAAACCATTCTAATTATCCACCATAACTTGCTTTTCTGTCTTCCTGTTCTTTTATTTCTCCAAAGCTAATCCCCTTTTCTAAGTTTTCTAAATTCTCTTTCAATTCATGTTTTCATTTAGATTTCCTTCAGTGTTAGGAAAAGTTTTTGACCTTTCTTTTGTATTGCCAGTAAGGCATTGGTTTCTTCACCATACTCCTGGCCACTTTCCAAGACAAATTGATCAGCAGCCTGATGCCCCAGGAGTCAGTGTGCCTGCCTCTGCCATTGCCAAGTTGCAACAAAATCTGAGCTGAGTTCAGAATTTCAGCTGCAGTTTCTAACAGCACTTGTCTATTTGGAGTTTCATAAATACACTCGCTCAGTTACTATATGAGATTGTGAAGTGGAAGATTAAGTTTGATGGAACCTATGAATAACAGTATCATATTCTGAGCGTTATCTTCTTCCAGGGAAATTATGCCCAATTATCTGTTCCCATTGGCTTGCTCTTTCATCTTATTTCTTAGAAATGTGATCTGGTTTAGTCTTGACTGACTTATTCTTTTGTAAGTCTCAGTTGCCCTTATTGCTGTCTCTCTTCTTGTCCTGTACAGAAACTTTTCAAAAACTCCTCAAAAAAGCACATAGGATGTCACCCTGGAGAATTCAACAATTTTTTTCTGACCCATTTTGCTAGCAACAGCTGCTTCTCCATGCAGTGGCAAACACAGGAGTACAAAACACACTGAAAGAAATGTTCAATAGAGAGTGGACCTAAAAATTCAAACCATGCTTTTATGTTCTGACAATTCTTGTTGCTGTGCTCAGTTTGTCATGTATTATAATATCATCTGAACTAAAATAGCCCTAGGGCTTCCACGAATGTTTTATTCATAATGTACCAGCTACAGCATAAAGATTTTTTTCTCCTCTGCTAGAACTGTATCAGTAGCTTCAGTACTACACAAAAGAAGATCTTTAGGCACTTTTATTTGTTGTCTTAAGATCTGAAATCTTCCATCACAATCCATATCTGGAAATACAAACTGCTTAAATAAACAGTGTGGGGCTTCTGATATTTGCCTTTGTGTTTCCTCACTGCATTATCATCTGTAGTAGCATAGCAACAAGACAAAATCTTTCATGATACAGCCAACCAAACCAGTATTTCTAAGCTCTTTTTGTATTTTTCCTTAATCGTTTGCAGCTCAATTTTAGTGAGTGCCAGGTCTTGTCCTTGGGTCACAACAATCCTGTATAATGCTTGGGGTGGAGTGGCTGGAAAGCAGCCCAGCAGAAAAAGACCTGGTGGCGTTCATCAGTAGCAGCTGAGCATGAGCCAGAGTGTCCCCAGGTGGCCAAGAAGGCCAATGGCATCCTGGCTTGCATCAAAATCTGTGTGTCTGGCAGGACCAGGGCAGTGATTGTCCCTTTATACTGGGCACTGGTGAGGACACACCTTAAGCCCAGTGGTCGGTTTTGAGCCCCTCACTACAAGAAGGACATTGAGGTGCTGGAGAGAGTCCAGAAAAAGGCAACAGAGATGGTGAAGGGTCTAGAGCAGAGAGCAAATGTGATGAACTGACCACAGCAGGCCACGAAGGATANAAGAGAAGAGAAGAGAAGAGAAGAGAAGAGAAGAGAAGAGAAGAGAAGAGAAGAGAAGAGAAGAGAAGAGAAGAGAAGAGAAGAGAAGAGAAGAGAAGAGAAGAGAAGAGAAGAGAAGAGAAGAGAAGAGAAGAGAAGAGAAGAGAAGAGAAGAGAAGAGAAGAGAAGAGAAGAGAAGAGAAGAGAAGAGAAGAGAAGAGAAGAGAAGAGAAGAGAAGAGAAGAGAAGAGAAGAGAAGAGAAGAGAAGAGAAGAGAAGAGAAGAGAAGAGAAGAGAAGAGAAGAGAAGAGAAGAGAAGAGAAGAGAAGAGAAGAGAAGAGAAGAGAAGAGAAGAGAAGAGAAGAGAAGAGAAGAGAAGAGAAGAGAAGAGAAGAGAAGAGAAGAGAAGAGAAGAGAAGAGAAGAGAAGAGAAGAGAAGAGAAGAGAAGAGAAGAGGTGTTGCCAAGCTTTGTGTATACATCTCATTATCCTATTCTGAATTGATTGGCAATAAATTAAATTAATTTCCCCACATTGACTCTTTTTGCTCATGATAGTAGTTGATGAATGTCCTTACCTTGATGCATAAGCCTTTTGACTTTTTTTTCTCACTTGGTCAGCTGAGGAGTGACAGAGCAGCTTTTATGGGTACCTGCTCTCTACCTACCACCCTAAAACTACCTGGAAGGAGATTGTAGTGAGGTGGGTGTTGGTCCTTTTTCTGATGCAAAAAGTGATAAGACGAGGATAGTTTTGCCAGGACAGGTTCAGATTGAACATTAGGATAAATGTCTTCACTAAAAGGATTTCCATTTATTGGAACAGGCTGCCCAGGGAAGTGGTTGAGTCACTACCACTGGAGGTAATTGAAAGAGACGTAAATGTGGCTCTTAGAGACGTGTTCTAGGGTGGACTTGGCATCGCTGGGTTAACAGTTGGACTTGATGACCTGAGAGTTCTTTTTCAGTCTAAATGGGTCCATGATTCTAGAAAAGGAATTGCCAAAGGGACACAGGTTTCTGCAGAGTACTAGAGTCTTCACCCAGCAGGGCTGAGATGTATGGAAGATGCTGAAGAGCTGGTGATGTGTTGCAGAAAATGTTATTGGAGAAAGATGCCAAATATAAAGAAATGCTTTGATTTTCATTATCAATGCAGATATCTACAAAATAAAATCAGATCTGACCTTTTCCCTAACGAAAATGTAATTTTTAGACAGATGGTCAAGCTCACTTTAATATAATTTCTTAAAAAATGAAATAGTTTTAAACTTTGCTTAAAGGCAGTTTAGAATATGCTTGCTTCTATTCCAGAGCATTTTCCAGCTTGCTTTTTTTTTCCTACAAGAAATTATGATGTCATAATCAACATAATGTAAAAGCTGTAATTATGACAAACAGTTATTGATATATGTTTTTTCTTAGCAGTATGATAAATTTTGAATTTCAAGATAGGTGGTGTTCTTTGTTTTGCCTCCCAGATGGAAGTAAAGCTTGACTTCTCTTTCCTCTGTAACATATCTTTTTCAATCTTTCTTAGTAGCTAGAAAAAAAGAAAAATTAATCTTGGATAAGATACTATGTTTTTAGAAATCAGTTGCTTCAATGACTGTACTGACTTTTTAAGAAGGTAGCAAACCTTTTTTGCAGATGTGTGAGATGTTATGTTTCAGTTCTACCCATCTCTATAGTTATACAAGCAGATTTCTATTATGCTTCTCCCCCTGCTACCTGCCACATTACCTCTAAAGAAATACAGCCAGTGTACATCCTCCTCAGGAATAATGAAAAGGCTGAAATCCTTTACTTCTGGCTATAAGAAGATTCAGGAACCCTTGAATATTCTATCTTAGCCCTTATATTCTATTCTACCTAGCCCTTAATATTCTATCACATTCTAATTTCTTGATCACACCTGTTTTTAATATACCTGAATACCTTGTATAATAAAGTTCACTACTTATATAAAATGACAGAAATATGTTATTACTTTAAACATGGTAAAAACCACTATTTGAACTGTACAGAAAGGATAGTTACTATAATAATATTTAAGTATTAGATATACATAACTGAGAATCATAAATGACCAAAGAGTACTGTAGACCTTCTTTGTCTTATCAACAGAATAATTCACACATATAAATTACTACATATAGGGATAAAATAGGCATGATTTTCACAGTAAAAACCTAAAATAGACAACTTCACTGTTGATATAAAATATTGTTTCGTATGATTCATAGGAAGTGGCTGTCTGTGTGCCTCTCTCAACCTCTGCTAAACTTTAATCAATTTAGCTTTTGCTCAAATAATACAGATCACCTCTCGATTTTGGATAAGAGGCTTTTTCCTCTTTGTTTTGGAATAGAAGCCCATGAACAGGTAACTGTCAGGATTAGCTGATGTACACTGAGACACCTTACAAGGCAGGATTTTTGGTACTAACCCAACATATTGTGGGTTTGCTGACACTTGAGATGTGTTATCGTACCCTTTAGGCACTACATGTGTATCATGTTTATTTTGCTGAGCAAGGAAATGTCTAAAAGCAGAAACTCATTCAAGTTGTTGTGCCCAAGTAACAAGCATAGCCTAATCACATACTCTAATAGTCATATAATTCTCATTTGACTAACATCCCCATTTGTTCAATGACACATCTGCAGGGCTGCAGTTTCTTATCTCACTTTCCAACTTCAGTTTGATATTCTTGGTCTTTGGGTTTTGCTATTGTGCTCATGCTAAAAGAACAGCTAAATGAGCTGATCTTACATCCATACAAAGTTTGTTTTATCAAATCAAAACACAGTAAACTTTTGACAAAATTGTTGTATTATTTCCTAATTGCTACAAGCAGTGACAGTTTGAAGGCATATGAGCACATAATAGTCAAATCAGTAAGTTTCTTGTAAGATAAAAAATTATTATAATGAGAAGTCATGTACTGCAAACGTAAAATATTAGCTTTGGACAGGTTAGGATTATTTAGCTTTCAATATTTGAACTAAGAATAGCATGATATTAATCTAAATAAAATACACAGTAATCATAGAGTGTTGTCTTTTCTTCATAGAAATACCAATTAGATATATGCACGAAAGATATGGAAGAAGTCAGAAATTTGGGCATGCAATTTATTAGCTTTGAGATGGGAAAGACTTCTATTTTTGAGGTCACAATGGATATATCTATTTATATTTATCTATATCTACCTATATATATATTCTATTACATATTTTATATCTAGATCCATATATCTAATTTTAAACAAGTTGTTTGGTGGTGTTTTTTTATCTTCTAAATGTATCATTTGCCTACATTTCAACTCTTTATGACTGGTTTCTTTCTATTTTAGATGTCAATAAGGACTATCTTGTCAACAGAGGTTCTGTTCTTGTGATAGTGTTCTCATTGTGGGCAATTAGAAAAATCATTGCAGATATGATGTTATTGCTGATGCATAGTGTAAAACTTTTTTTCCTCTAATGCAGCTTTCAAATACATGCACTGTCATTGTTTTTGACATACATATAAAATCTGATTTAGATGTTTTTTTAAATAACAAGAAAACTACTTTATGATTTATTCTATTTCTCTCAAGGTTTCTGAACTCACATAGAAACAGTTGGTTTTCAATAAAACCTCAATAAATTTTAAAAAATTACATTAAAAAACTTATTCAATATTCCTTTCTCCAAAAAGATTCTTCAATTACTAAAGCTAGGTGTCCATCTGGAATACTGCTACAATGAACAGTTGGTGAAAGCCTAGACTAAGAATTCCTGCTAGATAACTGGATAATTTCTCAGTGAAAGGTTCTCAGTGAATCTTAGTTGTTTAAGTCACTTGTCTTTTATGATCATCTTAGGGTACAGCTAGTCACAACATGTACTTCATAAGTTTTGTTCCTTAGGCTCAAATGAAGATTGAAGTTATTACAGTACATAATATTTATCCCTCTTTCTATTACCACATCTGATGAATCAGAGACTTAATTAGTTTAGATAAAATTTGAAAATCAGTCTGAGTAACTAATTTATAAATAAAAAGACAGAGATAAAACGAATTACTTTTCAAAACTTAGCTATGTATCTCTAAATTTCAGTAACTAGTGGGACCAAGTTTACATGAATGTATAGACTCTCCCTGTATGTTTATAGTTTTCACCTACATACACCTCAAATTATTCAGTCAGTGAATGCTGTAAGCAGATAAATAATGCATACTATTGTCAGAGGTGTGGAGAATTTCCTCGTACTATCTTCTTGAGAAAGAGAGCGATTACCTTTGGTAATCATGCATGACAAATGTAAAATAAGCCCTCAAAATGCAAATATACAAATAGAAGTTTTATAGAGGTTAAGTTGATCAATGAGGACATATTAGAATAGATATCAAAGTTGTGAGAAGCAGAATAATGCATTAGAAGAGAATATTTCCCCACAGACAATAATTTTGGCTGTGGAATGGTTCAGCAAGCAGGCTTATTGAAGCTATCAAAAGGCATTATTAAGGAGCATTTAGTTATATTTATAGCTATATTTATAGCTATTTATTTAGGTATTTATATTTATATAGCATTTTTGATTGATAGATAGATAGATAGATAGATAGATAGATAGATAGATAGATAGATAGATAGATAGATAGATAGATAGATAGATAGATAGATAGATAGATAGATAGATAGATAGATAGATAGATAGATAGATAGATAGATAGATAGATTAAGTAGGTAAATATTCAATTCATAGAACAAATAAATATATGTAGAGTACATGACCTTTATTAGAAACCTTAAAAATTATTCCTAAGAGACATTTCTAGAATTGGATGAATCTAACCAGGAAAACCAGGGATAATTCATACCAGAGAAATTCTGCTTTTCTCTTCCACTCCTGCAGTAGTGTAAAGTGTGACAATCTTTCTTTTTGTTTCAAACTTGTTAAAGATATGCCTCAGGGACTGTGGACATTTCAGTGTAATTTCAGCCTAAAAGAAATCTAGAAGTGTCATGTTTGTGATCTCCCATCATATTTTATATGTCAAATTTAACTGTCTTTGTACTGAAAATATTTGATATAAACTGTTATTGCTCTCCATACACAATAAAGTTTGGATTGAATGCCCTTGAGCATTTTATGACATTTCATTCTCTAAGTTTATCATAATTAGAAAACCTGCAGAATTAATCTATTTGTAGTGCAATATTTACTTTGTAATACTTTTCTGGGGCAAAAGTTTGCATGTTTATACGACATTTCATACAGCAATTGAAAATACTACTTTTTTTTTTCTAGATTACCTTGGGTTTTTTCTCTTAAAAAAATGTGCTTAAAGGGATATTGAAGAAACCCATGAAGTGTTTCTTCACAGGTTCAAGGAAAAAAAAACACCTCCCACGCAAAACACATCAAAGAAGATCATAGTCTAACCAACTCCCTTGAAATTTTTTTTGTATATTATCAGAAGTTTCCATTATATTTATAAAAGGATTTTCTTCTTAGTATACTGCAGAGCTTTGAAGTAACAGCACCTTCAAGGGCAAGTAAGTACTTTTCAAACACTGATAATTAGACAATATTTTAATAAATACAAGTCTTCTGTAGTAGTGTGCATGAATAAAGATTTATATATGTATAAAATACATATACACATATATACCTATAGAAAGGAAACATAAGACCGATTTTTAATATGGGAAGAAAGGAAGATCCTGGGATTGGTCTGTGGCTGGCAGATAATGGAGCAAATACTCCTGGAAATGATATATGTCAAGGCATATGGAAAACAAGAAGGTGATTCCTGACTGCCAACATGGCTTCACTTAAGACAAATCGTGCCTGAAAAAAATGTGGTGGCATTCTGCAGTGGGGTTGCAGACTGGGTGGTTAAGAGAAGAGTGACTAACACCATCTACTAGTACTTGTGCTAAGCATTTGACACTGTTCTGAACAACATCAATCTCTAAAATGAAGAAAAGTGGATTTGATGCATGGATGTACTAGTTTGGAAACATATCAGTGAGAGATTCCAAGTCAGAACTACAATTTAATAGGAAAATTAAGATAAAGGCAATAATACAGAAACAGTGGCTCAAACTGACAGAGTCAGGATACAACCTGACATCCTGTTGGTCAGGATGTTGGTAGCAGTTTGATTAAATGGTGGCTGTACTTGAAGTGATAGATGTGGTTCTGTTGAGGCAGTGATCCTGTGGAAGGGTCTGGTCTTCCTCTGAAGGTCCAGTGGTATTGACCTTATGTAGATCTTGTCCTCTGGGAATCCAATGGGTAGTGCTGCTTATAGTGTTCCAAAATTCAGATTGTATCCAGGTAGGAATGTTTGGTACCTACCCCTGGGCAGAGCATTTCACTGTGGCATAATGTAATTTTCTCAGTCATGCAGTGAGATTTGATGGCCCATTAGCAGAGATAGCCCTCAGAGAGAGTTTTCAGGGATGAGTCATGGAAGAGATAAAGAACACTGCCCCACTTGTTTTAACAGCTTATGGTGATGGCCATAGAATATATACTTTTGGTTACATTTTACATCGTAACCTAAGACAGTGGACTTGGTGGGTAAGGAATTGGCTGGAAGCTTGTAGTCAAAGAGTTTTCGTCAATGGCTCAATGTCCAGAGGGAGACCAGTGATGAGCAGTGCACCTCACACACACACACCCCCCATATATATTTGTGTGTATATATATATGTATTTTACATATGTGCACATAAAATGCCATTCTGGGCATCAGAAATGTGAACTTAGATTGCTAGCTAATCACAGAAGTACAAAAGCATAAATATGGGAAAGAAAGTAAGAAAAACAGAAAGCAAGAGGAAGAAAATTTCTACTAAACACATAATATTCATATTTTCTGTATCACAATTAATATACCTTTTATTTCATTTTATGCTCATGAATGCGGTTTTAGTTTGTGTGATAAGTTTGCTTGAAAAAACATTAAGAGCTTTTTAACTGAGATTTCTAAGAAAGCATTCTAAGGTTCATAAATCCCAGTATTAGCACAAAAACCTTAGCCTGTGTAATTTCACCTGTGATTTACTCCACGTATTTGGAAATAAATAGCCTGACTGCACCAACTGAGTTAAAGAAATCCCAATAAAAACTATGTTCATGGAGGCTTTCTGAGAACTGACAATTAAGAAGAGACTGCTCCAGTATGGGTAGAGTGCATTTGTACTGTACTTTGTTTAAAGTGGAATGGTGAACCTGTCTGCATACCATCCTAGAAAAGATGCTGCATCTGCTGCTATTCCTCAGCAAAGGTAGCAAAAGGACATGACCAAGAGGACATCGGACTGATATATTGAGAGGGCTACAGAAAATATGACATAAATTCACTGAATGGAACTTGATTTTACTTAAAGCTTGTCAAAGACACAAGGAAAATACACTAGTGAGACACTGTTTTATTTGATAATTGTGAAATTATTAGTCATATTCTTAAAGATGTGTAAAAAAGTAAAAATCAATGGGAGATTTTCTACTCCTTAAATGTCTCCCTAGCAGATGCCAAATGGAGGTCTTGGAAGTCTAAGGCATTTGAGGATTTTTAGTTCATTTGTGAAAATCAAACAGTGCATTCATTACAGTTTCTGACATTAAGTTGCTGAACAACTGAATCCAGCCAAAGAAATTCTGACAAACACGTAATTATATAAAATAACTGAACCAGCAGGTATCCTATATTCTTACTGACTATATGTAAAAGAAACATACAATATGCTTTATAAAAATAATTTACTAACCACCAACTTTCTGACAAGACTGGGGGCTGTAAAATTAAACTAATAATAAAATAAGCTAGGAAAGAGACATTTGCATTTATAGCAATGAAGTCTTAATTTTATAATCATCTTAAATCAAGACTTATGAAAATGTAATGAAGTCCAATTTACTGTTAATAGCTGTTTCATTTCTCTGAGAATAAACTTATTCTTGCATTTCAATAATCTACACTGATAGTAAATAATTTAAGCAGCATGGTCCAAAAGATAGTGCTATATATATTTCAAATGAAGCTGTTTAAGGAAAAAAAAATGTAATGGCTTGAGGAGCAAAGTAGTTCGTGAAGAAGTAAACAGTAAAAGTAGCCTTGGAGGAAAAATAAACAAGCTTTCTAATGTCTGCAAATAACACACTTACATAGAAGCATTGTCTTCTCCTACGTGCTGCCTTTGCTCTGAGAAGGCTTTGTGTCTGACCAACTGTCATGGTCTGAGGCTTACCCGGAAATGGTAAGAATTTGTAGGCGGCTCACTTGAAATCCCAGGTGGAAATTCAGGAGGAAGAGGGAGGAGCTCTCTCTTTCCAGGCAGGGTGTCCCCGAGGTAAGAGCTCCCTGGGGCCAGGCCTGGGAGGGGCTCGGCCCCTTTCCCAGGCCCGGCCCAGCCGGCGGCTGTGGGACGGTTCCCCCTGTCCCCCCACCCTCATTTCATCAGAGGCAGGCGGCGGGGGAAGGGTGGAAGGAGATCGGCCAGTTTTGTCGCGGCCCCCCCCCATCGGGCGGCGGCAGGAAGGCGGGGGGAAGGGTGGCCGAAGAGCCAAGGCCTTGTGAACAATGGCCCACCCCAAGGAGCAGCCCGGGGGTCGGACCCCCGCACCCCAAGAGTGGCCCAGGGAAAGGGAAGGCGCGAGAGAGAGACCGAGACAGCCAGCGCGAGAGCCAGGCCGAGCCAGCCGATCCGCAGTTCCCGCGGCGGGAGTCACATGAGCTCTGCAGGCCTGAGCGAGAAGTTAACCCCTTCAGAGCTCCGATCCTCCTTCCAATTGAGTGAGAGAGGACTGAGATGGGAGACAATGTAAAGAGTGACATTGAAACATCGGAGTCAGTGAGAAAGAAGTGAAGCCCAGATGGGAGGGAAGAGGAGATGGTTTTGAAAACCTCTTGTGGGTTATGGAGAAAAGGACTCTTTTTCTGATTGTAACACACATGAAAGGCTGTCGGGGAGATGGAAAGTTCAATTTTGAGCAAAGGAGAGTGATCCCAGGAGAATTTTCACAGAGATGAGGAAATGGTGCCCGAGAGAGAAGAGGAAGTTGATTTTTCAGACTTTTGTTGCCTGGGAAGATTCAGTGGGAGGAGAGAAGAAGATCCTCTGCTTTCTGTTGTGAAGTGCATCTGTAAAGCAGGAAATCCCTGCACCCGCAGGCTTTTTGTGGCCCCTTTCGAGCTTTGGGACAGCTGTGGAAAGTGGGAAACCTCACAAGCAAATTTGACCCCGGGCGGGTTGCTTGTGGGGACATTGGGAGACACAAGAGAACTTTTCTTTCCTCTTGTGGAGAAGCTTTTCCATAACACGAACAAGAGGGACTCCTCTCCCTGGGAGAGAATTGAAAAAGACTATTTCAAAAATGATGGACTGATTGGGATTGTTTGAGTGTTATTTCTTTACATTGACAAATGGGAAGGAAAGGCTTGTGGAGGGAGGAGAAGGGTCTGAGGGGTTCTGATGGGTTTTTTTTGTTCTTTTCCTTTTTCTTTCTTTTAGTTACTGTTAATAAACTGTCTTTTTTTCTTGAAGTTTTGAGCCTGCTTTGCTTTTCTCCTAGTTGATCCTATTTTACAGCAGGAGAGTGCTCTGGTGATTAACCAGCACGAGAAAACCCACCACACCAACGCTGTCCCTCTGTCTGAGCCCTGAGGGCACTGCAGGACCTACTGTCCTGGTGTCTCTGTTTCTTCTGCCCCCAGCCCATGGTCCAAGAGCCTGTTTCAGACCCTGGGGCCATTAGCAGTGCTGCAGAAGGCATCTTCAGTTCCCAGCATTCTGACCCGTCCTTGGCCCATAACCCAGGGACTTGGACAATTCCTGGGGCTAGGGCTGTCCTGGCACTCCTTGGCTGCCTGTCACCTGGATGGGTGGGGGTATTGGGCCCTGGCTGGTCACAGGGAGTTTCCAGAGTGCCTGTCCTAAACCCATTGGAAGAAACTGGACCTTAAGGCACCCCGACTACCTGCTTAGCTGACTAAAATACTTGAATTAGAAATTACAGATACCGCTGTGGTCTTTCCTTCCTGCAATGATGCTGAGAATCATTACTTCATTCATAAGAAGCACTATTTGCTTCAGTTGCAAAGTCAAGATATTTTTGAAGCATTTATTTTACCAGATCTAATTCAGAAAAGTTCTTCTCTTCTTCTTATAAAGATAAGCATTTTTGGTAATTGGTTTTGCGTACTTCTTCCACTATGGTATTTTTCAGTTGATAGGAGGATAGATTGAGACAGGAACCATTGATTTGCTTTCAGAGTGGAAGGGGTATGCTAATAACCTCAGAAAACAGTATAAAGCATAACCTTGAAAGGTGACCTAAACACTGAGAAGATTCAAGATATCTGGAAGATTTCATTAATTCTTCATCCGACTTAAAACATATCTTTAAAGACATTTTTTATCAATTTAACTTGAAACTTTTTCTGCACAGTACTGCATACAGTTTGGTATAATAAAAATATATATATTTTTTGTTTCAAGACAAAAATGCAGAATGGAAACAGAAGCACTATACATAGAACATTGTGATTATAATATTTTTTCTTTTTCTTTCTTCTTTGGCTTAAGCAGAAGGTTGGATTTTTAGTTTGCAAATGGTTCTCAAAAGGGTGTTTAAAACCATATGTGACATCATTCACAGTCTTATGCCAGAAACTTTTAATATTTTTTTTAGTCAGATAGTTTCTTAGAGGTACAAATGTTTGTCTCTGGTACTTCAGCTGACCATGTATCACTGCACTAGAGGTCAGACTAGACAAAACTGTATGCAAAATTACAGCTTTAAGGAGTGTATTTGAGGCTTGTCACAAAGCAACTGTGGAATTAAGGTGATTTTTTTGTCAACCGAAAGCAACACTGGTATTCCTATAGGCCTTTAACTCCACTGAAATTGCAGGGACACGTGGATATCCCAGCATTTAAAGCTTTTTAGGCATTTGAGTAATTTTCCAGTCATGTGCAGGACCATGTTTTTATCCTGAACAAAATTCCTTTCAGATTCTGGTGTTTCTTCATATGTGTCTCCCAAAAATAAACATATACTCAGAATCTGGAGTGGAAAAGGAATTTATATATATTTGAATGCATGAAAAAATAAATTTCCATCTGCATCCCAGTGAAATTATTGCCTGAAAATTTAGAGATACTTTGGAGGGTGTCATTAACAATGTACTGTGTAGGAAAATGTATGAGTCAGGATCTTGTTAGTTTGTGTATCCATGAACATGAGTGGCATATCCATAGCACCCATAAGGACTACAGACAGTATAACTAAGTGTTCAAGAAGGCAGATTCTATACATTTGGTACCGGTTTGCAGAGGTAAATCTCCTTCCCTTTTATCCCACTTTGCCCCTACACTTGGGTGTTATAAAACTTGTGTTTGCTGAACTGAATTGCTTCAGAAACTAAGGAAGGGCTGGGGATATTCTTCTGGAAGGTGAGAGAAATCGGCTTAAATATTTTCCAGCAGAGGAGAGAAGGAAATAATTTAATCTTAGAAGATTTCTACAAACCTAAGTTGAATGGACAAAAGAAGGCCATTACTATATTTTCCTCATGTGACCACTGTTTCTAGCCATGGACCATGTTCTGGTGACCATAAAACCAGGAAATATTTTGCCATAAATCTGATAAACAAGAATTAGACTCTCAACACTTAGGAGTTGAAAGAGGAATTTTCCAACATCTATTATAAAAAACTCAGGATTAAGACAAAGCTTTCATTTCACAAATATGGCAGCATGCATTTTTACTTATTTTATGCAACATAAGTTTGGGAACTTTTCAGTCCCCCTACAGTTCTTCTTGACACTTTAACTCTATAAATAGAACTTGCTTTAAAATGAAGCAGCTTCACTGAGACTACACACTGCTTACACCTGAGAAAGCTAATACTTACTTAGCAAGATATAGCCTCTCATTTTCTAAAGCCAATACACCTTCTGTGCTTCTCCCAGGACACATAGGCTTTGTTAAATACTTGGTTGTTAGAATTCATCTAGTTTAGAAAGTTCTACTTAGAATTCTCTCCGCTACTTTACAGAAAGAACCCTCTCTAATCATGATCAGAGTAGTGAATAAAATGTAAAATTCATACCATAAAAAAAAAAGGTAAATTATCACAAAGATATATCTATCTGTTCCTGATAGAAAAAGACACAGTTCAGAACAAATATTTTGTAATTTGCCTGTCTATCTTTCAGGCAGAGACAACAAGGCCTTCATCAATTAAATGGATATGGTTTTATCAGTCTGAAAGTCTTTAGTATGTCTGTGAACCCAGTACCTTTTATCCTGGCCACTCCTTCTCAAACTCTTTTGTTACCATCCACCTGGCAGGTTTGCACCAGAATATCTGGATCTGGATGGGGAAGGAAAACAAGGATAGGTTTCCATTGAAGCAAAATCTTTCAGTGGTAACAGTACCCTTGTAAACACACCAGTTTTAGCAATTAAACTGTTTTTTAGTGGAATGTGTGGTGGCCCCTTTAGAAGCACTGCTAATGGAGCCAATACTTGTCTTTCTCTAACAAATATCACTAGTTTTTCCTTGAATGTCCTTTCAGACCTGAATTATTTTGTTTTGCTTCAAATCTGTTTTTTTTTCACACCTAATGACAGCCAAGTTGAAGACTGATTAGATTTAAAATGGGTATAAAGCTATTAGATCCATATGTTAGATGATATTCAGCTCAAAGAGGTAATTGTTTACATGACTTTGAATGCCAATAGCACAATAAAGAAAATCCCTAAGGCTAGCTTCTTCACACACTGCATTTGTTATCTACTGGAATTCGTTTACTACTCAAATCTCAGCTCTCATATAGCAAACTCTGAACACCACAATTTTTATTTTTTTAAAGGACTTAAACTAGTTACAGAGTTCTAGTTCAGTTCTAGCTGTATAAAGTGTCCTAAAAGACTCATCAGTAAAAACCCTAAGAAGCCAGCCTGCTCTAATTTTTGAAGACTTAAGAGTTGATCTAACAATTAAAATTCTAATTAGAAACTGAAAATCTATAGATATTTTGGTACAGAAAAACTGAAGTAATAACATCACCAAAAGTTTTAATATTAGTTTTGAGGATAAGGATGATGTTTACAGTTAGTATGACCCCTATTCTACTAATAAAAAGCTGCCTCACTGAATTCAACTAACAAGTTCGTGTCTTGACCTAGAAACTTTTCTGTATTTAGAACAAATAAGAAAAGCGGTCTTAGGTATAGGTGGGTGGACCAGAAGTTTTATGATAATTTTCTTTTTTATTAAATGTCTACTATTACCAGTCCTAAGGGAAAATAAAACAGTTCCACTCTAAAAGAAAACTTAAAGGAACTGTTATGAAAACCTATAAAAAGCATATGCTACTTAGAATATCAAGGAGATAAAAAGCAAAGGATTTCCAGAAAGAGAAAGAGGCTTTGGATGATAGAAATTTTATTTACTATACTTAAGTTATGTGTTTCTAACCTCCAGGCAGTTATGAAGTCTTAAATTAGAGATAAAACTTGGGCGAAATAGAAATCAACCATGTATATTTTCCCAATATTTTAGGCAGATAACCAAAAATAAATGGCCTCATATTCCAAATGAAATATTAGTGTTCTAGTAAGAATGCCACAGCTGGGATTGTTTATTTCATGAACATGGGTAGAGATGGTGTTTATTATTTATTTTTAAATCTGGATTCAATTAAAAATACAATAGGCCACCACGTGGAAATAAGCATTGATTTTTAACAATTGACTCATGAAAACATTGCAGGAGAGCTCTTAACTAGGAAAATCCACTTTCATAGTGTGGGAATTAGAGCCATAATTCCCTGTGTGAAGTGTACAAGAAATTCCTCTGAGTTTCTGCTGATACCTGGAGCATGCTTATTAGCAAATAACTACCAGAGCTTTTGATTCAGGTTCTATTTCTCTGTAATTTCTTATTTTGTTCCCATGAGCAATATTGTGTATACTCTAATTTTTTTTAAATCATAGAAATTACTGCCACAACTATGCAGAATTCCTGAAGAATGACCTGTATGAACAGAGGACCACGGGTTCACCAGGATAATTTGGTGTTGCTCAAATAAGAATATACTGTAAGGGTCATTTTGTTAAACTTAGAAGTTAGCCAAGAGAGGAAGATTTTTCAGATTCAGGGCCAAAGCTAAACATCTAAGGGGCATCCAAATAGAAAGAAAAATATATATTAAAAAAAATGGCTTTTTCCATTTTAAGGTTAAATGTTAATTAATTAATGTTAATTAACAGGTTAAATATTAATTAATTAATCTGTTAATTTTACTGGAACAGCAAAATTAACATATTACCTGAATATACAGTTTTATTATGTTTACTGCTTTCCAAAAATATGAGTGTAGAAAACTACTTTCAAATTTTTATCAATATTGTAGGGTTTTTTCCTAACGCCATAGTTTAAATAAAAATGCAAGTATGAAAGCCTTCAAACAAACCTAAAAAAAAAAAAACAAAAACAAAAGTTGTCCCTGAAGTCTCTCAAACCAGAAATGTTTCATGTATTTGTGGTTTTATGTGGTGGTTCAACTACCTGTGTAAGCTTGACCTATGTTTGTTACCCAGCAAAGATTGACAATAGCATTTTCTAGCAAGGTGTGCAGCTCAGAAGTTCAGAAGAAGATAAAGATTTCTCTGTTAGCATTGAAAAAACACCAAACATGTGCAGATTTAGTAATAGCAAATATCTATAAACCTTGCATATATTAAGAAATTCGCCTAAAATACAGAAAAAACCCCATATTTTTTTCTGAGAAATAGTCATACTTTTTAGGATCAAGTCAAAAGAAATGGAAAACATAAATATACTGGAGAAAGTTAGAAAAAAAAAATAGAAATAAGGTTGGAGAAATTTTGGGGTATTTTTTCCTTGTTTTAGGAATAATTATACTCACATATCATATATATGCGTATTAAATTCCTTGAATGGCCTCCTGGAAAATCCCTGAAGAAAAAATTTTGCTATAGGCTTCGAAATTCAGTTTGAGAGGGAAGGGAATAATATGAGAATCTGTCTTTATTAATAATTTATTGTTAATAAAAATATTTATTATTTAGTGGGAGGATAAAACTGTCTTCAAATGTCTTGAGATGTCTTATATACCTATATAGCCTCAATTCTGTTTTTACATAAAAATATAGCAAGATTCTGATCTCTTTGACCCAGGATCAGAGCAAGGCCCATGAGTAGGCAAGATTTGATTAAAATAAGAAGAGCTCCTTGCTGTTTCACAGGTATGAAGCTATAACATAACACATGCCCAATTCCATCAAAACAAGACCCAAAAATACCTGATAAATAAATTTCAAAGATAAAATATGCCTTTGCTGCAACTGCTAATACTTATTAGTTGGATAACTAATACCTTTGGAGTTTAAGTTATTTTTGAAAGTGGAAAGTATTTTGTGGGTTCTTTTCTTTTGGCAAACCAATGAGCTGTGAAATAATAGACTTTAAACAACACCATGAATATAATGTTCCAAGACAATACATACAATCTAATTGACATAAATGTCTTACCTAGTGTCTCTGAATCACAGTTTCAGTATGATCATGACAGCTGTCTTTTACAATTACCAAAAACATTTTCTATGAATCTTGTACTGAAAATAGTTTATTTCATTAAAGACACATGAATTCTTCCCTCCCCTCTATTAAATCAAACAAAGAACATATTTCAATTAACTATTGTAGATAACAGAATAAAAGAAGGATATAAAGTAGTATACCATCTGTGCTGTTAAACCTATACACAATGCAGTGTGCCAAAGATGGAATTTTTATTTCAAGTAAAACTTTTAATTGCTTTGCTTTTATGGGATTGCTTACCTTAAACTTTTCTGTCTATACAAAACATATGCAATTGCCATTGATGTAATTGGAAAAACATGCATTTTGAGAGTGGATATGACAACATATATTTTGTCTTCCTGCTTTATTGAATATGGAAGTCTTACCCTTAGTTTCCCTTACATCTTTTCTGTAGTTATCACCCTTAAACTTCAAAGTCAAGTTTTACAAAATTCACTTACATGTAGAAAAGATGCCATATTCCTCACTGCAAAAGCACTCTTATCTAATGTATTCTAAATTTTATCTTCAGCATATATTTATCTTAATACCATATTCCTAGTAATATAATAATATAATAAGCTATTTTATGTAATAAGGCAAATATTGCCACAGCATTTTTCATTAGAAAGTAGTTTGGTTTCTGTGGTACTCTGTCAAGTCTGTCTTCTCCATCCACACTGAGTAACAAATGTGTACAAAGTAACAAGAAGGTACTTTCTTTTTGGAAGAAAACAAAAAAATAGTGATGCCTTCAGATAGTATCTGCTTCCCATTATGTTCAACAAGAGAGAGACAATGCAAAGAGTGGTGATTATACTAAAAAAAATATGAAAAGAGAATATTATGAAATATAGCCCCTCTGATAATTACACAGCCATGAATTTTAAAGGATTTATGTCCTAATATCACTTAAAATTTAGTTCACCTCCATCTAGTCACCAAAAGGTGGCATTTACTTTAAGCTTATTGTCAAGACACTCCCATTAGTTAACAGAAAAAAAATTAGCACTTCTAAAGGATCACTCATGCACCTGAATATGGATTGCTTATCAGAAGTGCTTGATAGAAACCCTGAGCTAGAAACTTCAGCAGCTAGATGCTCTCCAGATTGCTAAAGAAAACTTTTCCAACAGAACTTCAGAGTGGGATATATTTTTTCCACCTTCAAATGCCTAACTGTTAGAAACTCATAACCTTTCAGTTCAAGTTCAAGGTCAGTTGCATGCATGATTTGCCATGGAAGAGGTAGCATCTCTTGATATCTTAGGATGGGATGATTTACTGTGGAAACTATTATTTTCAGTCAGCTACAGATTTTAAACAACTTTTTTTACATTAGGCATCTATTTTCTCACCTTTTAAATTTTTGTGATATTTAGCATTTTTTTGCCAGCTACTTCTATATAAGCCTCTAATTTAAATGAAAATTTATTTAATTTGTTCCTGAAAAAAATACTTTATTTACCTGACCCCTGTCAGGTGTTATTAAGATTAGTATTCAATTTAAATCCTGTAATGAGCACTGGCAGAGAAACAGATTATATTAACTTCTTTTGAGATGAGAAACCATCTTTGCACATTTCTTGAGCATACGTTTGCACTTATTTTCTGTGTGCATTTATCTTTCTGTGTAGTTACAATTTTGGTGCCATTCAAAGCTTTCCTGAAAATATAGGATAGTCTTGTCCTATAGTAGGTGGTTCTGCTGAGTTTGCTTCACATGGTAAAATTCTGAATTCCAGACTAAATCTTTTATTAAAGCTAAATTAAAAATAAATTATAAATAATCCAATATGTCTCAAAATTATGTAACTGTAGTGATCAAAACTTATTTCAACAATATAGCTATAACAATATCTGCATATTTTAGTGAGCAATCCAGATATAGCTGAGACCATAATTTTTCTTCCTCTTCATTTCCTTCATTACCTAGATCAGTGAGTACAGCTGTTGGACCCCTGTAGCTAAATAGGTGAGAGCCCATCACTCTATGCTTAATTTGCTTTGGGCATCAGAAAAAAAAATATCATCTGCTGCCTGTACCAACAATACAGAACTTGCCAGTGTATGTTTTTGGAGGTTTTTTTTAAGTTTAGTGTTCTTCTAGAGAATGAACATTTGATTCTATGGCCATTCCAGGCTAGACTGTGCTGCACTGCCCTGCATTGTGCACTGGTTTAAGCTGATAGTCCTGATATACAAAATACTGCTTACTAGTGTGGAAGCTTTCCCATATACTTGCATGGATTCCCAAACTCAGTAAAGCACATATGTTAAGACAGAAATCATGCCTTTCAATTTAACCCTAAGTACTTAGAGAAATGGTTATTTCTTTTTATGCTTCAGCAACAAGACTTTAAAGTTATGCTAGAAAAGAGGCAAACCACGTGGTTATTAGGCTGGGCAAAGGACACTTCCTTTCTGAAGCTGTGTAATTTTGTGTAAAGGACTAGATTCAGAAGGCCTCTATCTGTTTATATGCATAATACCTGTGTTTCTACTGCATACATGTCTTCTTAACAGCAGAAAGCACTAGGAATTCAGCACAAATGAGGAAGACTGGACCAAATTCATTGCTTTTTCTGGGACTGGATGATGCCTATTTTGGATGCTGTCATGTGACAAGGAATACTTTTAAATGTGACTGCTAAAGAACAGTCTCTGACTCCTGAGTAAATGGGGAAGTGTTGGGTGTCTCTATTAGCAGCATTCCTGTCTAGGATTCCAGGATTGGGCTTCAGAGTAGGTGAATGAAAAACGTAGGTATCTAAAAATTACACAATGCTTGTCTTCTTATAGTTAAGTTCTTACTGGGATGTAGCTTTTGAGGAATAACTGCCAAATGGAAAAGACTTGCTGTAGCTGAATGGACTTTGTATTAGAGGGTGCCATGTATCAGAGTTATTTCTCTTCACTGTATTCTAGAGGAAAGCAGGGGAATAACAGTGCTTTACAAGAGTAAGGACAGAAGTTTGAAAATCAGATTTGTAAAGTATTTCAGTGAGTGGAAAGCATGAAGAACATAGATCAGGGTTTAATTCAAAATGTACTTAAATGAGGGAAAAAAATAGTATTGCTACAGGCATATAAAAATCTTATTGTGCATGGCACTAAATTTGATGTTAGCTGACAAACCAGCACTCTGAGTTAACTACTAGTGGCACGTTTCAAATTCATTGTTGAGAGACATGTTGACTTTTTTGTCATAAAATCTGAAGGGCTGTATTTTAATAGGGAATTTAGGGGAAAAAAAGAAAAAAAAAATTATTAAAGGTATATCAGCAAACACAAGTCACAGAAGAAACAATTTCTTTTCATATTCAGATGTACAATGGAGCAGCTTTTATAAAAGTTTCTTTTCAATTGGTCCTTGTACTAATAGTACTTTAATGTAGACAGCCCTTAGTCATTGGGACACACTGTTCTTTCACAGTGTGTTGATTTTGATAATATGGGAAAGAAAATACAATTGTTAAATAATCAAATATCCCCCAATATTTTTTGACCTCACACTTTTATTTCCTTTGATATCAGTAGCATTGTGATGCATAGAATAATTTTTTTTTTGATAATGTAAGGAGAAGTTAACAACAAATAATTTCAGTACCATTGCTTTACCCTTTTCTGTCTTTGCAAGGACATTCTTCCTGACCCAGAAAGATCTTGCCTCCCAGCAGCTGGTATTTACACAGTATACTTGCAATATTTTGTTACTTTCTGTGTAATGGAGTTTAAGCCTTAGAAAAGATTAATTCCAAGAATGACTCAGAAGAAATCCTCTACTTTTTGTTAACTCATATCAGGAACGATCTAGGCATTAATACTTCTTTTGGATTGGGGTTCTGTATTTTATAGAGTAAGCCCATTAAAAAAAAACCATTATAAAATGTGGGAAACTGATCAATAAGAGTTGAATCCTTCTGAGACATTCAGTCTCTATTTCTTAATTTCCATCATTCTGGATGATGCTGTTCTTAACTTTGCTGAGGATTCTGTTTATTTAAAGGAGGGAAAAAAGTAATGGTTCAAAGTTTAGCATTAATATTCTTTCTTTCTTAACAAAATACCATACATACAGCAGCCAACCCTAAGTATTTATGCCCTTATTTGCCTGTATGTTTTCAACTATCCATGTATTTCACATTCTTATTAAAGTTCTGTGTTTACAAGTTCAGCTTAATGATACCAACATTGATTTCCCATTACCTGTGGATTAAATTTTTATAGTTTCCCTTATACATGGCATAGAATTCTACAGAACTTTCTAAAACAGAATAAATTTCATAAAATAGGACTGAAAAGGAGACCTTAAATAGCCCTTGGAGTAAAGGCACAGTGGCAAAAGATAACATATGAATAAAATTCAAATTTGTGCAAGTTATGGGAATTTGGTTGGTGACAGAAATATCTCTACTATAACCAAAACTCAATTAATTTCTCCTGAGATATAAAAAAATCGAGTTGTCCAAATAGCATTTAAAATTCATAAATATAGTAGTCCTGTGGAAAAAGTCTGTCTGGCAGCCAAGGTTTCAGTGGGACTGGGTGGGAGGTATGGGGGGGCTCAGGATAAAAGCAAAAGGAAGAAAACTGATGAAGAAAATTATCTCCATCCCAGCCAAACTTAGAAATCATATCTTGAACAACAGTTCATGTCAGTGCCAACAAAGCCCAACATAAGTAAACCAGAACTATACAGATCATAATCTTGCAAGGAAATATTAAATCAGTGAGCACTAGCACTAATTGGATCTGGTTTTATTTTCCCATACATTTTTCTGTCTATTCAAAATATTGAAACATTTTGAATGGAAGGGTGATGATGCCTGGTATCTGCAGATTCACTGGTGTCTAATGACAGATCATGGCAAAGCATTTTCAGCAATTATAATATTTCTACTTTCTTTTCTTTTTTCTTAGACATATACTTGAGCCACACTTGCAAGAACATAATCATCTTTAAATTTTTTATCCTTCTGTGAAATTTGGTTAATGGTTATCAATGAATTACATAACTATTTAGGGAGCTCATACTTATCTGGAGCATGATCTTAGGAAATTCACTCCAATAGAAGCAGGCTGATACCTAACACATCGAAGAATTAAAATGTTTTCAGTGTTAAATTCAGCTCTAAACTTAGCAAGGAATAATCAGCTGCATCCAGTGCTTTCATGAGTCACAAGCTGCTGTCACATTCTGTTGTCAGAAAAAAAAAATTATATTAGAATGAATTAATAAGAGTATTGTTTGTCAGTTGAAGGACTTCTATTTTATAAAACATTGTAATACTCAAGGAGTACTGAATCCCATTTTGGTCATCACAATTTGGGAAAAAATGAAATAGATATACCTCTGTGGATGTGAGTATAACTGTGTTGTCAGAAGTCTAGAGTATGGGGCTGGCAGGGAAAATTCTAAAGAACAGGGAAAAGACTGGAGAAAGTAATCCAGAAGAGATATGATGTAGTCTTCTGTTAGTTAAAGGTTTCTTTAAGCCAAAGGCAGTAATTTCTTCTCAAAATCTTTGGGACAAAAGCAGTTGCAGCAATAAAATGTTAGATATTTTGTTAGATATACAGGAAAATGTCAGAGATTATTAAGCGTTAAAAAAGACTATTTAAAGATTTCAGTGCCTTTATGAAAAATTTCAAAGACTACATCCAGATTTATCAGAATTGACCTTGGTATGATTAATCTTGCCTTAGGGTACGGGTGGTATAATAGAATCTTTGGTGTACGGTTCAATCAGATTTTCAATGAGACAGGCAAGGTGATGGGAAAGAAGAAAATGGAGAAAGTACCAGAAACAGTAGGTTAAATATCCATGGGATAAACACAATCTTTGCTTGTATGCCTAAACCTGTAGAATTGAGTCCCTGTTGTACATTTCTTCCAATGTATGAATCACTAGTTTCACAAGATTCAGCACAAAAAGATGTAACACACTAACAGTAAACAGCGGAATCAAACATATTGGTGTAGTTATATCCTTGGTGACTATGGCAGTTTAAGATGGTGAGAAATACATTTGAAACATTGAAAAAAATCCAGATTTCCTCTATCAAACAAGCCCTGAATAAGAAACAAGAAAGGTGAAGGCATTTTTTTATTTTATTTTTTTCAGGCTATGTTGATATATTAGCTTTTTCACAGTCTGACATGAAAAAGATTTTCCATGTTATTTCAAATATAAAGTGTCTTCTTGACTAGAGTGAGTCTTTTAGGGGTTCTTAATGCTTTTGCCCTAATAATAAGGAACATCAGCAATTACAGCAAGCACAAAACCGATTTAAAACTTCTTCTCCACACCTGCTTTTCCCCCTTCAACTTATTCAGCAGTTACCTTACAGCTACAGAAGAAATAGTTCTGTGCTAGATTTCGATATGCAGCAGATACAAAAGCTCCATCTGTCTTTTCAAATTCAAACAATATAACATTTCTCTTGTTCCAATATTTAGCCAGACTCAGAACATGGATTAGGAAAAGCTGCCTGAACTAAACCATATGAAAACAGAGATTATACAGATTGGCTGTCTGCAGCACTGCAAAGTGCATCATCACAATTCTGTCTGCTCTAGTGAAGACATCTTCATCTTGATAGGAGCAAAAGTCTTGCAGAGGAGTTTAGCCAGAAATATACAAAGTATCAGGCTAGAAAGAAGAAAAAACTTCATGCCAATGTTTACAATTTTGAAATATAGTGTAAAATAAGGGAGTTTTTTTTCTTTTGTTTTGTTTTGTTTGGGTTTTTTTATGTCCATAGAAAGTGGCATATTTTTTCATATTTTATTGTTTTCAGTGAGAGCTCTCAGCAGCTTTCATTGATTTTTGACCTTACTTTCTAGTCACCCAGCATTTTGGGAAGTGAGTCACTTCCTCAAAGGCGGTCTAGGAGGTTTCTTTGTAACAGTGCTCAGTCCTTAGCCAGATCCATTTTTCTACCTCAGTACTGGTGGAAGACAATGTATGAAAATTTGGGCCTGCAAATCTAGAGGTTTACAACATCAGTTTCAAAGTCCTATCCATTGCCTGTTCTCTATTTTTGTGCAATTCAATCCATTATTGAATTGCTCAATTTAGAGAAAAAAAATCTCAGTGAATATGCACTCTTAAAAGTTTGTCTACCTGTTTTCTGCATTAGCTAAAATTGGAAGAAAAAACCAACAAATTACACCACCATAAACAAGTACACAATAATTTCTCTAAATTTTCAGATTTTACAATCCATTCCCACATACAGGTATTATTAATTCTTCAGTGGTCATAATGACAGTCATAGTGAAGGAGGAGAAAGAGCAAGTGAAGGAGAAGGAGAAGGAGAAGGAGAAGGAGAAGGAGAAGGAGAAG
>VWZP01007619.1:863044-874664 GCA_013396995.1 Dicaeum eximium | reverse complement strand
ATATATATATACATATACACTGTTTCAAATATTTGCAAATATAGAGTAAAAAGTATTCTGAGCATTTGGGTTTGCAATCTTCCAACTACTCATCTCAGTTGCTTTTTTTCATTGAAATTCAGATTAATTTTCTTGGTTAAGAACATAAATCTGGGGGAAAGTTCATTAAATCTGTCCTCAACACTAAGTGAGCCTCATAAGGCCTTTAAACAATGCTTACGTTTCCCCCTTTCCACTTTTAGCAAAGACCTTTTCCACCATCCCTGTGATTCTGGGATCAGAAACTGGTTGGTATCCAATTGTGATGCAATTAATTTGGCTGTGCTTCAAATGGTGCAGGTGGTGTGAACACATCTTTGTACTATTGGACTTTCAGTCAGGAAGCACACTTAGGTCTGTTTGGTCTGGATTGATTTTCACTCTAAATTAAGGTATGGCCAAATCAACACCACTGGCTCTTCTGCAAGCAGCATCTTCCAACCTAAAATGATCACTCATTTCAGAAAAAGTGTTTGTCCATTGCTATTTAGTAGACAGCAGTGGAACTGGGATCCTCAGAATAATTCTAAGGATGTTTTATTTGCATGTCTTATTTTTTGGTTCTGGTGGTACAGAATTATGAACAGAGGCCTTATTTCAATTGTAACAAGAGCAAGAGTTGATGAGTTCCTAGAAGGACCTAACCTTGTATTTAGAGAGGATGGGGCTGATGCCCAATTTTATCTTTCATCACACACACACCAGTGTTAAGTTAGTATGAGGAGCACTCTGGGAATTAAGTGCAGTAGGGTGGAGTATTTTAGAAAGAAAGGCAATCATTGGCTTTGCATAAAATCCTTTCGACATGATGGGACAGATAGAGGAGCAAGCAAAAGACTTAGAGACAACAATCTTGTTTACCATTTACTCATATCAGTTAAACTGCTTTATTATTGTTTTAATAACCATGACATTTTGAATGAATGTTCATTTAGGCTTTTAACTCGGAGTGTTGCCAAGACACTGCTGTGCCTTTTTTTCCTAACATTTTCCTGTTCAAATGTCTGCTATTTGTCCTAAGCATCTTTCCTATAATCTGTCTTGCTTCTTTGTTTCAATGGAGAATTTATATGCAGGTTGTTTTCAAATACAAGATGCCTAACCCCACTTATCAGTACTTGACAATCTGGTATAATCAATAAGTGCCTTTTATGGATCAACTTAAATATTTGTTGTAAAATTTCTTTCTCCTTTTATCATAGGTTCTGCAATTTTATTTTTAGCTATTATAAAAAGTTCAACATGTCCCTTACTCTTTCAGTACTTAAAAAGTATCCATAGATTTGTGTGACATGGAGCAAGTTTTGTTTCAGCAGCTGTTAATGCTGCTAACTAGTTTCCTATCACTTCTTAGCAAACCTTGGAGCTATAATTTCACTTCTATGGATTCAGTCGTGATGCTGGTGAGGAAATTTGGAGAGCATTATAAAAACAGAAAAGTAGACAAGGCTAAGGAAGGTGATAATGCAAGAGTGAACTGTAATGTCTGACACAAAATCTCATGTAGTGGAGGCTGTGAACCAACCAACCAGAATTGCTGTGACTCACCTCCCTACCCCCTCTCGTTTTGTTTCAAGGCTACAGATGCCAATGGAGGGTAAAGTTTGCATTTGTCCTCAGGAATAAGAAATGTATGGGGCATATTAGTAGGGATAAAAAAATGCAAGGAAAAGAGCTTGAAGGACAGCCACATGCTGCACTGCAGTATTTCAAGATGCTGGTTGAGTGAAATGCTGTGATCCCTGTTTCCCAGGTGCTATACAAGCCTCTGAGGGCAAAGACTTACTCCAGCTACTGGCACACACCCACTCCAGCTGTGCAGGATTCCCTTGGCCCCAGTGGCTGATCCCATTGAATTCTCATGCCTAGAAATATGCAGGTACTCTCGTACACATACCTGCCCTCCCTAATATCCCATAAGTCCGGTGTGACCCCAAACTGCTTTTGCCCTGCACCCCACAATCTTTCTCTCCCCTGGACAGCAGCACCCCTTAGTGCAAGAGGTGACAGATAGCTGCTCCCCACAACTCACAGGATGGGTTCCACAGCCTGTAGCACTGCTCAGGGAAGAGTCCCTGAAGAAGAGCCTGGAAGTCCCGACATTGCTTGGGAATCCTTCCTTTGTGCTGCCTCCTGCCATGTGTATGGCAGTGCTCCTCTGGGCTTTTGCAGATGGGCCTTTGCTGGGCTGAGGGTCCCTGGGATGGGCCAAGGGAGTCTCCCATCCTACTCCTCCCTCTGCTGCGTCTCTAGGCTCCTTTGTGGGTGTCCAGAGGAGATTTGTCACAGAGACAAGTAGATACAGACTTGTGTTTGTGCAGTTTAAAGGGTACATTTAAGTCTTCTCTTTGACATGCCAGAATTCAGTAAGAGAAAATATATCTGCCGCTTGTTTCATGTATCCATCATAAATTTAACCAGGAAAAGGGACATCTAAGATTTGTCATGGAATTTTTAAATGAAGTTTGGGGTCTTGACTTTGTAATTTAACCATATTTTTAGTAGGATTTTCTTCCAAGCTCTGCCTTGCCATGTAGGTCTGTAGTGTCATCAGCCATGCACTGGACACAATACTTAGTTATTTTTCAAGTTTTTTTTGGGTAGAATGGAAAAGAGAAAAACATGATAATGGCACAATGTTTGCAAAAACAGAATTGAATTTTTCAAGGACTAGAATGAAATTTCAGCTGTTTCAACTTTTTAGTTGTCATAAAATCAGTTTGATAATGGGCTGCAAAGCATAGTCTTGTTTTTGACTTGCACTTGAAGACAAAATGACTCCTTTATGTGGTATACCCATGCCAGCCATGTGCTTCCCATGTTGTCTCTTACTGAAGTGCAATCCTATTAAGCACTGCTAAAATGGCCTGACACCATTTCTCTCTATATGTGCTTCAAAAATTTTTCTTTTTATGTTGAAGATAAAAAATTAATTCCTGCTTTATTTTTTTTCATTGTGAACTGAGCTTGTAGGTTTTGAATGCTCTTAGACTAAGATGAAAGAAGGTTGTTGAAAATCTGTAGCTGAATTTATTTTTCCTGAGCAGTGTGAACTATCTTCTGAAGCTAGAAATATGGTTCTATAGTTTTTAAAACTAGATTAGCAGGTTTGCTGCAGCCAAAACAGTGTATTAAATAATCTTCAAATCTATATTTAATAATATAATTCACACTATTTTAAATTCATATATTTAAAAAGGAAAACAGCTAGAGATTGCATTATGATGTACTTTACAAGAGTTATCCTTTTCTCCTTTAAAGGAGATGCAGAAGAATTTAATATTCACATGTCTACACAAACACACTACATTATATCCTGAACACAAAAAAAATAGACTTTTTTTCCTAAACTTATAACACACATAATTGCCCTTCTGATTGTTCATCTACATAGTATCCTAGCAAAATGCTCTTAAGTCAGTGGATAATAATATATTTGATTACAAATGCAGGAACTTGGTTGAAAATTCAACATGCTTTCAATTTGAAAATGCATTATTATAATGACTGGATTGAGGCACATTATGAAGATAGAGGAGTCTCAGGAAAGTCACCTTTATCAAGAAAGACTGAAAATAATTGCAATCGGAGCCCCATTTTCACAAATTAATGGCTTTCCTCCTGAGGCTTCACAGGCTAGCTAATCTTATGTTTAGCAACACATTCTTCAGGGCATATCTCTGTGCCTTTTCTGAACAAGGACCACTTAGGAGTTTATGATATTGCAATTAAGTCAATGGCAACTCAGTCATAAATGAAACTTAGCAATCAGTGATTAAAAATTAGATAGAATTTGTATGTTTTGGATTTGTCAGACCCTCAGCATTCTTTCTAGATGAACATCATGTCTTATTTAAACTTCTCTGAACAGGTGCATTTAATACTGGTGAGGTTCCTCATGATCAGTAAATCTCCACAGCCTCATGTTCAGGTTAAGTAGCCAAGGTGTAAATTAAGTAAATCTAGCTACTGTACTAATGATAAATGACAGGACCAGTGTAAAAGCTTTGTAAGAAGTTTCTCCCCATCCTAACAATGATATATTTTCCCCCACAGCAATTACTTAAAAAAAAAAAAATCACTTTAGATACAGCCCTCATGTAACTACAAGAAAAGAAATACTCCTCAGTCATAAAATTAGTGAAAATCTGACTTGTCCATTTAGACTTCTTAGAACAACCAAAAATTATATTTAATAGGTTGGAGGTTTTTGGGTTTTTTTCAGTGTGATATACTGACATTTTGTACTTTGAAGTCAGCAGACTTGTTTGCACGCTTCAGAATACTGCTCAAATTAAAACAAATGTCTATCAAATTGCTTTGCTTATCTTTTCAACTGCCCCACTTATTTATAGAAGAGATACCTAAACTATATCACCAGCCAGAAAGGGGTCTGGTCATAAACTATTTTTAACTAGAAATACTAGACTTTCTTGGATCATAATAAGGAGGTGCTTTGGAAATAAAAATGTAAAATAAAAGAAGAGAAAAAAAAGTTCTAACAAAGGAGAAAGCTACCATGCAGCTACAGAATTTTAAAAGCTGTCAGTCACAATCTCCAAAAAAAACCTAGACAGGCTGAGCTTAATAAGATCCATAGTGTTTCTGGAAAGGGAGCAGTTTGTATTTTTATATGATGTGAGATGCAAATGAAAAACAACAACAAAAAAAACTAATCAAGAAACCAGCTCAGCTGCTTTACTTGCCTCAGGGGTGAAAATGTCATGTCCCTGCAGCCCAGTGGGGTCTGGGAAGCAAACACTATCTCTAGGCCATGGTCACACTTTAAATACCCAGTATATGGACTCTTTAAGAAAATATTTCAACCAGGAGCAAACAGTATGTTTCTGAGTCCTGGGCTTTTCAGACTTAGTTTTTCTGTTTATTTTTTTATTTTCTCTTTTTTCCAGATTATTCTTTTTGGAGATAATTTAATGGACATGTCTACTGGGTGAAGTTTAAGCTGCCATCAACTGCCAGATGTTTGGAAATAATTTTGATTGGCTTCAAAAAAAACAGTGACTCCCCCTTAAGCTGTTAGTGGTCTTCTTCCTAGGCTTCTGCACTTCAGTAACCTTTTCATCTTTGGGATGTTTGCATATCTAGCTTGATGAATCTCTTCAAGACTGTGCTTCTATTGTTTCTGGGTTCCTTATCTATCACCCCTTCCTCCTGGCACTTGTTTCTTCAGGCATTCCTGTGCTGCCACGCAAGAGTGTTTAAAAAAGAATAAATCAAGCAGTGACACAACCACTCATTCATGCAGCTGATCTCTTGCTGATGTTCTGTTCAGTCATTCCTGCCAAATGTCCTGTAGCACCACGGAAACTAATGGCTGTCATCCCTTATGACTGAGGCACCATCAAGAGCAGGTTCATTATTCTGTGTTCTAATCACTGTGCAATGATTACTTCTTGCTGCAGACAGTTGATATATCATCATCTGGGATATCTCATCATGCAGGGATGTATTGCATGGGTGTTCTTACCGATTGGCATCTCTGTCTTCAATGTAATTTGCTAAGGGACTAATGGAAGAAAAGGTTACTAGTGTAGTTAAAATTACCTACTCTGACAGAGTTGATACCAAGAAAATGTATAATTCTGTCTTTCTTTAATTTTCTTACATATTGAGGATATTTAAGGAATCTACTTTGCACCATTTTTCATCATGAATATTCAATGAGGTCTACCTGGAAGGGGAAGGTCCTTCATCATTTAAACATTTTTTTCTAGTAACTTGATGATATGAAGAGGCTTGTCTGAAGCCTTCATATCTTCTTGATATGAAGAGTGTGTGAATCAATAAGGGACATAAAAATTTATGGCAATAAGTGACAGCAAACACATAGGCTGTTTATCCTGTGCATTGTTTTGTGTATATCTGTACAAGTGCTTCACTGTTTAGTGGCTTCTTCTCTGTCTTGCTGATATGAAATTTTATCTCACCAATATGCAGCTGACATACAGCTACCCTTTTCCTTTTTTGCCTACTTCTGTAGTGTCTAATACAAAGGAATCCATATCCCATAGCAGGGTCTTAAGTAGTTAGAGTATAAAATATACATTACATTGTGATTTTTGGATCTGGGTCAAAATTCTGCTAATGAATCCATTGTCTATTTGATTTTCTTGTACATGCACCAGAAGAAATGCATAAACATGAAAAGAGAATAAGTAACCAAACAATATCTTATCATCAGAAAAAGCATGTAGAATTTGTTGTGGGTTGAATATTGCAAGGTTTTTAACTCTCAGTTTTCTATAAGCACTATCTGTAAATAGCTGAAACAGTCTAAAGGAGAATATCCAAAAGGAGAATAAATATAATTTGGTATCAAGTCTTTCATACCAAGGAATTCATCCGCCTAACCAAGGATTTGTATAATTACATTTTTCTAAGCTTACACATTTCTGCACATTACTTTTTTTTTTCAAATGACCATGTAACAATGCAGTTTTTTTCTCATGCTTGTCTATTTATTAAACCTGATCATTGTCATGGATGGACATGTTTTAGATTACTTTGAAAGACTAGAAGGGTCAGAATTATATAAAACTATCTTGCTACCCCTCCTTTTCCACCCATTTGTTTATTTGGTTTTGTTGTTTTTGTTGATTGGTAGTTTTTAAAAATTAATTTAAAACACTACTTTGCAAAAGAGCGATCATGTTACAGCTGCTTAGAATGTCAGCATCAATTTGCATGATGGGTTTGCTTTTTTTCTGTGTCTTTCTTTTTTTAAGTAAAGACATCACCTGTTGCCAATTAACCTGGATGTGACTCCTAGAAATAAAAAGTCCCATTCACTTTCAGTAAATTCCAGCTGATTTACAGCATCTCAGCATCACAGCAGAGCAGTAAAGATGGCTAACCTATAGTCAGACTGATTTTGCAGATGTGTTTGCATCACTGAAGAGAATGAAAGCAGTTGGTCCTTAAAAGGTAATCAGGCCCATCTTCCTTTATGCAGAGTATTTGGGTAGAGGTCTTAAAAATTATTCTTGCTCTCCTTTGTGAGCTGGAGAATGTGGTGATTCAAGCTCACCTCTGAGCGTTTGGGCAGGGTGTTACAAAACTAAGTGCATCTCTGTCTGTCTGTATACAGCTTACAATGTTCCTAAAGGTTGTATATAATCCTTTTGCTGTTACTATGTGTTTTTATCAGTCAGGTCAGACCAGATTAGATACTTTCTAGTCAATAACCTATGGAAGGTAGAATCTGACAATTTTTTTTCCACTTGCTAACACTCCTGGTTCCAGAACTGTCATTTGGTTTTTCAACTACAGGTTTTGTAAAAACAAAATCAAGTTTTAGGACCTTTGTCACAACAGACTAGCTTGACAATAGATTAATATCTGTGTTTGTCCAATAAAAAAAAAAAAAACAAAACAACCAAACAAAACCCAAACAAACCACCCAAAACAACAAACAAACAAAAAAAAACCCAACAAGACACCCCACACACTTGAGATGCTTACAAAAGATTGTAGCTTGGCAGGTAGTGAACTTCCCAGACAATAGTGCAGTCTAATTTATAATATCCCATAAATAATGAGAGTTATCCCACAGCTTAAGTAATTACCCAAGGCTGAAATGCTCATAATGTACTGTGCTTTAAGGGCCCAAATTCTACATCCAGGTCTTTGAAATACAATGTTAAAAAATACAGAACTCAGCTTCAATTAACATGGGACTCAGTCACACAGGTCAGGCAGAATTGAAGTTGCAAAACTGCACTTCAGAAATGACCACTCAATCTCTGTTCATTGAGCACCCCTCTATTTGATGGTAATGTTCTCTGGATGCTCAAAATCCTGCTCTTGGGAACTCAAAGAGAGAAGTGCTTTTGTAAGTTTTGTTTACTATTTAGTATTTATATTTTTTCCTTTTGTCCTTTTTTTTTACCTCAGACCATTAATAGGCCTGATCTGGCCCATGATTTTAGAGCAAATCTATCTCATGCAAATAGTATTGGACCTGGGACACAGAGGAAGCACAGTAGTAGCCACCTTCTTTTAAAACTATTTATTCTTTTTTTCTATGTCTTTACAGAAAAAAACTGTCAGGGGCCAGAGCAGAGAGAAGTGGTGAGGGAAAAGTACTTGGACCAAGAGAAACCTGCAGACTCGAGACACTGTCTTCCACAGTAAGTTAAATCCTTCTGTTCTGTGTGGAGAGACTTGGTTTTATGATAGCTCTAAAAGAACTTGGCATACATTGAAAGTACATAAATGAAGGTAGAGAAGAATAAAGCTGCTATCCATACATATACAGAGGATAATTCAGACTGAGAAAGAGAGAAAATTAATTGAACAAAAAGATGGTCAGCATCACAACAAATGGGTGAGAAAAAAGTAATTCTGAAAAATTAGAGACAGTTTCTGTGATCCAAATAGCAAAAGTTTAGGATTGTCTTCCAAGAGGAAAATAACCAAAGCTGAAAATTTTCAAGAAGGAGCTCGGTTTCTTTTGTTTGCTTGTAAAAAAAAAATTTGCTTGGAGAATACTATGTAATTTAAAAATTTATTTCACTGAGATTCAAAGCAAATAGTTCATGAAAACCTTTTCTTTTAAGTAGCATAACAGGAAAATTCATGCATGGAATTCTAATTGGAGTGAGTCAAGTTTAAACGAAATAAAATGGAACATATTTTTTATGTCTTCTGCACACATAAAATATATAAGAATATTGTTAAAGCTACATTACATGCTCTAGAACTTGTGAGGATTAAATTTTCTTGTGAAAACTTAATGTGCTCTTTTAAATACATTGTACAATAATAAATACGTTTTAATTATATGGCTATAAGATACATTTCTCTTCAGGAAATCTGTCTGACACCTTACATAGGATACAATAGGCTCACTTACTAGAGTAGCTGTTTAACACTCTTTTTCTTCAGTTCCCCTGATATTTAAACACCCCTTTGACTGAAGAATCTATAATTGTGTGTTGGAGTCTTATGCTTCACAGTAATATTTTCATCTTCCCTGTCCCCTTTCCCCTTTCCCTTTTCCCCTTTTCTCTTTCCCTTTTTCCTTGATTTTATTAACTACCACTAAAGAATTTATAGTGCTGCTATTCTGAGATGTGCTGTTTTTTTAAACCAGTTCCTAGAGAATATTAATTTAAGCTGAGATTTACTAATGAGAAAAATCTACAAATATTTTGTGAGACATTTCAGGGTTATGAGTGACAAATCTGAGACGATGATCATATCCTTGAGAACACTTAAAAGTAGGTGATCTTCCATATATAAAAGCCAGACACCCAGTAAAAGAAGAATGCATCATTAGTAAGCATCTTTCAAAAGGGATTTCTTCACAAAGGCTCCACCACGTTTTCCCAGATACATTCATTTATACCTGCTCAGCTTCTTTTTCAACAGCCTTTTCCTACACTGGTTCTTCTTGTTCTCACCTGCCTACAGACCCACTCTCAAGATCTGTAGTACTTCATATTCTCCATAAACAGCCTTAACTCTGGGCTCCTTTCTCATTTGGTCTGGCCTCTCTACCAATCTCCAGAGGTTTTTTGCCTGCAGTTTCCATGGAGACAGCTTATCACCTTCCTGGGTCTATGTTTTAGTATCATTGATGAGCCTTCTTCGGTCTTTCATGTGCACCTTTGACCCTTTTTTCCACCTTAGTTCAACTTCTTGATTTTTAGATAGAGCCCTCTCTCTGATTCACTTCTGCTTCACAGTTCTCCTACTCTTTTTTTTATCAGTGCATCTTTTCTGCTCTTTTCCCTTGTTTCAGCTATTGGCATAAAGGGTGGTGACATGGACATTGCCTTGCAGTGCCCATGTTCAACCAGGCCTCACCTGTGAATGAATTTTGTAAGGAATCTCTTTCTTTAATGTCAGAGGGCACTTGTGGGCTCTGCAGTGATAAGAAATGCTGAGGTGAAAACATTAGTATTAATTTCTTTGTCAAAATAGACTTCTCTTTACATATTGTACAAAGAACTTTTAACAAGTCCAGATTTAGGCTCATGTTGACAAGCTGGAACAACAGATCTTTTGCTAGCAAATATTTCTACTTGGTTTCATTTTTGGAGGTGGTTACTTTATGGACTTTCATTAGGGATTTAGATTTTACATCAGGTAGAAACAGATCTCAAATTCCTGTGAGGAATAGATGCCTAAATTCTTACTAGTTTCAGAAATAAAACATGAATTAGGGACTGTATTCTTCTACTTTATTTATTCATCAACACTGCCACTCTCTCAGTTTAGGATCTGTATTTTTTTTAATATAAATGCATAATAATTCAGGGAATTATATAGTTGAAAAAGGGATATAGCATGCAATTGAAAGGTCATTTTTATAATCTAAGGTTGAACAATTTTGGTCAGATGATACTGCCAAAAGGTATGTTTCTGTAAATGTCAGTTCAATTATTAAGGACTTTTTATCTTGATTTTAGAAAGAAGACAGTCACCCCTGCCTCTGCTGTCTTATGTTTTTCTGCTCACAATTTTTCTCTCTGTTATTCTGTACTTAAAGCAACTTAGAAGAATTATACCAACATCAAAAATCCCAAAAGGATATTATAAAGGTTATTATATAAAGTAACCATTTTACTAGTCAAGAATTACAGCACAGTAATAAGTCACTAATACAAAAAAGTTAACCGAATCAATGGTTTTATTCATATGAGTAAGCATTAGGAGATAAGTGCACAGAGTAAGAGTTTAAGTATTCCAGAGAGGGCTGTAACACAGAGATGTTTTCCTTCAAGAGGAGTTGGTTCTGTACCTGGTTTTAGTGAGTAAGTGACACAACCTTACAGATCTTAGGGTGTAACTCTCTGTTGCGGTGCGCGTTTTAGATATTTCAGTGTTATATTTGTGAATGGTTTATTCCCTTAAATCCCCCTTGTTGTGTATCCCAATGGTTTGCCCCGATCCTTCCTATTCCCTTATAAAGTGTGTATCCTCCTCCCTTTTACCCTGTCAGTTCCCTAAACCCGACCCCTTTGAGTTGTCAATCCACCCTCAACCCATACCCCTTTTCCAGAACATTCCCCATCAGTCATGTTAATCCTATCCCTTATTGGTTTCTGTAAATCACCCCATCCCACCCTCCAATCCGATTCAATACTCCTCCCCTCAACTTCTCCCTGGTTGGTTGTTGTATCCCTCCTCCCCTTGTCCCCTCCCCTCTTTAAAACCCTGTGCACACCGGGTTATCGGTGTCACTTTGTGGATGCCTTGTCACCTCCTGGACCCTTACCTACAATAAACCTTCCTGCTTCACCCAAAGTGGCCCTTTCCTCGTCTCTCACGCCACGCCTCTGCTCCTCGGCGCTTCATTGTATCGCAGACCTGTGATCCCTGTAGAGGGACGCAGGCTGCACCGTCACCCCGGAAGCTCCGCGGGAGTCAGAAGGGGTGCGGCCACACTCGGCAGCTGCCCAGAGAGCTAGCTGGAGCCTTCGTGTGGACACTGGGCAGCGCGTCAACTCTTCCTAAGACTCAGGTGAAAAAAACGTGCCTTTCTCATTCATCAATGACATGGTGAATAATTTGTATAGTGATATGGTAAAAAAAAAAAAAAAAAAAAGTTATA
>VWZP01007619.1:735028-863034 GCA_013396995.1 Dicaeum eximium | reverse complement strand
AAAAAAAAAAAAAAGTTATACAATACTGTGGGAACTAAAAAAAGAAGCCTTCTGTCTCAGAAAGTATTTTCCATAAAATTTGAACTTATAAAATATCAAAGGCACTAATGCTCTTAGGTGCCCAGATTCCTATGGGTTTCAAACAGCAGCAAAATAGCAACTGTGGCTGAGGTTCATCTAGCCTTGTCCTAGGTATCCATAATAAAAGCATCTGAAGAAGTCTTCTGAGATCCCTTTAAATAACCAGTTGAGAAAGCTAATAATTTTTGGTATGCAGAGCTGGTGCCCATCATTCTTCATTTAGAATCATGGATATTGGAAACACCCTTCAGAAGTCAAACACTGTGCTCAGAACAGATCTAATTAGATAATGTTGCTCAAGGCTGTGCATAGATCAGTCTCCAAGGACTGAGATTCCACCACCTCTCCAAGCAATGTGTTCCTGTATTTCACCACCTTAAAATGATGTTTTTCTAACACCTAATCAGAATTTCTGATGTTTGAACTTGTGCTCTTTGGCTCACATCCTGTGAACCATTGTGTTGAGCCTTGCAGTTGGTGCTTGCTGCAAGGTACAGAAAGGATCCCACAGCCAAAGCTCTGACTGTGATACCAGGGACACACGGACACTTGTTGACCTGCTGGATGAGGCCACTTCTGCTCCAGTCTTTTGTCTTAGTGACAGGCTTGAGCAGACACAACATGAGCTCCCACTTGGCTTTTATCCTTGCCTTCAGAGATTTGTGGTTGTTCTCAATATGTTTTGCATTACTCCCAGCAGTACCAAAAGTGCTCAAATGGAAAAGCAATTCAACATAGAGGTAGACAAGCCCTCTGCAGCATCCTGGAAAAGCCCTGGCAAAGCAGTGAACCTGAGATGCTGGCTTGGGTCAAGCCATAAGACTGGTGCCTTGGTCCTCACAGGTAGGAGTCTTCAGAAACTATAACTTGGCTCTTCTCTTTTGTGTAGAGAAATGCTTTGGGGGCAGTAAGCTCTGGTGAACCCCCTCATAGGTCTTGTTTGTCCTCACCAGCACCTAGGGAAATGAAAGTATTCTAGAATTGCAGATCTGTAAATGAAGCAAGAAAATTTTCTCAAACCTTCCACCCCCAGTGCGACCACGACCTCCAGCTCTCCTTCATTTCTTATTTTTCTTGACTCTGGCTCTTGCTCAGTCATGTTTCATTAAAGATGGGAGTCAATGGAAATGATTCTTTACTCTCTGTACTCTCACAGCAGATGATTTGAAAGGTTATCTCAGAGCTGGCAGAAGATGTGCATCCTTCTGGAATAACAACTGAGGATCATGCTATCTGCCTAGAGGGTATCTGGGATAATTGAATGCAAAGGAAGTACTTGGGTACTGACGCAATAAACCCTTGTTCTCCTCCGGAAATTCCTCTTCAAAATTCTTTAGTGAAGGTCTTTCACACATTGTCCTCAGTATTAATTCATCCTCTGTATGAGATTCCTCTGTTTTCTTCTGAGGAGTGAAGTAAACTAAAATTGTCCTTTGAAGTATATTTGCCCATTCAATTCCCATTAATTCACCGTTTGAAAGAATAAAATCTTAAATTTGCACTGCCTGTAGTACATCACAAGTTATGCACTGTGAGAGCAGTAGGGATTTTCAAAAGAGCTGCAAAGTACAAAATGCTGTGATGCTATTGGTGTTTAATGGATGTTTAGCATCAAAAAAAAAAATCTGTCAAAACAGGATTTAAATAGACCAGCTTGGTTCTATCATGTGTTTGAAGCCTTTGAGTTGTTATTAGCATTTCATCATCATAAACTAAATTTCTTCTAAGATTAAAGGTGATGAGTTCCATTATCTTTTGTTGTTAAGTATCCTCAACTGTATGGGCAATAAATACCAAAACCAGATTTTTACCTATATTTATGTTCACTTATAAAATGGGCTTTGTCCTTCTCTTGTTACAGCTCTGTCTTTCTCTTAATTATAATGTGTTTATAAATTCAGGTATGTTACGTATATTGCATGGAAGCATATTTTCCTGAAGGAAAAGTATTACTAAGTAGAGATCATACCAGCACAAGCTAAATAAATGAAGCTGTGATAGTAAGTTCAACTTTATTGAAAATAAATTGAGCATGTATTGTGTAAATCAAAAGGAATTACAGTATGACTTCAGTATGTTAACACAACAACTTTTTAAAGTAAGATGTATATTTATTTTTTAATTAAAAAACATGTTTGTTGATCAGCAAGCTCAAGAGAATGAACTTTCCTCTATTTAAAAGAACTGTGGCTAAGGAGAAAAGAAAATCCATGTCTCTTAAGAGTAATAATTTTAGTGGCCCAGATTTCGATTAGTGCTAGTAAGAAGTGCCTGGAAAAGACAGCTAGTAGCAGATTACTTTTCAAAACTCTCTGAAGCCTCTAAAGATAGTTTGGCTGCAGGAGAAAGCTTTCTCCTGCTTGTAGATTTTATGGCTGTAGATTGTATGATTGTAGATATTTGTCAGTTCTGTTAATGTGGCTTAAATGATTAAACATAAATTTAGTTTGGATTTTAACCTCTGTAGGGTTCTGCTATTGATGATATATAAAATCAAAGGGAAAAAGAGTCAGGGTTGTACAGTGGCCTGTCTCCTCCCACCGGTTTAGAAAACTATCTACAACCCACTCTGAAGGAATGAGAATGGAGTGCTTAGTCTACCAGCCACTGGAAGGAAAATGGAACCTTTTTTACAAGTGTTGCAGTGTCTCAGGGCTTTGCATGTTAGGATAAGGACCAGGCCTGGATTATATAATAACTATTTAAGTAAACTCTGAAATGCATATGCACAGGTTGCAAAGTAGAATATAGAGTATCTACTGAAAATTCAGGAAGAGAGGAATGGAATTAAAAAAAACAATAATATTTTTCAGCTGCTTTGAGGTTATTTGTTCAGCAAAACAAAAAAAAATATTGCCTTATTATTAGAAAATTAGATAGACATCTACATACCATCATCTCAATAATTTAAAGTATTTAATAATTTATTAATGAAGCATGTAGTAAGTTAAAATGCGTATAGTCATATTTTACTTTATAGGTTAATGTTCTACATCATAAAAAGCCTTAAAAGAATCCATTATCTATCATGTAATATATGAAAAGGCTATACATACTATGATCTCCATTGCATATTCTGACAAGTAGTAATGTATTTCATGTCAAAAAGCACTTCTGAATGTCACCTTATGCTGTGGTATATCCTCATAGCTCAAGTAAAAATGGTGTCAAAAATCCACTTAAGAACATTTCAATAATCTGTTCTGACTTTTGAGCCTTCATGATTTAGCAGCAGTTTTAAGGATATGTCAACCTATAGCACAGTTCAGTACTTCACAAGCACTATGGGTGTCTAGAACAATTTATCTTTTCTTTTATGCAGTCTTATTTAAAACTAACTGCAGTGATTTCTTGTCTAGCATTGAAAATACCAAAGAAATTATTTTGTAAGAATATAAGTCTGAAGGGTAAAGGAAAAGAGTTTGACTGAAATATACTAGAATTGAGATGTGCCTAGAGAATCAAAAATAAGCTAAAATATTTATTTTCATATTAATTAGTGATAGGATGCCTTCCAGATTGAATATTACCTCTAATTATTTTGGGCTGTGGGATTAATAGTTTTATTTCTTTTCCTTATATGCCATCACAACTCAAAGGTTAATTCATGCTCAGTCAGAACAAACAAATGTCCCCACAGAAATAAGTCTGTTGTAAAGCCTTGTGGAAATTAATTATTTAACTTCTGTTTTGCAACCTTACCCATAAGAGTTTCTATAATAGTGTGTTCCTACATTACTGGTAAACTGAATTAGTTCTAAAAGTTGGTGTTTCTTCTCTTGAATTCATTAAAGAATAGCTTTTAAGCAACCTAAACAATACTGAATTAGATTAAATGGTGCATAATTTTCTATGCAGAACTAGGTAATCGCCTGAACATCGGCGGTAGTGTGTGTGCTGTAGGATGAGATTCAGAATAGGGAGAAGCTGTTACTTCATTTGGATTCTGTGCTAGAGAGTGGTAGAAAATCACTGAGAAGCAGAGGGGAGAAAAGGGCAGCTGATGCTGCAAAAAATCTGTCAAATTGCAATTTAAAATACACAAATGTTTATTATACAGCTGTGCCACGGGATTCACAACTGTTATACAAATGGCACAAAGAAGTTGTGATGTTAGGATTTATACAGTAACTAGTAAATTCAATTTAAAATAAGGGTCATACTAGATTAAAACTTGCCATTACAAAATCTTGTGACCTGGACAAAGGTGTTGTAGCACAAGCCTGGAAATGGATCATCAAGAAAAAGAAATTACATTTTCATGTATTTGAAAAGGAAGAAATCCAAAGAAAAGAGGTATATATAATCAATGAGAAATATTTCTAGACTTAACTAAGACTTTAGAAAACATCTATCTTTTGATCTGAAAAATTATTTACTATGCCAGATATTCACTGCTGCCAGATACACCTTCCTGGTGTTGATTATCTCATGCTACTTGGATTTGTGCTCTGTGCCCTAGGCTGACAGGCAGGAACAGGTAGATAATATGAATTTCGTTCCTGTCAGGTTACAGATTATTTTTAAGTGAAGCACAACTTAATTTTATGTACAGTTTGCTGAAATTTATTTTATGCTTTGGTAAAGCAATTTATAATTCTGATGAACTATGAAGTATTTGATTATTCTCTATTACCATCTTTCATTTGTTAAATGAGAGTTCTGTTGGCAATTTAAACCACTGAGAGAGCAAATTTTATCTTGGACTGGACATGTTAGTTGCTAGTCATTGAATACATGTACTGTCTTCTGAAACGGGTACCTGGTAAATTTTGAAAGGCAAGATAGGAACAGATGGCATTGAATGACACAAAAATGTTAAATATTATAAAAAATTAGATAAGCTTATAGTTACCAAGAAAAAAAATTGTTTTAAGATTTAATCCACATGGCAATTTCTGAACATAAAATGCATTTGAAACACATTTGCATTTAAAGAAGGCAAAAAAAAAAATTAACAAAAAATAGATTTCTGTGATAGATGAAGAATTACAAGAGCTCCTTGTATATGTTTACCAAGCTGTGGTACGGAGTCTGAATTTGAGTTCCCAGGCCATGGCTCAGATTATTGCATTATTTTAGTCTCTGAACCAAGGTTGGTAGCACTACTTTTCAGTGCTGTTATTTGTGTCTTCAAGAAACATAGATGCCTCACATGCCATCATTATTGTGTCTTTTCTGTTCTCCTTTATTTTCAGTACTGGTTCTCTAAGAAGATTTCAGGCAGAGTATTTCAGACAGTTCTGTGATATTTACAGTTCCTTTGTGCTGTGGTCACACAGGGACCTGAGCAACCATGCACCTGCTCAGGCAGTTTTTCAAAGTGTATCACAATGCAGCAAACAATACTTCCAATTTGTACATCCAAACTCTATGCTAGTGAAACCAGAAAGACATTGCACAACTGATGAACATATAGTGAAAGGGAGCTGATGAATACAAAACAAAGTTACCAAATTGTTATATTTTGAGCTTTATTCTAAAAGCAGATTGGAGTCATGCTCTTTTTTCCAAATACTGTAAACTTTTGTTGAAGACAACTAGGCAAAAAACCAGATTCACTTTATTCCTTGTAGCTCAGCCAGTGCATTGCAAGAGCTACATGGTGTAAAGCTCTGTTCCCATTTATTGTATTTTGACTTGCTCTCATGTACACTATCTTTAATTTTTAGTATTTCTGTCTACTTTTCTCAGAACAGTGACAGTTAAGAGAGATATCTGCTTATTCAAAATAAAAATACAAATATTTAAAATTAAACAACTTCTAAAGTAATTAATGTTTTATATAATGGATATTAAATGCACAATAATTTCTATTTCCTTTTTTTTTGTTTTGTTTCAAAGGACAACTTGTTTACCAATATTTGAACTCTAATTTCCATAGAATTAGGGAAAAGAAAGAAAAAAATAATGCTAGAACATATTGTATACCTTTACTATTTTTACTAAAGAAGAATGAGGGTTTGTCTGCCTTTTTATGTCATACCTTGAAATAAAGGTGTAGCAAGAAAACAAGCTATGTTGCATACTAAATCTATCCCTTAATTTTAATAAGATGCAAATAATGCCCTTTTCTTCATGGTTGTTTTTCCTGCCTTTTACTTACAGCTATCTTCTTTAAAAAAGTTCTATTGAATTTATAAGTTTCTTGCAGCAAGAAGTTAAAGCTCTGTGACTGCATCCTTATGGCTCATGGTTAGTTATTTAGCTGTTAGTGTATAGAATGTATTCCCCTGCTGCTTCTATATGGCATGAGAAGTTTCAATGTATAATAGCATTCTAAATAAATTTTGTGTCAGCCATAAAAATAAGAAACTAATACGTGTGATTAAAACTTGCCTAGTTAAAGTGAAATGTGGCATCACAAATCTTGCCCTCAAGGTAGGTGGTCTTTCTAGTAAAGAAATATAAAAAATTAACTCAAACACATTTATATCCAGCATAACTTTTTTCCTGGTAATTGCCATGCTTTCCAAACTGTGCTGTCTAGATCTAATTTGTCTCTCATATCAGTCACATTTCTCATTTAGTTCTGTGATCTCCACTACAGTTTCTTTTTAAAGAAAGCATTGAAGAAAGAAAATCTAAGATATCAGAAGAAAGGACTTTCCCTCTTCTATTTAATTTTTGGCAGTTTTCTGCAGTAGTTCATAATCTAAATCTCTTCCTTCCTGAGAAACATCTCTTTGATCATTCTCAGTTTGTCCTCAGTTTCTTGTCGGACAATGGCATCTGAATCATCAAAACAGACATTTTTATTCTGCTTTTAAATGGTTGTAGAACAGGGTAATGACCTTTGCAATGTTTGTATGGCATCAAACAGGACAGGGGACTTGGAGGACTGCTCTAGTACAGGTGTTGCAGGGCTTTCTTACAGCGTAGGACCACTGCTGCTTCCTGCCTTGACTCCTTAGTGAACCCAAGTTCCTTGCTTCCAGAGGAAAACTCATCTGTTTGCCTTGTAAACAAAATCTCTTTAGCTTCATCTCCTATTTCTTATCAATAAAGCAATTTTGAGATGATACATAGGAAATGGGGCAAACCTTAAGTAGCTGTGAGAACAGCTTTTACAGAATTTAGGTTTCAGAATGGGAAATGTAGAGCTGCTGGGTGCCTTGAGCAAGTTTTTTTCCAATGGAATCAATGAATCAATGTCTTAAAGCAGAAAGAAAAAGAGAAAACAAGGACACAAAACTTTTTCTTACTCTTTAACAGTGCAATTTTTTTAATCAGAAGAGATATCAGTGAAAAATCACTCTCAAAAGCCTAAGATAAATGATGAATCTTCCCTCTGCCTCAGATTAGGTTCTTAAAAGCTCATTACTCTGTCATCTGTGCTGACTCTATAAACTGCCAAGATGTCTCAAGCTTTATTTTACTCTAAATTTGCCTTCTGATAAGCTATGAGAGCTTCAGAAATGAAAACATAAGGAAAATTTTCTTTGAGTAGCAGAAAGCTCAGTATGTGATTCAAAGTGCAAATTAATTTTTACAAACTATTTGACAAATATTTAAAGTTAACCTGTTTATATACAGGTAATTTTTAAAAGACATCCCATTTTAACCTATGCTTTTATAGGAAACAGGCATTCTAAACAGCTTTAACCTGTACTGTCTGATAAGATACAGTCCCCAAAATTGTTTATGTTAAGCAAGCTCTTGTTATAATTGGATGGATAATCCTAATTCTTGATTCTTCATAAAAGCATAAAATAATGGATTTTCCTTAAAATCATACCCTTTCACTGTGAAATTTTGCATGCTTTCATATGTACTTAGATTTTTCTTTACATTTTTGCAGGTATTTTTAAAAATATATGTCTGTACAAAATTAATGAGAAAGAAGGCTCATAGTAGCGTTTCTTAAATCAAAATATAGCTAACTAGGGAACTATTGCTTATGATGACTTAATTTTTTTGTGCCAGCAAACAAAGACTTTCACAGAAGAAACCCCAAAACCTATGAAAATTAGCCACTCATAAAAATGGCCACCCTCTCATTCTTTGCTGCCAGAGCACAACCATTTTGTCTTCTGAAAAGAGGTCAACTTTGTTTGCTGTCATGCTGACAACAGTGCCATGAAGCAAACACCAGGGGAGGTTGGAAAGAGCATGTGGGAAGCAGGCAGCTGGTACAGTTAGAGGAACTTGCTAGGCAATTTAATTGTTATTTGTACTACACTGTATTTTTTTCAGAAATGAGCTATATCAGTGTCTGTGTACAAATTAATCAGTTTTAGGCCATTTCCCTTAAAGTTCACAGTTTATAGCATTGGAGTCTGTGCTTAACAAAACAGTTCATTATTAAAATTATTGTGTGTATGTTTATTTTAAAATTCTTTTAAAAAATACAAGAATTGTATTCTTGTATTGTCTATGTTCATTCTGCATGATAAATCTCAGCTAAATGCTATGGACAATGGAAAAAACACTGTGTGTCTTAATTCTGTTCTGATAAGTGAAAAACAAGTTTTTATCTTTTCAGCATACTGTGTCTCTTCTTATGCATCTCTGGGTTTGCAAGGCCCAGTTTGGGTAGTGGAGGGGATACAGGAGTGGCTTCTGTGAGAAGATGCCAGAAGCTTCCTCCATGTCTGGCAGAGCCAATGCCAGCTGACTCCTAGCCAAACACGCTGCTGGCCAAGGCTGGGCCAACCAGAAGTGGTGGTGATGCCTCTGTGATGGCATATTTAAGAAAGAAAATATAAAAGTTACTGTGCAGATGTAATTGCACCCAGGGAAGAGTGAACTGAGAACATGTGAGAGGAACAGCTCAGGTCAGTGAAGAAGCAGGGCTGGAAGTGCTTCAGGCACCAGAGCTGAGATTCCCCCGCAGCCCCTGGTGCAGACCGTGGTGAGACAGCTGTGCCCCTGCAGCCCATGGAGGTCCATGGGGATGCAGAGATCCATCTGCAGCCTGGGGAGGACACCAGAGCAGGTGGATGCCTGAGAGGAGGTTGTGACCCTGTGGGAGACCAGAGCTAGGAGCGGTCCTGGCAGGGACCTGCAGACACATGGCAAAAGGATTCCACATTGCAGCAGGTTTCCTGGTAAGATTTGTGACCCTGTGGGGGTCCCATGCTGGAGCAGGCTGTTCTTGAAGTCTGTACTCCATGGAAGAGTGACCTGCATTGCAGCATTTTGTGGAGAGTTGTTGCTTGTGCATTGGACTCACACTGGGGAAGTTAATATTGTACATGAAAAGATTTGTAAAGATGACAGAAAAATATTGTTACTTAAAGGCAAGGGTCACTCAAATACTGCTATGTTCAAAAAGTGGGATAACTTATAATTGTGGGATTTACTGATTACAGCCATGGTGGTAACAGACAGTATTGGATAGTAAATATACAGAGCAGATTAGAGGAACTGTGTATGGCCTCCACATTATTTTTGCCTAGGTGCATGTTCAGTGTTTGAGCTTCTTAATAAAGAAGGATGTCCACCGGCTGCTGTAAAATGAAGTGAAATTGAAATAATTATCAAAGAAGATTCCATTGCACCTGGACAATTATAAATATTATATACTTATATATAAATGTAAAATAAATAACTAAATGCACTTTCACTTTATTTGCAAATCTTGGTTGGAGGTGTATCCTGTGTTAGATGAACACAGCAATGGAACTAGCATTGCAGTATAATTAAAAGGTTGGTTCTAATTTTGCCTTGCTAAAAAAAGTGATTAAGGGAGGCTCAATAGTTCTGAAAGAAAGTAAACCTTGCCTTTAAAACCTAAGTGGAAGTCAGATTTATCTGAATCTATTGGTACAGTGCTTTTCAAGTCTTGATAAATTAGTTTTCCTACAATGCTTCCTGACATTCCTCTTCTTTATAGGAGGTATGGCATTATATCATTAAAACATCAGCTCCTGCTGGGAGATGCATTAAAGACCTTGGAATGCTGTAAGAAATCGGTGTTTTTTAAAAACTGGTTTTAGTCAGTTATTTACTAAGTAAGAATATATTTAGGTGTCAATAGCAATTAGTCATTGAAGATTCTTTTCTTTTAATTAAAGCTCACACTTTAAAATACTAAATCAAGACAAGTTGTTCTGAAGAGGAACACTTTGTCCCTCACATTTCCTACCAGGCACAGATATTTTCAGGACTCTCCAAACAGTAGGAAATCTTTCTTCTAATCTGTTTATTTCATGCACTTCGGTATCAAAACACCACATGTGGGCTATGGACCAAGCTGATGTGACACTACAGTTACTAGGCTTTTGTAAATTTTAGGTGTAGACCTGATTTTATTTATTTATTTTAAACATATGCTGATTTCTTATTTGCAGGTAGTATATGTAAATAAAATACGTATCAAGGAATTGTTTGAGCTGTAAATGAGGAAAACTCCTTTTAAGCCATTGTTATCTGTAATTAACTAAATATTTGAAGAGTCATGAAATTTCAGAATTTACCCCATAGAACATAAAGGACTTCTTGTCATATAAATACAGTTAGGGAAGCAAAGGAAGATTTATCTCTGTAATTTTTAAATAGAAATATGAAAATAAAAGGAAAAAAGCTAGCAAATATTTTCTCAGTAGAGTACTAGGAGCCAAGGAGATGTGAAAGACTTGCCAATAACAGAGGACTTGGACCACCCATAAGGAATTTACTTTTCATGCAGAACACCCAGAATTTTCAGCTGAGAAATGCAACAAAAGGTCTTGAGTCTTTCAACTGGGGCACTAAGATTTTTTGAAATCACTGTCCTTAGACCAGTCTAATCTGCAACAGAGAACAAAGTATCTTTTCAGCAAAGGACAATTAAAATTTGTCACTGACTTTTTAAAAATTATGTCTGCTCCTCAATTGTAAAAATAACAATTGCTTTCTTTTTTAAAAGTTTGATTATCTTTTAAGTGGAATAATATTATGACATAAATTGGTTTTAAAATTTTTTGCTTTGCACTTCATCAGTCTGCCTCTTAAAGAAGGGAGAAAAAAAATCCAAATTGGTAGAAACTAGATTTTAGGTACAAATTCCAGTTCTTTTTAAACCAAGACACCTTTGTACAAAATAGAAAGCCAGAAAAGTGAAGGAGCAAAAATAAGCCGACAAAAAACCTCAAGACTTCAAGTAGTGGAAAGATAAAAGCAAATAGCCTTATTGAGAAAACACGTGTATAACACAGAATTAATTTTCTCCCTTCAAACGAAAGAATTGAGATTGGTCTTGCATTCCATATTGAATATCAAGATGCAAGTATGACTAAGGAATGAAAAAGAAGCAAAGGTGACCTGAGAAAAAAACAAGCAAACACATTAATGTAATGGACTGTTCAAAGTTGAGATAAAGTAGATGCAAATGAGGATATTATCTGCTTTAAAACCAGAGCAAATCCAAGTAGTATAATCAACTTTCATTCTACAGAAAATAAAAAAACATTCCATCTCATTCTTAAAAGCATGGGCTTGTATTTTTTTTTTTTTTTGAGAATATTTAAGGTTAATAAAGGAACCCTGTTCTTCTAGGAACGCTCATTATCTGTGTAAAACACCTCAGTCACACTCTGACACATCTACCTTGAGTAAAACTGTCAAAAAATTTGCAAAAATGTAGCAACATATTTCATAATATCCCTCATTTTCTAAACCTTACCTGTATTTATGACAGTAAATGCATGTATTTATCAAATTGGCAGGCACTGAAAGTACTTTAAAAGGATGTTCTCTCTCATACTTTATGAAAGCTTCAAAGTGATCGGTAATAGCTGGATGTGTAGTTAGTCAAATGAACAATAAAAGACTCATGGCTGCCATGTATCTGCAGGGAAGAAGCAGAAAATCGGTGTGAATGTGTTAATCACTATGAGGAATTCAGACATTGAATTTTACATTTTGAAAGCTGATTATAAGAAAGCAATGAAGGTGCCTCTATACATTTTGCTTTTTCCTCTGGGACTACAAGAATTGGAGTCTGTTTATTTAGTAATAGTAGTATCAACTGTATACATACATGGTCTTAATTAAATTTTATTTTGGTATTGCCTTATCAGTGAGAGTCAGATGGGAAGGACTGAATTTTGAGAATATGGTGTTTGTTTTTTTTTTTATAATGCTGGAGATAGTCACTTTTATATTATTTTCTTAATTCATCCCACTTGACTGAACTGTAGAAAAAAAAGCAATCTCAACTCCAATGTAACTTTATCATTTCCGCTGCCTATTCCCTTTACAAAGTAAGGTGGATAGGTGGAAGGGCAATTAAATGCCTATTCAATCATTTTACTAAAGTGTTAAAAATATTACATAATTGTTGTGTCTTGACTGCATTTATGTAACTTTATTTTATGTGGTTTTGCTGTTTTGGGGTTTTTTTAAGCCCCTGGAGGCTTAAAAACGTCCAGCCTCTGGAGGCTGTAATAAAGTATTATGAAAGCATAAAGGAAACTAAAACAACAAAAACATAATAAATCACTGAAGGAATATGAGGAGTTAAGACCAAAACCACACAATTTCGCCAATGTAATGTGTAAAAGCACATAAAATGTAGAAGTTGACTGATATCAAAATAGAAGGATCATGGAGCAGTAAAAAAAAGCTGATATTTTGGTGAAACCTTTGAAATTTGTCAGTTGTATTAAAAATGTAGTTTCTCTTTAGAAGAAACACCTGATTTAAGGAGAATACAGGTTTAAATCTAGAAACTGTTTGGATGTGTCTGTACTTTATAACTTCTTTACACACTGTAAAGATAACTAAGTTATAACTAAGATAACTAAGATAACGAAGTTATTGCTGGCCCAAGCTGGTTTATGTACATGATTCAATGAGCATTAGGCAAAGATACTGGTTAAATAAGGAAGTTAAACCATCAAACCAGACTAAGTATTTTCACAGAGCTTTATCTGATATAATATTTCCCTTTTGTTACAAAAAACCCAAGAGGATCTAGAATACCATTGACAAAGTATTTTTAGTATGGAGGAGAAAACAGTATTAACATTCTAGCTAATTTAAGATAAGTGATCCAAAAGTCTTGCCTTTCTAACACATCAGACAAAGGTTTGATAATATTTTAGGGTGTGTTTTGATTTCCCCTTCCAAAAGGCATAATTAAATTTTATTTAGCAAGAGCTTGAATTCAGAACTCATACTGTGGTGCATTGTTTTAATCCTCCAGAGGCTGGACATTCTTGGATGTGTGTCAGTTTTTTAGAAAGCATTGTAAAGTAGAAATACAAGTGGTTATTTTCCATAGATTGTTCTGGTTCCAGAGCAAGAAATGCAGATGTTGGTCCATAGAAAATAGCTTGGTAGTGCTGTCATTACTGAGACCATCAGAATATGATATTGGAAGAACTGAATGGCATGAAATCAGTGTTTGAAATACTGAGGGGTGGGTATATTTCCTATTATAAAGAAACAGCTGCACACATGGAAAGAAAATTTTCATGTGCTTGGAAATAACATGGTTTTTTATTGTTATTTTATAAGGAAAAGTACTGTGCAAGGCAGAGATCAGACTTGACTTGAACAAGTCAGACCATCCTGACTGGAGGGGGGAGGCAGTAGTTGCCAAAAGGCAGAGAGACATCCTGTTTTTCAAGATTTAAGCAATGGTGGATTTAAGCAAAGACCTATCAAAACATTGACTGAGACGGAAGTTGAGTGCTTTCTGTAAACCTGTGCTGAAATAGAGTCTAATACTGACGATGCAAAATAGCTATTAAAACAAAGAACCTGCTGGAACAAAATGGTATAAACTACTGTTTATTGGTCTGGAAGTGAAATGAAGGAAAAAGGAGGTTTTGAAACAGCCATCATAAAGGAGCAAGTAATGTATGTAAGAAAATTCAACTTAAATACAGATAACAAAAGAATTCAGTGATGCTGATATTGTAAAATTGGACTGTGACCCATTATACCTTCTTTGTTATTAAGCTTTTTCATGTTGTGTGCAGTATTTATTGTTTAGCTTGGTTTGAGTAGCCCACAAGATAATGGGACACTTAAAATCTGTGTCTCTCTAGAATCAATATTAAATAGCTATGTGATGCAGCTCTTGCTGACATGGCCATAGATAAGTCTAGATAACCTTTCCCCACTTTTCTAGCCTCACCATTTGTTTAGATCTCCTGCTAGTCAAGCCCGTGGAAGCATGACTTATAAGTGATTCTCTCAGGTATAGCTTTCCAACATCTTAATTTCTTTCATCATTAATCATTTCTAGACAGCCTCAATGAACTTTATTGAAGATTATGGAGTTAAAATGAGACCTATCCTAAGTAACTTCACAAGACTGTGAATGTTTCACTTTAACTGCTTTTTTCTAAAGCTTTGTCCATTAGACAAATAAAGATACAGTACTATATGCACAGATACCCTCTTCCATCATAGTTATTGAAAAATAACCAAATAAAAATATGATATAAAGGAACAGCATGGAGGAAGATTTAAGCAATTGAAATGTGTAAGTAATGTAGAATCTATATCTCATTTAATAAAATTGAAGCTGGAATTAAGATCTAGAAGCTGTCAAACTTGTGTTTTCTTTCTGAACTGTGTTATGTTTCCAAAGCAGGCATGCATGATTACCTCTCAGATGTTGACAAGTATGTAAAATACTCTTTTAAGTTCTTTTACTGTAATGGCCAGAACAATCTAAAGACTGGAACTGTTCTAGTCTCTATTAGGGCTCCAGGTGGACCTGGAATTCTTCTTGGAAAAAAAAAAAAAAAATCTATATTCTAGACTTAACAACATCATTTTCTGTAGCTGGAAGGCACATAGTTATTACTAAGGGTTGAAAACACTTTGTTAAAATCTAAATCTGCCACTGTTAAAATGGTAACTTTTACTGTAGTACTTTTTGTTTCCCTAAAGTTGTGTTTATATTATCCTAGTGTCTAGATATCTTAATTGTCAGAAAAGATTTTTGTTTCTTCACCTCTTAACTAGAACCAAGAAAATATGAGTGTCTGACAAAATAAGCCAGCTCAAAAGATGAAAAACACCTTTAAGAAATAAACAGAGGGAGCTACATCTAAAAAAAATCAGTTCTCTGTTTATAATTTTCATTGTTAAAAACATTGTAAACATGGCATAATGCAATCTGTGCTAGATTTGTTCAGTAAATTTAAACATTACCTAACTGAGGGCTTTTTTAAGATTTTTATAGATTTATTAAGGAAAGTAAAAACTATGTTGAGTGAGTCATCAAATTACACTGGAGAGCTTTATAGGAAAAGCTTATTTAGCTGCTAATCAGGGACACAGTTCTGTCAAATTAGCATAATTCAGGTAGCAGGTCTCTGCTCTTGATAACTTGTGACAGATGATTCGTAACAGAAATCAGGATTGTATACAGTTGTGCTTTCTTTAATTATACATATTTTAAGCTCAATAAATCTAGAGGACAAGAAAATTTTTATTTTTTAATTGCTAGAAGACATTATCATAACTCATGCAAGATGTCAGAAATAAATATTCGGTAAGGTAATATATGCTGGTGAGGAATATTCTCTCATTAAATGACAGCATCCTCTGGATCCAATCCTCTAGAACTTCAAACACTTTTTTTTCTAAAGTAACTTTAGGCAACATTGAGACAAATACCCCCACAGAGTTCAAAGGAACTTTGCTTATACATTTTAGATTGAGTGAAAGTAAAATAATCCATTTATCTTAAAGTTAGAAACAGACAGAAATGATATCAAATTTCTTGTACTTATGGGACATAACTGATAATATTTGCTAATTCGTTTCTTGACAAAAAGCAGGAAAAATTTGTTTGGGCATAGTTTTTTTTAGCATGATGAGTATAGAACGTGGTTGAAAACTTCATTTAGAAAAATTATTTTGTTTCCTGTTTTCTAAAATGGAACTTAGTACAGGCTCTTGCTGGGTTAACATTCCCATCTGGTCACCCATCTTCCCTCCTCAACAGGACAGGAGAAGAAAACGTGATGAAAAAGCTTGTGGGTCAAGATAAAATCAAAGTGATGGTTTATTAGTTACTGTCAGAGGCAAAGCAGATTTGACTTGGGGAAAATAAATTTAATGCCAAATAGAAGAGTTTGGGGATGGTAGAAATCAAAGGTAATAAACAAAATGTCTTCCCTATCTTTCAGATTTTTGTTCATGCCTTCACTCTCAACCTTTCTTCCTACCCCTGCTGCCCATTCTGCCTCTGGAAAAGCACAGGGGCTGCAGTCATTTCATTGGGCTCCTGAGTCCAGACCATATACAAAAACTGGGGTTTTAGTAAATCTATTCAAGTAAAAGAAAAAAAAAATCCTTGTAACTGTATTCTTTTAGGATTTGTAATGACAAACATAACCACAGGGTATATTAGATCATAGTCTTAAAAGTAGGAGTTGTTTATGCAGATGGAAAATTCAAGCCATTAATAAAAAATCATTAGGAACTCTGCACTGTTTTCTTTCTTTTTTGAATACCTGTTCTCACATGACATTTCTTTCTGAAACACCTGCTTGCTCTGCCAGGTATTCTGAAATCATCAGGTATAGGAAAAAAATACAGAGAAAAGATTAAGCTTTCCATAGGAACTCATATCAGGGATAGAAAGAATATGGACTCAAACTAAAGCTGTTCTTCAATACAGTAGATGTTAGATAAACACAAGTGGGCTATTTTGTCATTACAGAATTTTTCATACCTCTACTTTTTGAAAGAGCAGGCTACTTCTTCTGTATGATGTTTTCTATAATTTTATTCTCTACTAGGGTATATAAAGAAGAGCTGGAAATGAAAATGACTGTCTGGAAGTTTGTCTCATCTGTTAAGCTGCTATACTTTTACCATTTACATCTGTTAAGTTGCTATACTTTTATCATCTTGCTCTTATTTTTGAGCATATCTCATACCATTTTCTACAAATACCTTATTTTACCTAGTGGATCTGTAAATGTCTTCTTGAAAACATCATGCCAAAGGATACTTGGCATGTTCTCTAGAATTTATATATAGAAATTACCTGAATAGTGTGACCAAAACACAGTCAGATTGCAAAGTTTCCTTCTTTGTGACTTGACTATTAAAAGTGATAAAATCTGCACAAATTTAAGAAATTAATTAAAAAGTTGTCTGACCTGATGTTTGTGTGTCTTGATGTAATATTGGATGTAAGGTTGTTTTTCAAAACAAATACATGAAATACCAGGAAAGTTTTCTGGTCATGATGATGTGGGGTTTTTTGGCACTTGTATGAATTACATGTGTTAAATATGAAGGTAAAAAATGCAAAACATTCCTTGGAAAATTGATCTTCCACACATTCTGTAATTAAACAGTAATAATTATATTTGTTTTGAATCACTGAAATCTTTACATGTGCATTGGAATTGGCATTTATGGAAATTAATATTCTGAAGAAAGCCTTTATATAGGTAGCACATAACTCAATAATAAAATAATTTAATCTAGGTGTAGACAAAACACTACTTCTTATTTGATTTGTGCTAGTCTGAATGATGAGCTGCATTACAATATTATTAGCCAGTGTCACCATCAGGTGTTAAGAGTCCTACAAGAAAGCATCATGATATATCAAACCTAAATGTATAAGGCAGGTGATGCTTAGGGTTGCTGAGGGTTCTTCAGCCTGAAGTGTGAAGTTCAGAAGTATGAACTTTTGACTTGAATTATAAGATGGAAATGTTTAGAATTGAATTTGTCTCTGAGAGCAGGACAGAATGGGATTTGTCAGTCTGTAACAATATGCAAGCTTAAGGTGAAATACCCACAGGAAATTTTAGCAGGTCTTTTGATCACAGGCACTAGAAAGTTGATGGTTAGGTATGACAATACCTCAGTACACTTTATCAGCTTATTAAATACTTAGATGTATATATGACTTGTGCTGGTCTAGTAATGCACTGATTTCTCAGCCTGGTTCTGAGTATTATACATTAGAGTTAACTAGACTTCTGTTAAAATCTGGTATCTCATTCATTATTGCATTAAAAATATTAACTGGACAGTGTCTTAAGTGAAATCTCTTATTCCTCAGAGATGTTGCAAAGATGACTTCTTAAATTCAATAGGGATTTCCTGGTTCATTCATATTCTTCGTGCAGTGGAAATAATCAGACCTGTCCCTGCATTCCCCAGTATAAAGATAAGTGACAACAACCTGTCTATGTTCGACCCTCAAAACCATTTCTGTTTTTCTTTAGCTTCATCCTGGTATAATGGGTATTTGTTCACTTGGATTTTGACAGAGATCTAAATACAGCCCAAGATTTACTACATTAGTCTGTGACTCATCATGGTGGAGTAAAATTAAATTAATAGCAGGTTTCAGCTATGTCAGCCTGTAACAAGCATGGCTTTGGGTAGCTCTTCAGTGCTAAAAGAGTAAAAGCCAAATCTGTAAAGAAACATGATGTGTTTTGGGTTTTTTTTGTTTTGTTTTGTTTTGTTTTGTTTTGTTTTTAAGTTTTTTTAAAGTTTTTTTTCTACTTAATCTAAATTTATTTTGGTTCTCTTTCTTAATCTATATCAGGGAATGTATTACTACATTTACCTTTTAGAGACTTTATAAATGTTTTAATTAAAAATGTTAGAGAAATATGTTGAAAGCCATGGTAGGTATCAAGTATCAGATATTTGTTTTTTTTTTTTTTAATGGAAATCCTATACTAAAAGAAGATAAATAGAAAGATTTTCCAGAGATATCTGGTAAAAAAAGATGATATTTAATATCTTCTAAAGCTGAATTGCTTTGGAAGCAAAAGGAAGCTGTGAGACAGAGTGATTAAAAGTAGGATTTAAGTTTTCCTGGACAAATTAGAGATGGGCAATCTCCAGCCCTGTGAAGTTGAACAAGAGGAAGTGCCAGATTCTGCACCTGCAATGAGTCAGCCTTGGTTTTGTGTATAGACTGGGGAATGAGAGCCTGGAGAGAAGTGCCAGCAAGGAGAAGAAGGAAGAAGGAAAGAGACCTGGGGGTTCTGGTTGATGGAAAGTTTACCATAAGCCAGCCATGCCCTGGCAGCCAGGAGGGCCAACCTGGGGGGCACCAGGCACAGCATGGCCAGCTGGGCAAGGGAGGGGATTGTCCTGCTCTGCTCTGAGCTGGGGCGGCCTCACCTCGAGTTCTGGGGGCAGTTTTGAGCATCACAACACAAGAAAGGCATTAAATTATTAGAGAGTGTCCAAAGGAGGGCCATGAGAATGGCAAAAGGCCATGAGGGGAAGCCATAGGAGGAGTGGCTGAGGGCACTTTTCCTGTTCAGCCTGGAGAGAAGGTGACTGAGGGGAGACCTCATTGTGGTCTTCAACATCCTCATGAGGGCAAGCAAAGGGGCAGGCACCCACCTCTTCACTCATGTGATCAGGCACAGAACTCTGAGAATGAGCATGAAGCTGAGTCAGGGGAGGTTTAGGTTGGATATTAGAAAAGGTTCTTCTCCCAGAGGGTGGTTGGGCACTGAACAGGCTCCCCAGGGCAATATTCACAGCACCAGCCTGACAGAGTTCAAGTGTTTAGACAATATTCTTGGGCACATGGTGTGACTTTTGGGGTGTGCTGTGTAGGACCAGGAGCTGAACTCAATGATCCTTGTAGGTCCCTTCCAACTCAGCTTATTCTATGACTTTATTTTTCTGTGATAGAAGAATTTAGATTTTCCATATTAGGGAATACTATCTTGTGATCTACATTATATTTAAAGATGAATCATAGAATCATATAATGGTTTGGTTTGGAAAGGGCCGTAAAGATCATCTAGTTCCAAACCCCCTGCCATGGACAGGGAAAACTTTCCTAGACCAGGTGGTTCAAAGATCTATCCAACCTGGCCTTTAACACTTCCAGAGATGGGGCATCCAGAGCTTTTCTGGAGAACCTGTGCCAGTGTCTCACCATTGACACAGTGAAGAATTTTTTCCAGACATTTAATTTAAACCTGCCCTCTGACAGTTCAAACCCATTCCTTCTTGGTTTATCACTACATGCACTTGCAAAAAAGTCCCTCTCCATCTCTCTTGTAACCTCCTTTAGTCACTGGAAAACTGTTCCGAGGTCTTCCTGAGGCCTTCTTTTCTCCAGGCTGAGCAATCCCAACTCTCCCAACCTGCCTTTAAAGGAGAGGTGCTGAAGGCTTCTGATCATATTCATGCCTCTCCTCTGACCTATCTCCAGCAAGTCAATGTCCTTCTCATGCTGGGGAACCCAGAGCCAGATGCAGCACTCCAGCTGGAGTCTCATGAAAGCGGAGTAGAAGAGGAAAATTCCCTTCCTTGCCCTTCTGGCCACGCTGCTTTTGGTGGAGCCCAGGACACGACTGGCTTTCTGGGCTGCAAACACACATTGCCAGCTCATGTTGAGCTTCTCATCAAGCAGCACCTCCAAGTTATTCTCTGCAGGGCTGCTCTCAATGAGAGCAAGTATGAACCTGCAGTATCTCCTGCTGAGCTGGTTTCTTATGCAGTGGCATTCAGTGCCTCCAAATATTTATCCAACACTTCCAAATGACCTCTAAGAACTGCAAGACTCACTAGACTAAGTATGACTAGTGTGGGGATAGATTCCTGCTGAACTAGGATTTAAGTAAAGCTTTTGTCATAATGTAATTAATTACCTTTTGGACACATTTCCTGTAGCTCTGCTTTAAAAAGTAGTGCAGAATGAGGTTTTATTCTACTGCTGTCACTGTTCCACATATTTGCTTATTCTTCCCATTTTAGAAACTGCCTTAGCCCAGGTTCTAAGATGGTATTAAGAGGATGCAATTACATTACACCCTTACATATCAGGATTAGAAAGCCACCTGTGCTTGAGATGCACTTGATTTCAGTGTTATGAAGACTAGGATTTCTTGTTATTCCTACCTCTTTGCTAAAACTGTCCTGTATAGTGCACTTCCAAAAGTCTGCTTCTATTGCATCTGTTCACTTTTAAGAGTATCCTATGGTATAATTGCCAAAGGCAGGAAATAGAAAGGCTGGACAGGCATCTAACACTAGGATCTGTAGTAACTTGTCACATGAGTAGTAAGCATGGTGGTTCTTTCTAGGTTACCAATTCCAAAGGAAATAGGATCTGTTGCCTTTGAGACAAAGCTAGATTCTGCTCAGAAGCCAGTTAATAAAACCCAAGGAGTCCCTGTCTTCTCCTGTTGTTTACCACCACCATAGTATTCAGAATCAGAAGGTCTCTTCCACTGTTGGCACTTCCCAGTTCCAAGAGTTGTCAAATTATGTCATTGTATTCAGTGAGGGACAGAGAAACATTTTTTTTTTAATGGCATCAGTGACTAATGCAGACAAAACAGATTCAGGTATAAACTATGTGTCTATGTTTAGAAGAAGCCCATCAAAATAGCAATCAGTATGAAGATTCAAAAATCTAAAAGAAGCTTGGATTATAATTCCTAAATCTGAAAATTGCATCTAATCGTGGAAAGAAATAGAAATTCCCTCTGAATGGAATGTTAGTTGCAGTAATTTGTGTACAGAAATGTGAAAAAAGCTCTGCATTTCAGATGAGCACTAAGCCACAACATACACACATACAGTAGGCAGGAACCTATGCCCAGTAGGATTGAGAAAGAATGGAAGAATCAGGATTCAGTAAGAAGACTTAAATATTTAAAGTTTAGAATGTATGACTCCAGGAAATATGCTTTGCCAACAGTCTTTAGTGGAATTTTGTGCAAGAGAAAGTTTTCTAAGGTCTAGGCTGCCAAGTGATCTGCCCTTATCTAGAGACATTTGTCTGTAGTGCCTAACACAATATGAGAACAGTGCTGGGATTATAAATAGCATAGTTAAATAGAAAAAATGCCAAAGCCAAGCAGAGGTAACTCCAGAAGCCTACATCCATCAGAACATCTAGCCCAAACAGCTGACTCCTGCCATGCTTAGGTTAGATGTGCCCTAAATCTGAGCTATTTCCATTTAACCAGGATAAATATGAAGAAGAAGAAGAAGAAGAAGAAGAAGAAGAAGAAGAAGAAGAAGATTTATCACTTAGAAGATTGTTAGGAAAATGTTAAACATCTTTTCAGAGGAATGTATAGCAGAATATGAAGCAGGTTTGGCAGATAAGTATGTAGATTACCTCATTCACACTTTACTAGAGGACAATTTACTGGGCTGTTGACATGCACTTCTAAACAGATAGGTTGCTATAAATCTGGATTGTGTAATTTATCACACTCAAAATATTGTTGGGGTTTTTTTGCTTCCAGATTTAAATGTCTTGAGTTAATTAAAAATTCTTTTCATGTTGCAAAAATATTTTCAAAATGTATGGAAAACCAAGTCATCAGTCTGGGTTTTATCCGATTCTTGCTTACACTTTACAAAAGCTTTTACTTTCCAGCTAAATTTTAGTGGGAGTTGGATTTTTGGGGATTTTAAAAAACTGTATCATCTGTTTGGTATAATACTATAATATTTTCCCAAAGTCTTCTGGAGATATTTTTGGAAGAAGTTCCAAGCAGAAATTGTAGTTTAGTCAATCAGTGTTTCTTTTCAACAGCCTTGTTAGGAAAAAAATGTCCTACACCATTTGATTTTCTCTCAGCATCAGAAAAAAATGGATTAATGATTTCCCCTCTGGTGTTTTCAATACTCTTATATGAACAGACTTGCATTCTGATCTAAATTATGAAGCTGATTTGTGTGCTCCTTGTGCTACAAGTATGAATGTCATCTTGATACAAACAGAACGTCTTCCATTCAAGAGATAAAGCTGAAAAAAATGTTCCTGGAACAATTTTGGGTGAGATCTTAGAAGCCTATTTTAGTCCTCTTATTACAAACATTATATTGTACTATCCTGAGAATGCCTTAGCTTTCTGAAATATATTTCTATAAATATATTTATAGAAAGTGGAGGTACTCAGATTTTATTTACTGTACTTTTACTCTAGAGACAGAAGCGATAATGGAATACAAATATAGGTCACTCTTCTAATCTTTATCTCCTATGAACCTGTTGCAGGTTGAACTTTGATGCTGCAACTTGAAAAAAACCTAGCCTCCCATGATGTTTTACACTAAATACAGCTATTAGTAAGGAAGTAATGAGAATAAAAATGAGTCATTTTTTGAGTAAATAAAAGGAATAAGAAGCTGGTAAAAGCTATCCAATATAAACATTAGTGGGATGGCAATTGTTTTAATTGACACAAAGGACACAGAACAAATACTTAGTGAGAGGAGTAAAATAAAAAGTCCCAGGAGCCAGTAAAATTGGAAACTGAAGTCAAGCTGCAATAGTTGAGGACTGTAACAGACTCAAATGATATATGGAGTGGATGCTAGTCAGAATTCACAGATAACCCTTTGGCAGGAATTTATTCTGAAATGTTATTCATCCAAAATAAACTTAGAAGTCACAGTAATCCTGCTGCACCTTATACCTAGAGCTGGATTTTGGCAGAAAGGGTAGTCAAACATTCACCAGAGGCAGAGCTTATAGACTGTACTAGCAGAGATATTTTCATCTTCAGTGATATGGGAACTTCTAGAGGCATGTGAAAAAGTATCAAGGTGGCAGACATGAAATATCTTTGATAAAGGAGTGGCTAAAGAATCTGAAGTCCCCTCCATTGGGACAGGACTGTGCAGGATATCCTGTCACTCTAAAGTAACAGGTTGATAATTTTCACATATGCAGCCTCTAGCAAATGCAGTGGGGAGAAAAAAAACACATAGATGGAACAAGAATGGAAACATTTTTCTCCTAGTAAAATTTGTTTATTAGGTTCTAGGTAGTGAAAATAAATTAATCACTTATGTGTTGCAGTACTGGAAATACTTGTGACTTGCACAGTGAAAATGGTGTGGATTTGTAGAGAGGTAGGGGTGGGAACTCGGCAGCTGCAAATTATAGCTGGAGGTTAAAGCTGAAACTTGGTGGCATTGTTGTTCTTTTAATTCTGTGTGTCAAAAGGAAAAGTGTTTACAACCATATTATTTCTCTTATTTCTTTTAAGCTAAATGCTCCCTTGCTTTTAGCAAATGCTAAAAGCAGCATTCTTGATTTTGTATAGCATGTGCTATAGGCTTCAAAATACTGAGGCTGTTTTTAATACTTTATCCTTTTTGTCCCTTTTTTAATCCTTTATTTTATAACTTTGGTATATGCCAATTACTGACACAGAAAAAAGATAATCATTAAATTATGCAATCCTGAAGTAATGTAGTTTATTAGAAAGCTCTTCTGAGCTGCATTGCCAGTGTTAATGCAATGCATATACTAAATCAAAATGGATCGGGGTGTCATTAAAGGATTACAACATTTGCATCTTACATTGGGCAAAGGACTGTTCTTTCTAAATTGTAATAGAAAAAGGTTTACTAAAAGATAATACCTGGCTGACCTAAGAGAAGAGCACATGCAAAAGTCATAGCTCTTGACAGAACAACCATTCTAATAAAAAAAAAAAAAAAAATTAAATCTAAGAAGCCATCCTGAAACAACAATATGCACATGACAGGACCATGAGCTGAAAAAAATACTATCAAAGGAACCTATGGAGTAACTACAAAAACTGCTCAGGGGGGATGTAAGAGCGCTTCTCCTCAGCATCTTAAGTGGTCTGATACATGTAAAACAGTTTCAAATATTCAAATATTTACTCCTTTACTTCATTTACTTATTATTTACTTCAGCATTTGTGCTGGAAAACCCGTAAACAACAACAGCAACAACAACAACCCATTCTAAAACAGCTCTCAAAAAACAGACCACATTCTTTCTACTGTACTATAAAAACAAATTACTTTGGATTCTGATGTTATCTTGTAACTCCATCAGATGGAAATGGAAATGAACTGGCAAAGGTAATAGTCATAATAGAGATCTATTAGTTTAAGGGATATCATAGAATATTACAGCTATCCGGAATCCCCAAGTTAAGTGGACTTTTCAGAATGAAGTAAATATATCTCAAATAGTTTCATATAATCAGAAAGAGACATCAGAGATTTTCATGATGTGTGATATGCTCACTAATGAGAATTGTAGTCAGGATTATGTTCTAATGCTAAGAAGAGGGGTTGTTGCATGTGGAGAACTTCTGTACTGTAGAAATCAAAATCCTTGAAAGTGGTATAGGCTGAAAATGGATCTGAGATCAATTCTGAACATGAAAAATAAGCTGAATATAGATTTTTGAATAATGAATCCTTTGGCTACACTTACTGGTTTACTTTTTTTCTGACCTAATTAAAATAAGTGTATTGAATTACACAGTTATATAGTTAGCTTATTGGATTTTTAGGAAACATGCAATCAAAACTGAAAACAAAATCATGCAGTATAAAATTCCGTATTTGTCTTCTTTATCCCTTTCCTATTCAGTGTCACTTTTGCATCTGTCACCTGCATTGTAACACCTGGGATGTTTCAATTAATTTTCATATGTTTATGCTAAAGTGTTGACATTAATCTGTTGAAATATTTATCAATTGACTGGAACAAATGTGTCTGGTAAGTTTATCTAGGAGATGAGCAAGAGTTCTGCACAGCAAATTCATATGGATGGACACCCGTGCAGAACAAACTATTGTTATGTGACTAAAATGAAGAATTTCATACTCATAGTACCACTGCAATTCTCCTTTATGTTGCCCTGTGTGTCTGAAGTATTTCTTCATTACAGTAATTCTGTGAAGGGAATGGCACCTAGTGTCAACAGTAGAAATATGTTCTCTCATGATTTCTGGCCAGTGTCAGGTGTGCAAAGGGAAGGTAATCTTCCACTTGTAACCCTTGGTCTGCTTTTTCTATTTCAGTCAGAGCTGTCCTACTCCATGACTTGGAAACATCTTCTTCAACTTCTGTGTGCCATAGCAATCACCTGCAGCTATAGAAGAAGCAGACTGGAAGTAACTACTAATCTGAACTTTGAGTCCCTATTGAGAGTGTTCTAAGTGAGAAAAAAGTCAAGCTAGCTGCAAGTTTGAGGTATTTTTATGGCCAAAGTTTTGCTTAACTCTTACTTGAGCATGTGCATGAGGGCAGAGTACAGAAGATCAAGGAGAGCAAGACTACTCCTAAGGTTCTTACAGTAAGCAGCTTAGAATTTCAAAGAGAAAGTTTGGAGGAGCTAGGTTTTGTTAATCCCCTCCCACTGTGCTTCTTCAGACAAGTGAGCTGAGAAAGGCACAAGATTCACCCTTAAGTCTTCAAAAGGAGGTGCTCTTTCCTCCATCCCACACTTCACACAAGGCTCCTGCTTTGAGGGCAGCTCTGCAATACCCATGAGAATGTGCTTTTACTCTTTATACGAAGAGATCATTGACACAATGGGTGTAAAAATTTTTAGCTTAAAGCCATGGATAAGCATGAAGAAGCAGAGGTCACTTTTGAAGATTAGAAGCAGTTTGATTGTTAAGTGCTACCTTCAATTAGCCTAATCTTCCTTTTCCTTGGACTGTGTTGGAACATTCTGGATAATAAAGTCTTGTTTGTCAGCTGGCCTTCGCAGAAACCTTCTTTTTGTAGGTTTGCTAACCATGGGCAAACCAAATAGTTTGGATCCAACTAAGAATACACTACCTAAGAACTGCATTTAATAAGTATTTGGAAAAGGACCTCTTGATAGTCTTATTGAAATGAGAAGGGTTCTAAGATGGAGGACATAGAATTTCAGTATCTCTGGAATAAATATTAAAAGGATAAAAGTAATTATATAATCTATAAATTAGATTGCATTGCTTGGTGTATAGGAAATGCTATTCCACCTGTGATTAACTAGGCAGGTACCAAGTATATATGAGAAGGCTTGAATTATCTAGATTTTCAAAACAGCTCAAGTTCTTTCTTCTGGCAGACTCCCATCCATCATTTAACTGAGTAGAACTGTGTGATTTTTTATTTAGTTGGGGGGGGATTTATACATTTCACTGTGTTCATGAGATTTTGTTTGGTTGTTAACAGACATGAACCACGGGTTATCTAATATTTTCTCATGAGTATAAGGCATAATTGAATCAGTTCAGAAAATAAAAGATCCCAGCTTCTGGACACAAATTAAAATGAAATCATAACATTTCTGGATCACCATTTGCTTAATTATATGCACTATTTTTCCCTTTCTGTGGATAGAAAAGATCCAGACTATTGATATACATGATATTTATAAAAATGGTTGGTTAGTGTTTTGTTGCAAGCAAACTATCTAACTATAATTTTGTGATTCAATCAGTAGAAGGTCTTTAAAACTTCAGCACTGATTACTAGACTGGACTTTGCAGACCCTTGAAGAAATAAGTTGCAGGTGATGTCATAGGTATAAGCACTCAAGCCTCATCATTACATCTTAATTTTAATACCATTTTCTGATTTTGCAGGTTAGCAGCATTTAATGCAATTAGTGATCTTCTATTTAAAGAAAGAACTTAATATCCTGATAGTTTACATTGTCGTAGCAGTGTCACATAAGACAAATCGGAGTTTGGAGGACAAAGAATTTAAAAAAAAAAATTCCTAATTCAGTATTTTTTTAGCTTCAAATTTCAAATTCTCAAACATTATTGTAATTAAGGACTTTTTTTTTTGCATTGAATATCTGTAGTTGTATGTTACACAAAGTTTGGATATGGGGAAATGGGTGTGAATAGAATTTGATAAAATAACTAAGAGATTGGTTTTAATATATTTTTCCTGGACTATGTAATGTGCAAAATGAGATGCAGTGGAGCTACTACCTAATACAAAGTTATGTAATTTTTAAAAGTTTTAAAGGCCACATTTACAAAATATAGGTGTGAATATTTAACAAAAACGAAACCAAGCCAAAACAACTCTGAATGGTTTGAAGATAATCAGATGTTTATTGGAACAGTAGTTTGTACTATGAAATTGTTTCTTTAAAAAAAAAGCAATAAATACTAGGGAATGCTGAGTAAGAAAATTGAGTTCTCTGTGTATCCTGCTATCTTGGTTGCAATGGAAATACACTGCTTTTTTGTGTCTATGCTCAAAATAACTGCATTGAAAATTTAGAAGGTACAGAGAAGAGACATTAGTTAAAAAGAAAAAAAAAAGCAACTTGGTGAGCTCAAACTGCCTGGTTTTTTTGTTTTTTTTTTCTGAGAGAGACCTGCTCAGTGATTGGTCTTCAGGAAGCTCAGCGTGAATTGATCTTTAAGATAGAAATAAAATATTGTGAATGCCCAAGTTTGGAAGTTAAGCTTAGACTAAGACACTGTAGAAATGAAATATGAATATCATGAGCACATTTCAACTGTGAATCATTGATTCAGTATGATTTTGGTGGATTCCCCATCATTGGAATTCTATAATTGAAGATGGAATATTCCTCTGCAAGACAGTATTTACTCCAAAGAGAAATTACTTGTGATTTATTTCTGTTACAGAAACTCTTCTGTTTATCTGTGTACTAGAAAAATATTAACAGTTTCTTACACCTCTAAAGTGAAAGACAGCTTCTGAAACAGGAGCAGGAATTAATTATTCAGCCCAATTAGACTTAAATAAATTAATATAAATATTTATAATTAATCTAGCTGTTTAACTTAATGTGATTTTTTGTACTTTATTGTCCTGGACAGCTTTTGTATCTTGTGCTGGTTCTAAGAACTGAGAGAAAGAATAAAGTAGATAGGATTTCCTGTGCCAACATTTTAAATCCTTACAAAAATTTATAGGAACAAAGCAGACTACTGTTCATTGAATAAAAGAAAGCTCTTTATGCAGATAGTGGTTATCTGTGAATTTAGTCACATTTGCTTTGACCTTTGGGTGCAAAAAAATGTCAAAACAGACACAGAGAACAAAGCCTTTAGGTGGACTATTTTATGTTAAAAGCTCTATTAGAGTGCTTCTCAAATGCATTTTTAGGAAGAAAAATTAAATTACAAAAGAACTTTCTGATTAAAAAATGATTTTGCTGGGTCTTCTGAAGAAATGTGAGTGGATTATTTTGAAAACCTGGCCAATTTCAAAGAAGTAGTTATCACAGTGGGAAAGGCTATAACTTGTAACTATAATAATATCTCTACAGGCATGATAAATGTATCTGTGATTGGAGCAATTGGGATTTCATGGTCTGAAGCATTATGAATTTGTCAGTTCTGTTCAATTGCTTCCAGCAAAGTGACTCCATCATATTGTTCATACTAAGTGAAAGAAAAAAAAAATGTAAAAATCAAAATGAAAGGGTTTAAAATTAGATTGTGTTCTGACTCCAGACAATCAGTCCTTGTCCAGAATCATTTTCCTATCTGTTGATAGATCCTTGCTGTAATATTCACAATCCATTTGTGGCTAGTCACAGCCCATTAGCCATCTGTTCTCGTATTAAGCAACTTTCTTTTTGTAATGTAAGTATTTAATTTTAATAAACTCTATCTGCTAAGCATCTATCTTATGCATAATAAGGAACTGTTTCAAACAAGGTTACTGGGCCATATAAAAGCAATTTTTTAAAATGTACTTCCTTGGATATAGAAGGGAAAGGCACTATTCAAATAGCTTGAAATTTTGAAAATATTTAAAATACAGTTTATTGTAAATAATTACTAGTTCTTTAAAGTCTAATATGAACAAAAAATTTTGCATCCTGAAACGTTTGCCTAACTTGCTAGCTGTAACTTTGATTTTATAGATTGCACCATGCAGCAAAAGGTCTGATAACGGCAATGTTTATAAAACACTCTAAACATGAGGTATAGATGACCAGTGTGTTTTTAAAAATCCACTTACTTGTCTTGCTTTCTTATGACAGGTTGGCAAATACAATGAAAAATATCAACCAACAAATATGGATTTATATCTATGAAGTTTAAAAAGCAGAGTAGAATATAACAGAATTAGGATTCTCAGAGTGATATTCGGTTTCAAAAAGTACACATGGGCATTGTGATAATTTCTCATTACTTAATCATAATTAATTTCTGACCAATTTCTCAATGAGATAGGACTCCCACAGAAATTCACATATGTGTCAACCTGTAAGATTAAGAAGGAACACTTGGGCTCCTAGTACTTGAATTTTACAGCAGCAATAAAATTGCCAGTTTTAGTAGAAGCGTTGTTACTTGGGGGCAGGGTGGGGGGAGTAGGAAGTGGTTTTGTTTAGTTTTGTTTGTGTTTTTATTTGGTTTTGTTGGTTTTGTTTTAGTTTTGGGATTTTAGGAGGTTTTTTGTTTTTTGTTTTTTGGTCATACTATTTTTCTTGGGTTACAATGTAAGGTGTAACCAAATATGTGTTCTACCACCATCTGTATTTCCTTCTGATGAACTATTAAAATGGGTGGAGAAGTGTTTCTTCATCTTTGCCCTGCCTCAGCTGTGATAACTCCCCCCCAGGGAAGCAGCCACCATTCTGAGGGGCCCATCTCTGCTGAGGGACCACCAAGGACTCCCTAGCACAACTCACAGAATTACACCACCCCATTGTGAAATTCCCCACCCTGGGGGAGGTACCAAACATTCCTGCCTCTAGATAATCTGGGGCTTGGGACACCACTCTCCCACCACTGGATACCCAGAGGACAAGAGGTCTTGACAACCACCACTGGACCTCCAGAGAAGAACCAGACCTTTCTACAGAATCACCGCTTCGACAAGACCACATTCCATCGCTCCGATGGGACCCCTGTACTATTGCCTTTCTTGTAATTGTCCTGTTAAATTGTAGCTCTGACTTGGAATCTTTCAAAGGTGTTTTTGTGGGGATAATTCCTCTTGCTCATTAGCCTTTAAACCAGCACACTGTGTTTTTTTAAATTGAGTTATGTAGGATAATAATAGAACTCACTTGGGCTATGAAGACTACAGATCCTACCTGTGATTTGGAATTTCAGTAAATAGTTTGTGGGGAACTCTGTCTTATTTGTCCCAGTCTCCTTTTTTTTCCTGTATTTTATTAGTACTGAAATACCAGTCATCTCGGAGAAAACACTGGTTATCCTATTTTTCAATTCTCTACTGTTTTGGTTTCTTTTTCTTTTCTTCTCACTTATTTTGCTTCTTGGCTTTTCATTTCTTTCACTTAGGTGAAAAATGTTTCCCTGCAGCTTCCACTGCAGTTGGTCTGGTTAGTATAAATATGAATATTGCTCTCACTCCAGGAAATTTTTTTGCTTCATATTTTGAATTTAACAGGAAATAGGAAGACTATTGAGAAAATGCTGTTATTGTTTTATGTATAAAATAGTAAAGTTTACACTAAAAAATATGTACTTTAAAGATAAACGATTTAGTTTAAGTAAAAGAATGTCTAAAAGAATTCCTGTAGCAAGACAGAAGGATCTTTCTTGTAGAAAGGACTGTGGAAACTATGACATTCATACTCCCTAGAAATGTTCTGAACATACATATACTTTAAAAATTTTCTCTTGAAACAGGAGAAAAATTTTCTGTGGGGCAAAATTCCAGAAGGCTCTGCATTTATAATTCAAATATGGTCATATGATTGTAAATATTTGGACATATGTAGGAAAAGAAGTTACTATAGCAAAATTTCCCGAATAAATGAATTTGTTCCACTCTCTTCGTGACATGGAAATTATTTTACTGTAACTTCTGAATTCATGTACCCAGTCTGGATGGAATTGAGCAAGGGATAAAGGTCTTGAAGGCTAAGTTCCAGCACATTTTATTAAAGTACAGGGCTGCCACAGAAGCTTCCACAAAGATACTGCTGACGGACCTTAGTGCTTTGTTCTGGTTTCAACTGATAGAGTTAATTTTCTTCTTACTAGCTGGTACAGTGCTGCATTTTGGATTTAGTTTGAAAATAATGTTGATAACACACTGATGTTTTAGCTTTTGCTGAGCAGTAATGTACCTAAATCAAGGATTTTTCAGTGTTTCCTGCTCTGCCAGTGCACAAGAGACTGACCTGAACTAGCCAAAGGGACATTCTATGGCAGAGAACATCATGCCCAAAATATAAATTGAGGGTAGCTGCCTGGAAGGGGCTGATCTTTCATTGGGACCAAGCTGGGCATTGGTCAACATGTGGCAAAAAATTGTATTGTGCGTCACTTGTCATTATGAGTTTTGTCACTAAATTTTACCTTGTTTCAGTTATTGAACTCTTCTTATCTCAACCCACAGATGTTACTTTTTTACCCTCATTCTCCTCCCATCCCACCAGGTGAAGGGAATAAGCTTACTAAATGACAAGCTTACTTGCATAACAAGCATACTGAAAATTAAATAATTTGGAAGATAATTGTATCCCACAGAGGAAACCAATCTTCATTTGTTTGTGGTTCATAGAATTATTAAATTGATTGTATTCAATTTTTTTGCTTTTTACGATTGCCAGTTGCAGTGCCTTCAGAAAGTACAGAAATTGGATGGAATTTCAAGAAGCTATGCTCTCAGCTCTAAGACTGTTTAATGGTTTAGAGTCTTTAGCTTCTTAAATTTCATCTAGTGTACGACTGAACTTTCAGAACAAAATCCCTGTCATTTAATGCTGAATTTAATTCTTTTAAGCTCCTATACGGTTTCAGCAGTGAGACATTGGTGTAGCCTGATTTAAAGGTTTAATGGCAGCCACAAGATGTTGAGTTAATAACAATACTAGGAGAAACTGATAAAATATTGGGAAAACCACCTTATTGGTCTAAATTTCAGAAAGCATACTCTCCATTCATTGTTCTTGACTCCATTGTATTGTGGTTTTGTGTTTATTAAAAACTCAGGTCAGACCCTTTGTCTTAATGCATATAAACTTGTGAATGTAAAACATTTTTCTTCCAACTGGCTACTCTGGTGAAAATCACCTGCCTATTTTGGTGCCCAAAAGTTTTGCATCAATTTCTCATTAAAGTAGAAAATACATTGCTAATGAAATTTTGAAGCCGTACTGTTATAATACTCATTCCATCTCTCTTTCTCTTCAACACTGTATTCAAAAGGAAAATAAAATAAGTTGTCATCCCTCAGCTACATTTAGTTCAAACCAATACAGGTAAGAAGGCACATGATGAAAATGGTAATTAAATATTGCAAACAATTTCAGGCAGAAGGTGAAAATTGATGGGTTCCTGAGTATTTCATTTCAGCTCTCTTTTTTCACCTTAGATATCATTCCACTATATCTGAGGGGAGAAGAAAGCTGAAAATTGAAAAGACAGAGTGCACAGTATCTGGCCTAATCACTTTTGACATTTGTGGTTGTATACATGCTTCGGTTTTCCTAGGCCACTGAAGGTAGTGTTGGAAAGTTCTGCATTGGACTTGGACTGTCAGCAGTTTGGAAACCAATCCCAAATCTGTAATTGAAGTACTATGTGCTTGGAATTAAAATCCATAGCTGATCCTAAAGCCCACTTCTTAAATAGATTTTTTTTCTGAGGAAATTTATTTTTAGCAGCAAGGCATAAAAATATATTCTAATATCAGTTAGAAGAAATGTTGGTTCCAGGTTAATTATAATCAATTCAACATGAAGTGTAAAATAAGTAGTTGTTTGCTTCTTGTTGTTGTTTTTTTGGTTTTTTTTTGCTTTCTTTTTAATATATATTCAAAAATGGGACTTGACATAAAATATTTTAGATCACAGACTGAAAATTGAGTGCATAGATGTACACTTATCAATGTTAGGACAGGGACTTCATCTTGAACATTCAATGGAAAAAATGTTAAGATCTAAATTCAATTTTACTTGGGTTAATATTGATTTAAACATTTGCCATCATCTTGCTTTCAGAGTTGCCCATTCACTTCAGAGAGCATGATCAAAAAGTTCTCTCATCCTGAACAAATGTACTATTCATCTCGTACAATATGAAGGACCTCGGCAGGTGTAAATTGGCTTTGCTCCATTGAATTCAGTGAAACTGTGTCAATTTTCCATGACTGGAAATGTGGCCATTTTAACTTACAGAATAGGTTATGTTCAAAGAGGTCTTTAATCACAAAGTTTAACGAAGAATTATTCTTTCATCTGAATGTTGCCCTTACTCCAGCCTTGCCTGTCCTTCAGCGAGCTCTATAGGCAGCGCTGGTTTCATGATACAGGCAAAGATCTTTTATTGCTTCATACAGTTGTTAAAATCAGGTATTTAACCACTAAAATAAGAAGATCTTTTGCTTAATTTAGAGAGTGTTTATAAATGAAGTAGAGTTGGGTTTTTTTTTGTTGAAGGTTGCTCAATAGACTTCTCCTGGGAGTTGCTATAGTAACACAGTGCAATAATTGAAATTTAAAGGTGATGTCTCATTTATGTTGAAAGATAATGCATGCAAAGGGAGAGAACATTGAAGTCTTTTTGCTAAATCATTTAAGGTCTGTTTAAGAAGGGGTATTAAAATGGCAAAATTCCTGGGTTTTTGGGGTTTTTTTCCCAGTTTGTATTTAAGCAAAATGTGAAAGATAAAAACCTGTTCAATCATTTTTTTCTCTTAGCTGTTCACAAAAAGGAATGCAAATAGTCCTTGAGTTCAATACAGAATTTTAATTTTTTATTTAACCTGTAAATACAATTTAAATTTAACTCATCAAGAATTAAATCTGCTTTCACTATAAATGCTGCCATTCCAAAGGGTGACATTTTCATGCAGAAGTCTGTAGTCATTCACTTGTTCACAAGACCATGAAACAAACTTTGTGGGGCATGGTGATATTCATAAATTGGTTGACTTTAGCACAGCTGGTATGAGTGACAAGGCTTAAGCATCATTTGTGGCTCAGCTAGGACACAGCTGAACTGAAAAAGTGTCAATTTTCCGGGTTTGACATCTAGGGGTTGCACTGTGTATTATCACCAATATCAAAACTAGGTAGCAGGATTCTGAAATAATGTTTTGTCAGCTATTATTCTCCATCTGAATTATTGTAATATACACATCTTGGCAAATTTCATCAATATTTAATTAATATTAATATTAACTCTTGTGCAAACCACTAATTGATTGCTTTTGATAGTCTCCAGTATATGCAATGACAAACAATACAAAACGTTATTAAAGGAAGCTTGGGGATACAATAACAGAAGCTTAAGCATAGTTTGTTTCCTGACATTTCACCTGCTCGAGCCATTGCTGAGATGGAAATTGCAAGTGTGGTTTCATTTAGCTGTGGCTCAGACGTGACGTTTTGGGTCTGATGGTGTGCTAAAGGACATGACTGTATGGTTCACATCCTTCAGAAGCACTGTCAGTAAAGTGGGTTTTCCATCCTTGCGAGCCATGTAACTAAAGATATGAATTGAGAGATATGCCAGGTCACAGCTGGAAGGAAGGGCAGAGCAGAGATACATGAGATGGTGTTAAAGTTGTGAGAAGCATGGAGTATGAGGCATCAATTTATGTCACTCTGAACTTCTTTTTGCACTCAAAATTCAATCATCCACATTCAATAAAGAATCATGAGGCTACAACTTATAAACCTGTAAAAATGGGAAATATACAAGTCTTCTGAGAGGAAAATCACAGTGTTTAACTGTACTATTTCATAGATTAGGCGTATGAGTGGAATCTCTAAGGAAGCTACAAGAAGAGAAAAGAATTAAAATACTTTTGCTGATACAAGAATTATCTGAGAATAATATTATAAGGTTAAATTTTTCTCATTCTATTAAGTTAATTTATACCATGAGTCCTATATGTGAATGGGATTTAAAATTAATACCAGAAGATATGAGACTTTTAATAAGGCTGATCCTAAGGTGAAATTATGTGGAGACTAAAACTTTTCCCTAATAACATGAAAAATCCTCATTTTTTTCTACGACATGACAAAAATTATAATGTATTTTGCTTTGAAATTGGCTCTGATGGATGCTGCCTGCATACAGACGTTTTCCTCTTTAACAGAAGACTTTAAGTAGTTTTGTGATTTTTTTGAGTTGTATTTGTTTGTCCCCAGCTTTCTTGCAGGCTTCCTTTAGGTACTGGAAGGTTATTAAAATGTATCCCTGGAGCCTTCTCTTCTCCAGGATGAACAACCCCAAGTCTTTCAGCCTTTCCTTATAGGAGAGGTATTCCATGCCTCTAACTGTCTCCATTTCCCTCCTCTGGACTTGCTTCATCAGGTCCACAGCATAACACCAATGTCCAACAGCTCCAATGTATGGAGCTGTTGACCACAATTCCTTTAACAGGAACGAAATTGCCAGAGTTAATTGCCCATGTTCTATTTAGAGTCTACTCACCATTGATTTTCAGTGAGATGTGGGCACCAAAATTAGAATTTTTCCTCCCAACGAAGTGCATAGCAGAAAGCTTTGCCACTAGCAAGATGCTACAGGCATCAGAGCTATGTCAATAAAGTCAATGAGATATTCAGTAATTGGAATGCAAAGGTAGATAAATGCAGAATGCATTTATGCAGATATGGGACTGCAAGTTGATTTACACTGCAACCCTTCCTGGCCAGTTACTCTGACTACACCACAGCTCTTCTGCATAAGCCACCAAGAGAAATTTAGTCTGAAATTTTGAATTGGGTATGAGAAGGAAAAATGAAGTGGTTTTGTTTGTGGTTTGGTGGTTTTTTGGTTTTGTTTTTTTCCCTAATGTACCTTTATTTTCACATATGTGCAGCAGCAGGTTGATCAGGACATTGGAAATCTCATGCAGTTAAAGAAGGAGACAAGCACAGTTCTTCATCTGCAGCACAATGACCCCATGCAGACTGGGACTGACTGGTGAATTAGCAGCCCTGCAGAAAAGTACTGGAGTTTGACCTGAATATGGGTGGACAGTGCTCACTGTAGAAGACAGATTGCATACTGAGCTATATTGCTGAGACCAACAGATCAAAAGAAGTTATTATCTATTTTCTTCAGTGTTACTGAGGCTGCATGTGCAATACTTCCTATGCCTTTTATTCTCCCAGTTCAAAAAGCTGTTGGGAAAACCAAGTTTATTGCTGGAAAAATCAAGGTAATCAGAACCAAGAAAACATTAACTAGAATAAGAAGCTGAGAAGGTTGGACTTTTTTTAAGCTGATGTGGTTTTTATTTAAGAATAATCGGCAGATACTTGAAGAGGAATTACAAAGGTCACAGACAAATCTTTCTCAGTAGTGACAGGAGAAGTGATAGAAAAATGGCCATGAGTTACAGCTTGGAACTAGATATTAGCATATTAGATATAATCCCTTCTTAGTTACGTTGAAGGGGATGGGAGTACAGAAATCTATATCTCTATGTATACAGATAGATATAGATATAGATGATATAGATTAGATATAGATATATAGATGTATATAGATATAGATATAGATATAGATATAAATATAGGTATAGATATAGGTATAGATACATAGATTAGATATAGATATAGATATAGATATAGATATAGATATAGATATAGATGATATAGATATAGATGATATAGATATAGATGATATAGATATAGATGATATATATAGATATAGATATAGATATAGATATATAGATATAGATATAGACAGATATAGATGATATAGATATAGATAGATGATATAGATATAGATAGGTGTGTGTGTGTGTATATATATATCTATATATATAGCATCGTGTCAGTTTACCTAGAGATGTCATGGAACCTCCTTGGAGATTTCCAGGACTTCAGTAGGCAAAGCCATGGCTGATCTGACCTAGTTCTGTGGAAAGCTTCTCTTCAACTAGAAATCAAATTAGGTGAACTCTGGAGACCCTTTTCAGACAAACCTTTTATGACTCCATCAGCTGCTTAAAGTTCTTACATCAGCAGCTGAACTACATCTGAAAGGACTAAAATATCACAGTGGGGAATTGTCAGGAATGTAAAAATGGCTGAGGAAAGAGTAGCCTCTCTCTGTGTTCTCCACCCACTTAAGCAATACTAACCAGAGGAGTGTGTCCTTTCTCTCTGAAATAGTACTGAGTTCATGTACAGATGACACATGACTTAGGACAATTTATATCATGGATAATTTTGTCCTCTTAAAATCTATTTTTTTTAAATTGGCTAGTGGCTTTAAAATATGTGTGAAAGTGACTGTACGCTTCGTTATTGCTTGTTCCAGCAATTTTCTTGCTGTGGGACAAGTAGCCTCATTTTCGCTTTTGAATGTTGAACTTCCCTGAAACAGGGAAAAGGATGTGAGTTCAAATTTCCTTTAAATAAGCTTCCCCTAAATAAACTCATTTACATTTTCATTGAGAAAAAAAACAAACCAAAACAAAACAAAAAACTCTAATAGGCTTTGTTTGCTATTTTTCTTATTAATGTAGTCCAGGCAATACCTGGGTTTGATAGATCAAGGAAAACCTGAAAATTTTTGCTGCTTATACCCAGAGACAACTAAATGAAAACAGAAGGTTTTCTGGTATCTACATTTTGACTTCTCTCTGAAGGCTGAAGACAAAAGCTTTCTTTTTCTCAATAATTCTCTGACTGAAATTTCCAACTGTAAAATTGATTTAAAATGCTTTTTAGTAGATTTTATTAGGCTGTATGCCCAGTGTCTGGTCATAATGCACAAAGAAAAAGACCCTTTGAAGATCAGATGATCAGACAAATTAGAAGGAATGCTTGTACCTTTCTCCTAAGGCTATCAGAGGAAAACAGTCAGCCCCACTGTGACCCACCGAGAGGGTTCCATCAAAGAAACTTCTTTCCTGGAATGCCTTGAAGACTACAGTAAGCTACTGATACAGCAGCCAGTATGGGGCAGAAAGAGATTTGGGGAATGTGTAAAATTCACTACAGGATATTTTCAGTAGGAAACAGGATATGGAGGTCTTAAGTGCAGGAACAAAGGCAAGGAAAGGGACAACTAAAGGTAAATCAAGAAGGAACAAGCACATGAAAGCATAGACATGAACAAGAATATGAAAAGGCAGAAAAGAAAATGTTACTGCCAGTTGACTGTAAGTAGATGGCTATCCAGCAAATTTATCCACTTATGCCCTGTGGTTGTGATTGTACTGTGTCATGTTCTCTTTTTAAACCCTATTCTTCTTTTCCTGGGTGGAATATTCTGGGTTAGCACAGCACTAGTGAAATAATGAAGAGACAGATGTGAGAGTTAGCTACTGCAGGGACCATGACTCCAAAACAGCTCCCAGAAAGAAAAGGGGACCTGAAGGTCAGCAATAGCAAAGATCATCAGTCTGGACAACTTACTGGAGAGAATTGTTGAGGGAAGGGAGTGTAAAAGTACTATGTATGTATTTGTGTGTAATGACAAGGAATCCAAATATCATCAGCTGCAGTGAGGCTGCAAATCTCAAGTTCTTGTATGTCCTGGTGGGGGTGGCCAGGAAGACTCAGGATGTCTGGAGGGAAGCTACTGGGTAGACTTGAGTGTCCAAGGCCACTGGTGACTTGAGAGCCTAAGGCCACTCAGCCTCTGGAGTGATCCATATTGTCTGCTCACTTTTGTGCAGTAGCTGACTTCAGTACTACACAGATGGAGAGGAGGAACAGGACTGGCCCATCTGCGCTGTTCACATTTTTGGGAATGCTACTTTTTTTTCTCCTGTGTGTTTTGCTGAAGTAACATTTGCTGCATGTCCAACTGTGTATGTACATGTACCCACATATGGGTAGTACATGAAGTGTAATTTTGCATATATTTACTGTCATCCTCACTCTGGCCAAACCTGGGGACATGTAGCTGCAATGTCATTGCATCTATTAGTCCATTGTGGGTTTTTTTTTTTGAAAGATACAAGATGGCAAAGTAAATATAAAAAAGCCATACTTCTGCAAGTTTGAAACAAATTTAAATGAAACCAAAACATAAAATGTTAGCTTGTGAATGTTCCAAAAATGAAATGCAAGCCAAAGATGACTGTGAGAGTTTGAGATTCGTGGAATTTGTAATAAGAAAAAAAGCAATCTCAGAAGAATGAGAGGGAAAGAAAAAACAGAAGTCACAATCAAATGGCCATCTATTTGCTTAGATATATAGACTATTTATACATACTGGGAGAAGACGGGGGAAAACCCTTTAATATTGCTGCATACTGCATCAAAGGGAAATCTCAGACATTGCAGAATATTGTTGTAAAATTATTTCAAGTAAAATAATTTCATGTATGAACCAGCTGTACTGAGAAGAAACAATTTGATAAGTTATGCCTTTCAGAACCCCTGGCCAGTTCATCATCAGAGATGATGGGAGTAGAGGCTGTAGCTTCTGTTCCCAAAACATATGGGTAGTGCTTGATGTCTTGTGGGAAGTGAAGGAGTAGTTCCAGCTGACTGGCCGGATATGTAAAGATTCAGCAAGGAGTCACTGAAATTGCTGGTCAAACATTACTGGGCAGTGAGGACCACAGTCAGAGAATTACTCAGAATATATAGCATTCCTCAAATGTGGGCCTAATGAACACACCGTTTAATTAAATGACTCCAAAATCTCACATTACAGGTTTTCCTATGCTTTTCCAAGCTCAGGTGTGATGATGTGCTTTTTATTATCTGAGAGTGGTACTGGGAAGTGACTCTAGTTGCTGGTGCAGACTTTAGCAAATTCATCTTTTCTGTGTGAGTTTCAGGTTGACACTTTTGCTTAGGAGTAGTTTACTTTAAATGTTTGTTTCTAGAAGTTTATATTGTTTGGACCTCCCCCATTGGCAACCACGCTAACCCAGCAGATTTGTTCCTATCTATTAATGAACAGTTAAGAAAAGAGAACAACATTCGAGGTCTGAGTGCCTTGATTCCTGAAGTCCCTTTCTTTGTCTGTCCAGATCATGTCACTGACTTGGTTTCCTAGTTTTCCACATTATAATATGTGATTGAGACCCTGGGTTACAGAGATAATTCTATTTATTGGGGTTTCTCTCATGGAATGAAGTCACAACTACAGGGTCGACTCTCTTGACCTGTTCTTCTGGCTTGTATTATTTATCTGTCAAAGTCGTGATAAAAATATTATCAAGGGCAATTAACAATCAGTTGTTGCATCCTTCCAGGAATTTGGCCCTGTGATAAACTGGTGAGGAAATTCCATTAGCATTTTGGTCTGGCCCTATGATTTTTTATCAGATTCCTACTACTGCACTAGCACTTTATTCTTGATTATCCTTGTACAAAATTATATAGTCATTTCTGTTACATTTATTAAGCTTAGTTTATTTGAAGTCTTAGACATCATTAAGAAAAAATGTTGGTTCATTATCTCTATCCTTTTATTGGCCTGCCAGGATTGAAGACTATCTTTCAATACCTTTCTTCTGTCACAATTACTTCTCAGCATGATTTGTCATGAAATGTTACCATGAAATACATAAGGAAAATTTTTTTCTGTACACTTGACTCACAAAACCCCTACATAATACTTCCAGTTACTTTAGTTAAATTGCATAATGTCTGCTATTGTTCTGACAACTAGTGCAGTAATAAAAAGAACAAGTGTTTGAAAACTAAATATCTTGCATAAGTGAATTAAAATTTATTTTATTTATGGAAAGGGTTTTTTTAATATTATGTAAGTTTCAAGTTTGAAATACAAATGAACTTGGTTTCTCCAATTATAAAATTCACGAGGAATAAGAATGAAATAAGGAATTCACAAGGAATAATTACAAAATTCACAAGTATTGTGCTGGGAGCTAACTTAGCTGAAGGCAGGTATGTGTTTAGCTCAAGCATTAGGCGTGAATATTATTTTGCTAATAACAAAGTTTTTTCCTACTCAGTTGAAGTTAACAGGAGAGTTATATTGAAATTCTTTGGATCATGACCTTAAAATGTTGTCATAGTTCTCAGAAAAATCCTGAGTAATGTTTTGGTAACATGTAGCTTTCTTTTTGCTCGTGCTATTTGTTAGCCAGAGGCAATAGCTGTGCACTTACAACATTATTTCAATCAAAGCAGCAAAGCCACTTTTTCTGGTTACACACACCTCTTCTAGAAGGAAGTTTCCTGTAACAATTCTGTAATATCTGACTACAAAATCAATTAAAAAAGCTTATAAGATAGTCTGGGAGAATGAGAGAACTTTTACAATTATAAGGGAAAGCCAGAGAAAAAGATATTAAATAATCTGCTACAGATTTGAAATTTAAGTGTTTCATTATGCTATTAGTATTTAATTATGTTATTAGTTTTGAGCACTATTGTTTAAATATAAATTTCTTAAATGTCTGCAAGATCACTCTTTCATAATCATCTGAATTAAACACATGTATGGCAGATTTTACTTTATTCTTCCCATGGAGAAACAGAAAATTCTAATAAATTCTCATAAAATCTATGAATTTTATAGATATATAAATATTATATATACACATAATATATAATATATATATACTATGATATGTATAGCTGATTCTTATTTCTCAGTTGAACTTGCTGGGTTTTTTTTTTTTTTTAAGATTTTGTGGTTACATTGAAAAAATAAATATTGGAGAGAAAGAGGAGTAAGGTATTACCAAATCTTCTGTACTACTGCATTGATTCTGGACAACTATGTAAACTTAGCCACTATTCATGTCTCAGAGATCGTAGGCAGTGTTGTGTCATGCAATTTAACCTCCTCCTTTTAGCTATGGAGGAGAATTTTACAAATGAATAAAAAAATCTTTCTACCAGTTTGGTTACTGAATTACATGTTTATACAGTGTGTAACGTTTTTGTCACAATGGCATTTGTAACAATAAGTTTACTTTTTTTTTGGCAGTCCTTCAAGTGAGTAAAATAGTCATCACTCAAACCCATTACTTCCAAATGAACTGCAGTGATTTAAGCTTGTATTGTGGGTCACGTTTTGAAAAGCGTAGAGCTGAATATTTTCAAGAGGGGCTGTGGGTGTACAGATTCCTATCTCTTACTGAATCCTTATAATAGGATTTACAACTGTGAGTCACGCTGGTGCCTTATGAGAAAGGTTTAATCACCACTGGAAACACACGTGTTATCTGACTGTACAGTGACACAGAGACCAGAGATTCAGGGTGAAGAGCAGAAACAGGGTATGACCTGGTCAGATCTGCTAGAGTTTCTGGTGACTGACTTATTTATTCATACTTTACCCAGGAACACAGAGGTAGACCTCTCTGGAGTCAGGGGACATTTAGGCTTTTTGCAGCTGCTGGCCTGCCCCCAGAAGGAAAGGGTCAGAAGTGTGCCTTCTTGTTCTGATTTGCAGAGTGGACAAAGAAGTGTTGGAGATAGAGCAGAAGATGTTCCCAGCATCCTCAGATGGGAAGCAAGTGGTAGTTGAGGTGTATCAGGACTACATTGTTGTTCCAGGCCTGGGAACAGATTGCTCATGGCAGGGCTCTAGTTGAAAGTGCAGCTCCTTGTGTGACCTTCCCAGCAACAGAGAAGAGTGGTGCTGCAGGAATTGCATTTCAGCCCTTGGACAAAGCAGCCCTGCCAGCTGAGGCCAGGGCCTGACTGGCAATGTTCCTCTTTTGCTAGAAGACACCAGCCTCTCTGTGCTCCCCACCTCTGAGACAGTTTCCCTGCTAGAACCAGGGAAAGGAGGACTCTTATGCTGAGAGACAGTCGTCCCATTTGGGAGCAGCAGGAGTGTTGCGCTGCTCTATCCCAGGAGCGCTCAGAGCTGAGCAGCTGAGCTGCTCTGTGGGGACTGTGAGCACAGCAGTGTGCTGCACGTCCTGCCTGGCACACCCCACCAGCTCTCACCACCTTTGCCTTCCTCCTTGAACTTGGACCTGCTTCAGCAAGAGCTCTGTCATTGACCTTAAGTTGGGCTATGTTCCAGACAGCATTTTCTACCTGGTACTTCTGCACATAGTCTGAGCAAGGTGGGGCCGTTTATGCAGGCTCTGACATGAAGGCTTCAGTGGCCAACAACATGAAACCCATTGAGCTGGTGAATATTAAGGGTTAAAACATTTTTGCATCTGTCAATAAACTGTCATCTTAAATAGACACGTAGAGAGGAAGTCCTGTGCTAAGTGAGGTTCCTAAGGGATTGGTATCAGGATCAGTGCTGTTAAATATTTTTGTCAGCCACATGGACAGTGGGATTGAGTGCACCCTCAGAGCATTTCACAATTATTCCAAGCTGTGTGGTGTGGCTGACAGATTGGTGGGGAGGAATGCCAACCACAGGGACCTAGACAGGCTTCTGAGAAGGTCCCATGCCGACCTCATGGAGTTCAACAAGGTCAAGTGCAAGGTCCTGCACATGGGTCAGGGTCTGATCTTCTATACCAGTGATGGAAAGAGGACATAGCAGGAGAGATTTTTGAACTAAAAATTTACATTTTGAGATTTGATTTTTTTCTTATACTGATATTGCCCTTGCAGTCTTTGAAAGATGTGCTATCACTTCCAAATGTGCTTTGTAGTGCAGTTATGATTGCTTAGGATTTGTGCTATAGAGTTAATTACATTTTAGTTAGTACTATGTACTTTACATATGAGGTTCCTCAAGCAAATTTCCCTAGGTTCTCATATCCAATCATAATTAACAGTAAGCAAATTAGTTTCCATCATAAAGATAGATAACTCATATAAATATTTGTCCCATCTCTTCTGTTTTACTTAGTACATGGTGGGATTGTACATGCTTTAATTTATTCTGGATTCATCCATTTGCTTATGACCTTTCTGCATTTTTTTCAGGTATCTTAGATTCCGGTTGGAATCACCAATGGGGAACCCACCTACACCTCCATGTCACTTTTAAATGAGCCTTATTTTCTAATTTCTTTCAAAGTACTGTCAAAAGTCCTGTATTCTCTCTTAAACCTTGTGTGTTAATGTGCTAACAAATACAGTTCAAATTTATATTTATTCTAAAATTTAGGGCGTTTAAAAAGTAGCTGCACTTGAGACAGGGGGCTAGAAATTTGACTTGGGGTAGAAACCAATTTTGGATTTTGATGGTGTGCTATGTAAAACTTGTATAGTCTGCTAACTTGCTGTGCACAGAAGCCTGCAAAAAGGACAAAGGAGATTCAAGGCTACTTAAGAAAGGAATGCAGCTTCCAAGCTGAAGAAAGGGCCCATGGACCTTGAGACTGAAGCTGACAAGAGAAACTAGAGCTTAGTTGGCAGACATAGAGATGTTACTAGAGAACTTCACAGAGTTCATAAGAACTGATAAATTAATTTTAATATGAAACAGGGCTGAGAAATGAAAATGCATGAACCTGTTGTGAAACTTTATGCATCTGCACAAGTAAGTGGATAAAAGAGACTCGGGAATTTTCAGGGTTGCACATGTCTTTTGGGGGAGCAATCCCACATGTGCCCAGCACTGAACAAAAATACATACCTACTTCCCAGCTTTTACAAGCTGTAGAGTTGTGGAGGTTTTTTCCACAAATCATACTTGTGGTAGGAAGATGTTCAGCAAACACATCCAGAGTGTGAATTCAGATTTCTCCTTTGACACTCATGTAAGTGCACATATTATAAATATATACTGTGGCGGTTTGCCACTCTTATTTGACATATAGCAGTGATTTTCATACTTATTTTTATGTATAATCTTTTCATTATAAGAATATTACCTGACAGCTGGATACTTGTGGTTGCTCAAAAAAGTTCAATCTGTCCACCTGGACTGTGAAAGCCTTCAGTAAAAAGAACCTTTGAAATCCTGTCTTTGCCATTTAGAAAAAGTTGTATTCCTAAGATCTTAGTCACAAATCATTGAAGTTAATTAGACCTAATTGCAACAGTTTTCTAATAGCATTACAGGCTCAAATTACTTTAAAATTCACTCCTAACAATGACAAATTTCAATCCAAATGTGTAAAGCTCACTTTAGCAGAGGAACTTGGTTATAGAGAGTATTAGTAGCATTTGGCTGAGGACAGCCACATTATACCAGGTACCTTTCCAACACTAGAGCAAAGAAATTAAGTTAGGTACAGAGTTTGTAACAAAATAGAGAGAGATGAAAATAAGGATGCAATGAGTATCAGGGACAAACTGTAATGCTGAGATAATGTGTGTTGTCAATATAATAAAAGCCCTTTGATTCGGATCCTAAGTGCTGCATAATAGAAAAGCTATGGGGAACTGTCCTGTGTCTGCAAACAAACTGACCAGACTAGCTAATAAACTTGTTCTGCATCCAGCTTCCACAGTGAGATAACAGACCGTAGATAAAATAGGTAAATTTGAATTTCATGCTACGCAGAATCAGACTGGTCACTAAACCTAATATTAATAGGAATAATAAAAATAATAATTTTAAAAATCTGGTTTTATGGTGTTCATTAGCCCCACATATTTATTTTTATTGTGGAGTACAGACCTGGATTTCCCATGAAATAATCTGGGGGGCTTCTCTAGCTGATTTACAAGCCTGAGAATAATTGTATTTTAAGCAATACATTAGAATGGAGAGAAAGATCTCTCTTTTCTGGCAGCTTTCCATTTTTGCAATTTAGAAGATAATTTTTAATCTTTTACCTGATCACACTGCCCTCCTAACAGTATAATATCAAGGTGCAGTGCTATTGCCAGCTTACAGCCTCAAGACAATTGCTGGTGATAGGTTAATTTCTGATGTCACTACCCTGAGAGGTTAAGGGGCACTCAGGCATGGTACATCTTGTTACTACATCTTGACCTGCAGTTTAGATGCACCTGGAGTGTATTGTTTGAGTCTTTTACTCTAAACAGCTGCCAGTTTTGGTCAGCTCGTAAAAAACCCCAGGTAGTGTGAGTTAAGCATAGCTTAACAATGCTGTAAGCACCAACGTTGTGTAATATAACTGGGGGTTTTAATTGTAGTTCTTGTATTGATTCTTTCCCAGCTACATCTGAAGTGTGCATGCATCAGTAGTGAAATTAATTCCTCTCACAAGTTACTGTCTTCTGCGAGTTTCTGAGGTGTACAAGATAACTCAGCAGCCATCTTCAGTTTATTGAAAATAAAACTTGGAATCTGTACGATCAGTCTTGAGGCATGAAAAGTACCTGTGGTAGCACTATCTCATAACTTCCAACAGGAAACACAAGTCTGTTGCTAAGCGTGTTGGCAATAAAAATTGGGGGAAATTTGGAATTATGGTAGCTGTAAAAAACAGTTTTACAAAACCAGTCAGATTCTCCCTTTTAACAATATATGCCTGATGCTACATATCTATTTGTTTTGTGAAGCTACATGAGAATTTTATATCCAGTAATATTGAAGTTTGCAGTCATTGCTTATGGGTAATAACAAGGGGCTTTTTTTATGTCTAAGAAGTTTTTTATAAACTGTAATTCCACAGAAATCTACCATTTCCTGAGCCATTTTAGTGGAGATGACAAGGTGTAGTTTAAGAAATGGCAAAGAGGTGCCAGGAGTAGCCTGCATATTTTGGCAAGCAGTAGAGTTAAAAGTAGAATTTAGCCTCTTGATGCTCAGGCATTTTGTCAAGCTACCTGAGCATTAATAGACTTGATTAGCTAAGGCAATGGTGCCCCTGGGGTGAAGGTGCAAGGCTTCTCAACTGCTTTTAATTTTTCATATTCACAGAAACTCTTGTTCTTCATTCAGGAACTTTGAAAGAATACTGAAAAATTCAGTTGTCAAATTAAAAAAAGTTGCAGTGCTGCAAAACATTTTGAGGGAATTTAGAAGGTTAAACTTCATAAAATAATTCTCCTTGCTTTCTGCTTCATGTATGTATTACACTTACTGAGGCACTTGCCTCTAATATTCCATTTAGTTCAAGTCCTGAACCTAAAACTTTTTATCTAGCTAAAATGTTCCTTAAAGTAAGCATTAAGCATGCCTGTACCTAGAGTGTGTATGTTCCAGTCTCTTCTCAGCCTTTAAAGAGATACATTTTTATGCAAATCCAGAAAAACTGCTCAAGGTAAAAGTTGAAGAGTATCTAACATGTTTAAATATTGATGTATATTCTATTGCAATTTTTTAAATGTGCCTTGCCAGAGCTTTGGGCTGCACACACAAATCAATTTAAAAACACAGTCTTATGTAGAAGCATGGAAAGAAAATCTTCAGAAGAATTATAAATCTGAGGAAGGCTTATTCTCACTAGCTAATTGAGAAAGGTATGGTATGGTATAAAATATATATGCCTATTTGTGCTTTCCCTTTGTAAACTTAAAATTGAAAAGGGAAAATCTTCACTACTTTTGGCACAAGTAATAGAGCTGTATAGAAATTCACTGCTAAATCTCAGCAGCATTTTTGATAATTCATTTGCATTCATCTAGTATAATGCAGTATAATTAAATAGCTTTTTAGACCAACACAATATTTTGCTTAAAAGAATATTTTATGCTGAGGAAAATTTAGTAAGGATAGAATGCCAGGAGAGGATGCAAGCTTAACTCATCATCTCAATTCAGGGGGGAAGAATAGCTGTAAGACTGCAGCTGTAGGGGTAACATGGGGTTAGTCCAAATGTCCTTGTGCATATTGTCCCAGAGAAATCTTCCAGGGTTCAGAAGATAGCTAGCATTTGGGGAGGAAACCTAATCTTTGCTCTGGAAATAACGTCTTCATCTAGAAACAAATGTTGAGAAAGCTAGGCAGTGGTTATATTTAAGCACTGTACTGTTTTTGTTTCCAAACTGTGACCTTTACTGTTCTAGATCAGATACTATGTTAAAATGCATGGAATTCTTTTGTCCAATTTAAGGTTAGGTATTTTTCAGTGTTATAATCCACTTAAAAGTATGTAAAAGTTTTTAGTTAAGCCAATGTGTTATTACCAGAATTTTAACAGAACTGGTTTGATATATATTATTATCTCTTGGAATTAGATGATATGCTGAAATACATCGGAACTCACAGTTTAACTGGTGCTGAATATCAGGAGAATATCCTTGAATGTATTTCTTTTGTGATACGTATTTAAAAAGTCCAGAGTCACTGCTCTGAATTAATTTGATGATTGGCATATACATGTCAATGATGTCAAGCACAATGATGTAATTTTTCCTTAACATTGAATAAAACCCCTGTAGATCTCCCCTATGTGCTTTAAATGAGACAAATAGTGCATTTTATATGAGGTCCCAGGTTTCCTGTGGTATAACATGCAGCTTTGGGAAGTACATCTCAATCAGCCTGTCACTAGGATTAGTTTCATTTTTTAAACCTCCAAGTCTGTGTCTCTGCTAGTTGATTGATCAACAAGCATTTCTACACACTGAAATATGACTGCCTAGTCCATCAAACTATTCCTATGTTCCCTAAATATAAATTAGTGAATCCTAAACAATTTCTTGGCATAGCTTCAGGTTTATATCATTCCAGGGGTTGTACCCAATGTTCAGCTTCCTGCAGCAAGTCCTGTGCTGGAGAATAAGAGAATTTGATCCTAATTTTTGAATATCATAAATCCAACAAGCTACTCCATGCTACTTGTATTTGGGGAAAGTTTCTGGTCACACTCAGTTAAGTAGTGTGGTATGGATATTGTCCTGGCAGCCTTCCTTATGCAAGAAACTGAAAGGGAAGTCTTATTTCTGCAACTGCTATATTTCTGGAAAGCACAAGATCTAAATAAGAATCTTTTCTGTCTTTTCCATTAGTAAAATTGGACTAAAACTGTTGTATTCCTACTGTTAAAATAAAAATTAAACAATCTGTTTGCAGAGTGAAACAATAGCAACAGACCTCAAATATCATCAAATTCAAATTCTACCACTTCTATTATGTAAAAAAGTATAATTGGTGAAGCTAGTTTGATGTTAAACCATGCTAATTGAATGGCATGAAATAATATTATTTGAATAAGAAGAAAACAAAATACAATAGATTCCTTTTTCTACAGTAGATTTTTTGGCTTTTACTCACAGAAAGTATAAAGCTTATAAGAAAATCAAAGCTTCCTTCAGAACATTCTGAGCTTGTGAAAAGTGCATTTCTTACAAAATCATTCTGATTAGAAAACTCCTGTCCAGCTCTTCCTTTGATGTATGTGTACCAAGTACTTGTCCAAATTAAATATGTATTTCAATATCTCTCTCTCTTCAGAGTCTTTCTGTAGTTAAGAGATTTTCAGAATACCAATGGTTATATTCATGCTGCAATATCTGCAGCTATTACTGTGGGATTAGGCACCTTTTATTTTTCTCTTTAGGTAGGCTTCCTAGGATAAAAGTCAAGAGAAGATGATTTAAAGCCAAGATTACCATTAATATGTGTGTGTTTGTTTGTATATTTATTTACAAATTTTGTGTGTTAAATTATATGTGTGTTTATATTAATTTAAAATAATGTATTTTAAATATCATGGTTTTTTTTTTTTCCAGCCAGAATTGTGGCTACTACCATGCAGTGATCTGAACAGAAAACTAATTATAGATCTGAAAAAAAAAGTCTTTAAAAAAGAAATATTTTTTGCTTCAAGAATAGAGAAATGCTTTATATCTACATACATGTATAAATAATTGGATGCCAGTAGATGGTGCTCACTGTGTAGTATAATCTCTGGGATTACCAAAACCAATAAAATTTGTTGCTGTGCAGTCAAACTGGCGTCTGTGCACTCTTTACAGCTACTCTGAGCAGATGGCAGGAATGTTCTGTCTAATTTAGTGTGTAGTACTAGCTTGAATACAGATCCATACACCACAGAAAGACTTCTGAGTGCTTTTGCTGGCAGTAGAAAGATTTCTGCTGCCCTTGTGGGTGACAGTTTGAAGTAAACATGGTGCACCAACAAGTGAAGATATATTGGGAGGGATTCAAAGGAGCGAGGGTGTGAAGGGACAGTCTTGAAACAGCAAATAACTAATGCCAAGAAGAAGGAAACAAAGGATACCAATAGTGGGTTGAGGAGAGAAAATAAAACAATAGGCAAGTGGTTACAATATTTAAGGAAATACCAATGGAGATGGGATAATAGCAATTGAAGTGGAATAAATAAAGCGGAATACAGAGAAAAGTCATGAAATCCAGAAGATAATTAAGAAAATAAATAGAAAAATTTTAAGAAGGTAGATATTAAGAGACAATGATACATACAAGGAAAAAGAGTCAATATGAGAAAAGCCAACATGTAGTGAAGTGGTTATATGTACTACTAAGAATTATTGAACATATTATTGAGCTTCTAAATTCACATTAGCCAATACTATGTTGGTGTAAGGTTTGAACAAGAAGAGCAAGGATTAAATATCTAGCAGTTCTTGAATTCAATGCAATGACTTATGCTCCCACTTCAAAATTTAGGAATAGTAATTATCTTTGAATATTTTGCTTCGGCTAACTCTATGTAGAGCATTGCCTTCTCTCTTTTTCCTGGTGGACTGTTACATTTAGAGGCATATTGTGAGTGCTATTGTTTCTTCTGTGTGGTAATTTGCTGTGATATTGCCTTTAGTTGTGATTTTGGCCCCAGGGAAGCTGCCTGTTTTCCCTCAGCCTTATTGGTGACTGGACTGTGCCATGGGACATTCTTTGGTTGGTATTTGCTGCCTGGCAAGAAGATTCATGGACCAAGGATATAGCAGCTGGAGAACACTACCAGTTCATTCAGAAGGTCTTCCTTCACTTTTCTGTGGCACAGACGTGGGCAACAGCATAACTCTGGGCCCAGAGGACTGTGCAGAAAACTCCCAATTGGAGTTGGAAAATTCCAACTGAGAATAAAGGAAGTAGGGAAATAAGGAAGGCCTTCTTCCTCTCTTCCAGCAGTTTACCAATAGATGGAAGCAGACATCCTTCCTTCCCTAGACAATCCTCAGCTATGATTCCCTGTTTTCAGTTCTGTGGGGCTGAGGTCATGGCATAAAAAAAGCAAAATGTCTTTGCATGGTGGAACAAGTGATGAAAGAGAGATGGGACTGTGGAGAGTAATATTAAAAGAGATGAGAATGTTAAAGCTATTTGTTAGATCTGTGTACACTAGTGCAACTTCATGGTGTGGAGAGGTAAACAGGCCTTCTATTTAAGACATCATTTGTGTACCTAGAATTCTAAAATGTTTACAAGAAGATTACTTAAAAGGTAGTTAACAAAAATATTCAAAACTCATAAATTTAATACAAGATGTTTTAACGTCTCTTTCCATTTATGTTCTGCTCTATATTAAATGAAATTAAAACACCCATAAGAAGAGACTAAAAGAAATTTAGTTAAGCTATAGAGCAAATAAAACTGTAAAATGCTATTAGTATTGCTTATTAGAGATTCAGTTGTTAGAATATCTTTAACTCTATCTACCAACCCTTTATTTGTCTTTGCTCTTTGTGTATATCTTGTAAGAATTACTAGCACAAAATTTAGTGAACACAGCTGATTACATACAAATTTGAAATGCAAAATGATCTGATATATAATTCAATCTGTTTAAGGTATATAATTCTGTTTAGCTTTAACATCTCCAGGAACCTTGGTTGTAGAAACAGAATAATCCTGCACTGAACATGGAAATGGTGCTCCAAAGATATAATCTAAGATTAGTCATACTTCAGCTGTTTCTACACCTTACTAATAAATCTTGTGTTACATTATGAATTACATGTAAAATATTGCAATTGTTCTTTCATTTTGGTATTTATTTAGCTGACTGGTTCTGCACAATTTTGTGCATTTAGAGGTTTCATACAGTGATGTTGTACAGGGGTAAGTTAGCATACACATACCACCAGTTAGAGTAATGGTGCTTATCTGTCTAAAAGAGCTCTGCATCCATCTGGCAGCCCATTGCAGCTTGGATTGTTGTGTTTGGGATCTGGAAGCAGCAGCAGCCCGGTCCCCCTTTCACTCAGCCCAGGCAGGTGTCTCAAATAGATGGGTGCATGGTGTGAAGTGCCAGTATAAGAGCTGGAGAGACTGAGTCCTGCTCCAGCTCTGATTCAGTCTGCCTTTTCCAAGTCTGCCTCTCACTAAAGATATAAATACTTCCTTTGAAATCAATGGGACGATTCACACACTTAGTCAGGCATGTACTTTAAGTAGGTTGCTTAAGTGGGACCATTCTGCACCACTGAAATGACTATACCCTCTTCAGGACAATGAAAAATCAATCTTACAGTTATTTTTTAAACATGACTCAGAAAATGATTCGATTTGTCTTCAAATGTCTTCTGGTGAAAATTAATAGTTCAAGCAAAATATGGAGAATCATCACTCACAACATCAGAAAAACAGATATAAAAATGTTTTTCTCAGGTCATCTTGAGAATGTTACACCTGATTTGTGGTGCTGTATCAATAAAATTAGGGAAGTGAACTGTTATTCTAACATCGTTTGTTTGAAGTAAATGCTTGAAAGAAAACTAAGTGGTGATTATCATGTTCCATCTTTTAAATGACAAATATAAAACTGTGCACCCTCTGTAAATCTAAACACCTGCTGATTTTCAGTACTGTTTTTCTTTCCTAAAGAAGATAGGGCTTAGTCTGTAAGCTAAATCAGCTCTGCTCTGATTTCTTGAAATGGTTACTGTATATTAGTTCTTAACAGAGATAAAATTTGATATAGTAAGAAACTCATAAGGTTTTCACAATGCAGATATTTTGTTAGTAAAATATATAGAAAAATAAAGATAAAGTTTAAATTAGAGTTCACTGTTATGCTGATTTAAACCAGCTAATGATGGTTATCAAAGGTCCTTGATCACCCTTGCCAAAGGCAGCCTAGTGCACTATGTAACTGGAATATTTTCCAGGTAAAGCAGCATAATGGGAAACATCTAAAGTTAAAGACCATTGTGGTCTCTCAGTATGTATTGAACTCGAGGTACAGTTTTTGTTGTCTTGGAGTAGCAGAATTTACTTGTTCTGTATGCTTGGATTTTATGACTCTGAAATCCCATTCCTGTTTCATTCCAGATTCTGCATTTTTCTCATCCAGCAAAACAACCTGCATAATTGCAGAAAGGTCAGGTTTTGTTTTTATTTTTCTTCAGCAAACATTAGCTCTCTATTTATATAGTTTTACTTGGTAGCTATTGCTTTCCATAATACTCAAACATTTTTATTTATAAAATCCTCTTCACTTGTTGAACTGCCCCCATCTCTCTCCTTAATTGCCCAAATATAATTAGAGGTCTGGATAAAATGAATCACCTTGGCAAAAATTCATCCAGCTTTATTGCCAAATTCAAAGACTGAGTGAGGGGAAAATGGTACACTAGCACACTTGATTTAAAAGTAATTCTAAATGTAGCTGTGTGCAGTATTAATTCCAGATGAAACTCTGGAGACTGATTAATTAAAATATGTTATTGTAAATCCTTTGTGATGTGTTCTGATACCAAGCATACCAGACCAGACTGTGGTTCTCTTCTGTATCCTAGAAGAGAGTAAATTATCCATGGTCTTGCATGGCCTTCTACCAGAAGGAGAAAATGGGATAGAAGCAGTAAATGTCTAGCTGCTATTTTTTATTTTCTTAGCAGTGGCCAAACAGTGGCAGGAAAGAGGAAGGAGCAAAGACTGATAGCCAATATGTCTACATTGAGTCAAGAGGGACCTGAAACTGCTGCAAAGTGGTATATATAGCACTTCAATTAACTGATAAAATAGGAAGGAGTACAGGTCAGAAAACACCTTATTTTTTTTTGTGTGTCATTCTTTCTGCCCTCAGAATGTCGCCTGAGGAGTTTGTTTCCACTGTCTGAAATTTCTGCCATGCCTTTCAGTTCATGAGTCCAGGGCTCAAGTTTGGAAGAAGATTGGGGTGCACCAGCTGTGGTGCCCAGGAAGAAATAGGTTCCTGCTGGAGGTGTAATGGCATGGGCTCTGCCAGAAATTGAGGTGGTGGAGGCAGAACAAGAAAGAACAGCTCAGCAGCTTTGGCTATTACAGAGGGTCTGTTCCATGGAACATGGAAATTAGGAAAAAGGAGTAGGTGGGAGAATTGAAAGGGAAGGAAATGATAACTTTGCTATGGTTAGGAAAGTCAAAGCAGAAGAAAAACTGAAGCTCAGAGATATGTGGTATATCAAACTGGGAAAGCTCTGGGAGGTTATATTTTCATACTACCTGCTATCACCAACCTGTTGTTTAACCTTATACTCTATTGCAGTTTCTGCTTGAATCTCTTTGAACAATTAGTTCTCGAATAAATAAATATTTATAGCATTCTGTTCCTGGGGACTCTTCACTGCTCCTTTACATCCTTCTGTCATGGTTACAAGACCAAGCCATAGTTGCTCTGAACTTTTTAGTGGATTTTTAATTTCATCTGACATAATTCTTACCCCTTTCCGAAAGAAATCGTTTTGGTTTTATTTCCTTTAAATACATACTTTTGTGTTTCAGTTATCAAAAAGTCATTTTTCAGTTAATATTCAAATATATTCAGGCCAGACACTCTGACCTGGGCACAAAAAGTTCACTACACCTACCTTATCCTTGAAATAGCACTCACTGAAAGGTTCTCACTGAATTCAACTTAATCTTTAGCAGGAGGTGAATGCACAAGCCAGAAATTTGTATGTAAGTATTTAACCTGGAAAGCCAAGCCAGAAATAGCAAACACAACGGTGTTTACAGGATGAATTTAAAAAACCCCCAAGATATTGCTGTCAGAATACTTATCCAGAACTGGTTCAAAATAGACCTTCAGATTTCTGTAGGTTTTACTAGATTATTTTTTTAATAAATGTGAACTGAAATGTTTTAAATATCTTCCCCTTCTTTTTATTTTTGCTTGTTACTTACAGCTGCTTCTTTCACACTTCTCCTTTTCATAAACATATGACAAAAAACCCATCTGATTTGATAATTTTCTTCCTTCTGCTAGCTTCCTTAGAGGCTACATTCATCTTCTACCATTTTTATATTCACACGCTAAAAGAAGATTGTAGGAGGTGTTTTGACTGTGGAGAACATGCTCTCCCATCTGTGGCAGTATACAAAAGCATCTTCTTACAGGAGGGTTGTTTGGGGTTCTTTCTGGATAGATACCAAGATGTGTAAGTTTATTGATGAAACATGCTTAAGTGAGGAGTAGCATAATTGCATATTTCCCACATCCTGCATAAGAGATATGCTTCAATAGTACTCCACCTGCTCTTGGGTAGGTTTACTTTCCAAAGACAATTTCATCTGCAGCTTCTTGTGAAGGTTTACATATGGAATACAACATTAAACTCTAGAATTACATTTCTGAGTTTCATCTATCTCTGTTACCCATTAGGAAAGCAAAATGCTAGTATTTGCTCATTTTTACAGAGGTTACATATGAGACAAACTGGAAGACCAGAAGATTTTCAGACTATTTAACACGTATCTGAATTCACTGTTAATTCCATTTACCATTGAAAAAATTTTGAATGATGTAGACAAAGTAATGGATAAAAAGGAGGAGGAACAGAAAAATGCTCTTCCACATACTTTTTTGTAAGTTTCTTTCAAATTGTTTCATTTTCTACATACTTTTCTCATTCTCAGAAAAGAAGGAAAATGGCATTACCCAAATGTTGTACTTTTTTCAATAATGTGAGGCTAAGTTTCTAATCTAACTGTACCATAGGTAGAAAATAATATTATATAAGCATTCCTTAAGGATGGTAAAAGCTTGTGTAAGATCATTAATTCAAACTTGAGCATGTCATTTTTACATATTAGGCAACATCTGCATATTCTCACATTCAGATGCATGATGAATGTCCTAATAGTTTAATTTTCACAGTATAGAACTGAAGAGGGAACTTCAGATTCCTAGCTGACAAAACCTGCTTCTGAGATGAGACTCTGAGTCATGTATGTCAGTCATGCATGGGTAGCAGAAAAAGAAAATTTAAGTATATAGAAATAAAAAGATATCCTAGTTAAGTCTTGGAGAGAAAGTTAGATTACAAATCTGACATTATCTTCAACATTTTGTGCCCCTGCACTGGATGCCAAAAAGGACTTTCATGGTCTAACCTCAGCAAGCAACCAAGCCTCACAGATCTGCTCTCTCACTCCTGCACCAGTGAGGTCGGGAGAGAATCAGAAGGGTAAGAGAGAAAACTCACATCTTGGGATAAAGACAGTTAAATGGGGAAAGCACAAGCTGTGCACACAAGCAGAGAAAAACAATTCATTCACCACTTCCCATGGGAAGGCAGGTGTTCAGCCAACCCCAGGAAAGCAGGACCCCATCACACGTAGCAGTGACTAGAGGAGACGAATTCCATCAGTCCAAACAACCCCCTCTCTCCTCCCCACTTTATATACTGAGCATAATATCATATGGTCTGGAATATCCATTCACTCAATTGGGGTCACCTATCCCAGCTGCATCTCCTCCCAATTTTCTGTCTACCCCCAGTTTCCTCACTAGTGTGGCAGTACAAAAAGTGGAAAATACCTTGGCTCTGTGTAAGTCCTGCTCAGTGATAGGAAAAATATCTCTATGTCATCATCATTTTGTTCAGCACAAATCTAAAATGCAGCCCCATGCTAGGCACTGTGAAGAAAATTAGCTGTACCCCAGTCAAAACTAGCACATCTGGGTCATAGATGTGAGCATGGATTGCAGTATATCTTGCAGCAGTCAGCATCAGTTTAGGCAATGTTGTCAAGTTCTTCTTGAATCTGTATTTTTTGGAATCAAGGTCTGTGTCCTGACTGGTAAGAGTATTGTGGGGAGTTGGAGTAAGTGCACTTCTGTTCTGTGTGGGTTTATTTACAGACAAATTTACCTTCCTTTTATGACTGCTACTTGCTCTGGCATTGCTGTTATTCTTGCAAACCAGACTACCTTGACTTCAACACCAAGAGAGAAAACACCTTTCTTCACTTAAAATTATTACCTACTGATGTTAACAATCTTATCTATGATTACAAGCCTCCGGAGAGACAGAAACCTGTAAAATCTTGCTCATGTTGTAGATAATTTTATTCCATTGAAAATTAAGTGTGCATATCAGCTACCTTGTTCTCACATCTGCGGAAATGTCTCAAAAATATTTATCTCAAGTTAAAAAGTCTTAGAATTGATAGAGCTACACATATTTTGCAGCAATAACGGTGACATCTCAATGCATAACAAGGAAGAATGTTGGACTCCCCTGATAGTCTTATTTGTCTATAAATATCAATAAAATAACTTGCTACAATTTATGCTACACATTGTATGCTGAAACAATGTATGAGCATCATTATTTTTACAAGCATTTAGAAAGGTATTCTACTTTAGCAAATGATTAATACTAACAGTTTGGATGTGTTTTCAGTTCTAGAGGCACATAACAAGTGCCAGGAGCAGATTAAAGAGGAGTTAGCCACTATTGGAACGCCAATAGGACACTATCTCACAGTTGTCTGGAAAATGAGCACTCAAAAACTTGGCAAAAGAATGCTTACCAGCCTAGAATAATTACTTCTGAAGATCTGAAGAGATTGGGTCCTTTCAAGACCTGGCCTGGACAGATTTTTCAAGAACTAGAGTTAATTTAGTAGTAAAAAATCAGTGCTTTAAAAGCTAGACAAAACTCAGGCTGACATATTCCCCCTGCAACTTGTGTGCCTTGTGGTTTGCTCTCCACTGATCTGTTTCCTCAAACCTGCGTGTTTGCTGAAGGGAGGAGGTAGGAGCAAGGGGAGGGAGTGATGGCAGGACCTCAGCTGTGCTAGTGTAAATTACCCAAAGAGAAGGAGCCAAAGCCACAGTGTCACAAGTAGTCGAGAAAATTAAAACTTGAGAAAAATTCCCATCTAGGCAGGGGATGAAATGGTCCTTGGAAGTGACTTTTCCTGGCTAATTATACTCGGCAATTTAATAAGATTGGGCATTTGATTAGAAAGCTTAGGTGACATAAATTTCATCCTAAACATAAACAAAGAATAAAATTGAATTAAATAACAGAAGTAATGATTTATAATGAAGGAATTAGAAAAACTAAGAAATGAGAGGTAGGATAACATACATATGGTTTGAAAAAGAGCACAATTGTGTGTAAGAAATAAAATAACATTGCTACCCTGCTTGATCCATGAAATAAATAGCAGTTAAGGCAATCTAGGAAAATGGACTCTTGGGGAAAGCTGCAATTAATGGTATTAAGTAAAAAAAAAATACATGCCTTTTTTTTTCCCTCTAAACTCTCATTGGACCTGTGCTACAACAAAGCATAATTTGTTTTACTCTATGGCATTTTGAAGCAATATTAAGACGCACAAGAGGATCCACATATTTTCTTTTTACACATCTTCACGTAGACTTTACTTTTATTATGCATGCCTTGTCCATTTGAAGAAACTGTCCATTTGAAGATTGAACAAGATTCAATCAGTTTGGAGAATACTTAGCATATCATGGATTTCTAATGAAGGATTTTCAAGGAAAATTTACTATTGTGAAACAGCATAATGTTCTCTTATGGAGTATAGGATGGCAAGCAAGAATTGCAGTAAAGATTAATTCTGCTTTTTCCATACTGGTTGCTTTAATAGGTTTTCTTTGGAAGGCAAAAAGGTATAAATCCAGAGAAAAGCATATGAGAGCCTCTGACAAAGCATAAGTTATGGAGATTCCTATGTAGAATACTCTGCCATTGTAGATTAGAACAAGTAAAAGTTTGCTCAGTTTTATAGCCTTTAATATAGTCTATATAATTGGTTGGGGTTTATTATTTTTATTAACTGTGTTAGAATTATATTTGTACTCCAACTGAGACTAGCACCTTATTTTCCTATTTTGTGCTTTAGAAATATGTAGCTCATCATTGTCCCAAAAGACTGCAGGCTGAGTAGACCAGCAAGAGGCTAGGAAGAAATTGGAGACACAGCTCAGAAGGTCACACAAGTATCTTGCTAATGACAGAATCCTTTTGTCCTTATGTGAATCAAGAAAACTCCATCTCAAAAACATAAATTGCTGGAATCTAGGAAAAGCTGGAAAAAGAAATAAATGTTAGTCATCTTATGTATTCATGTGTACCTGATAAGTCTGCAAAGTACTATGAACGAATCTGATTTATAGTCTGAAATCTGAAATCTGAACTTTGAAATTTGAAAAAGGACATAATCATTTGAAAACATGGTTGATTGTAGCATTTTGGTGCTGCAGTTATGAGGTTTTTAACTATTTATGTTACTATATAAAATTTCTGATTGGTGTTATCTGTTTTTCTTGATTAGGAATTTTATTCATTATTTTTCTTTAGTAAAGAAAGAGAAGATTGGGGAAGAACTCTAGAAAAATGCAGAATAAGTTAATGCACACTAAGTTTGCATCGTGCTGTTAAAGGGAAAATAGGTCTTCTAGTTTTTCAAAACATAAAGATATTGAAATCTTCATTATAATAATAAATATAAATATACATGAATTTTTGTTATCATTATAGTGGTGAAACACTGGAAGAGGTTGCCCAAAGAACTGTGAGTGTCCCATCCCTGGAAACAGTCAAGATTAAACTGGGTGAGTTTCTGAGAAACCTGATCTATCTGAAGATGTCCTTCCTCATTATATGGGGATTGGATGACCTTTAAAGAATCCTTCCAGTACAAAGTATTCTATGATATCATCCCCAATCCCTCTTTTTTCTCTAATTATGACTGTTTCCAAAAAAATGTTTAACTGCTGTATGTGCCAAAATGACACTTGAAATGACAATGATAATTTGACAAATAAATGTCATCTAAGCAGTAGTTAAATAAATGCTTTCAGTAGTATGGAATAAAAATTACAAACTCTAGCTCTGAAATATATCATGATGTTTCAGCCTTGGAAAACTCTGTACACCATTATATACTGAAAGTAGGCTTTATATACAGTTTTTCAGGGGAAATTCGCTTCTTTTCTGTGAAGTCTGTACACAGATGGCTGTTACTCTGCCCGCTATTTTCCAACAGTATCATTCTTTTTTGGATCAAATATATCTTTAAATCTTCTCTTCTTTCTTAGTGTCTTTGCATCATTTCAGCTCCTGTGACAGACATTAAGATTAGTGCATGGTGTGTTTGTATGTAGGAATTATTTGACACCAAAGCAAGTCATGGTTAGTGCTGGTTATAGTACATCCTCCAGTCTCTAGCACATGTCATTACTTGCTAAAGTACAAAGGTACAACTCAGGTCATATTTCATTAAGGTGTCTTCTCACAGGCTGCATAAATTCACATCAAAGCTTAGCAACTGTGTGAAAAATGGTCATTTAGCAGATAACATTTGTGTTAGTCTGTCATGATGAGGTCTTCCATACCTTTCCTTGATAATAACTAGAGAAAAAGAACAACTTTCATCTTCACCACCTCAAGCTGAAAGCTCAATTTGCAAAGTGATGATTTTGCTTAGGTTTTCATATCTCTTATAACATGTACCATGCAATGAGAAACTGCTTCTTTGAAAAGCACTCAGTGTTTCCAAAGACAGTAGTCATATGTTTCTTGTAGAAAAAATTCCATTCCAATGTAATATTGACTTATCTGAATTCTCGTGTTGGAAAAAACATGACAATTTTGAGTATTGTCTTTCCTTGCAATATTTCCAGTATTTACTCACTTACACTAGAGTGGAAAGAATTGTCTCTCTGACCATTTGTTGCATATAAGTGTCTTAGGTTGTTCAAAGGATCAGCAAATGTATCAGCAAAACCAGGTATAATATTAAAGTGACAAGCTCTGTTGTAAAAATTCACTCTACTACTTACTAGATAGTTAAAGCACACAGAGAGAAGTCAATCAATCTAAAACTAAAATCAGCCAAAAATGATCTGTGTGGAGTCTGGGGATGTAAAAAGGGTAAGGATGGAAAAGGATAAGGATAAAAAGGAATAAAAGAGATTCTCCCATTGAGTCATAAGGTTCAGAGTAGACCCCCTTGCCAAACTTTGCCTTGGACTTGAGCAATGGTTTATGCCTAGAGGTTTTAATAACACTTCAACTTAACAAGTACTATATTTATAGCCTATTTTAAATAATTTAACAAAAGATTTTAGAGAATTTCTAATAAGCAGAACATTTATAGGTCTATCTTACTTAGGAATCTAAGTTACTTAAGAATCTAAGAGAGCAATATTCATAATACATTTTCTATTGTATATTCACAGCCACACACATGCAGACCTAAAGGAGCATGCATAAGCTATATACCTGGGAAAAATTCCCCTCAAATTCAGTGACATGCTCACATCTTTGCATCTTCACAATGGGCAAAAGGAAGAGCCTCAAGGAGTGCAGGTATCAGCTCAGGTTCTGCCATCATTGTTCAGTCCACAGCAAACCTGAGTGTTCACTATCTCTGGGAGGCTCCACTCTGAGGGAGGTTGCTGGATGCAGCCCACTGGGGCCAGGAGAGCTCAGAGAGTCTCACTTAGAACTGCTGTTCATATGGTTGCAAGAGCACTGGATTCAGTAGTAGTAATTTTCCATCCTGGCAGCAATTTGGGTCCCTAAATTTCTTTGAAAGTTCAATAACAAAAGTGTTGCTCCATTTGGGTTGTTAATCAGGCAAGAAATTTAAGTTACCAAAGCTGTTTGTTAAAAATCAGGAGCTCATTAGACAGAACTAGTTCCTGGGAGCTGACTATTTCTGAGAGGCTCAAGAGGAGCTCAGAAGTTAGGGTGCTATTTGTCAAGGCCAAGGCCTAATGAGCATTTCTGAAATCATAGTGTGGCACAAGGAAAGGATGTGGGGGACATGCACCATCACAGCCATCAGTTGTCCTTTCTGTCCTAACAGAAACAGGGAATGTAGCAGAACATGGACACAATGTCAGTAATTCAAAAATACATTAAGGAAAAGGACCTCAAGGTTCAACATCATATATGTTTTTATCAGATTGCATCATCCATTCATAGTTAAAATAAACTATACTGCATTGGAGGAAAAAAATGTAATACTCAAGAAAGATTATATAAAAGGTCTTGTGAAGATCTCAAATGAATCAGCATTAGCTCTTATAGAAGCAAATCAGCATATTGTTATAGTCCCTGCCAAATTTCAACTGCTGCTATCAAAACAAATCTATATTAATTTATTCAAGTGCTTACAGTAAATTTTAATAATTCACTGCAACTGTTTCCTCCTAAATCAAACCATTGAAATCAGAATGCTTCAAATTCCTGCTGTTTTTTACAAGCCTAAATTGAGATATATTTGAAGAAAGTTATTTAAAAGGTAATAGTTTCAAACTTAAATCCTTCCTTTAAATAACATTTTCATCAACTAAAATATTTTCCACTACAGAAAAATACTTTAGGTTTTTCTATCTGCATTTCTTCCCTGTTAACATTACTACATTATCCTGTTCAACCAGGAAGAACTTAACTATGGGGTTTCCTTTCTTGCAGTAATAATTGTATAACTATTCTTTTAAATGTTTGTATTTTTACTCTTAAATACTGAGTTTGCTTTTCTAAGAGTAAGTTTGCTTTTCTAACAGTATTCAATAATTAAAAGGACAACATATTTCAGCACTTAATTAATAGTTTTATATGTAATTAGACAGTGTATTCCAAACTGAAACACTAAGTGGTTTTAAAAAATAGCTACACTTTCATGTTCATATACATTTCTTGTTCTTATTTTTGCAATGTTTTTCTCCTTTCTGAGCATCTGCCCTAATACTTTAGGGCATATACATAAAACATAGATATTTGCTTTTCTCAGCCCTAGCAGTTGAAGAGAGGATGATACGGAAATGGAGTCCCTCTGTCTACAGAGGCAGTGGTCTGAACAAGGCTTTGGGCTGCATTCATAGCAGGAAAGGGGTAAATATTTCAGGCTGAGGGTGTCAGCAAAGAGAACCCTTGTTTTTAAAGGGTCATCTCTTTATTCTTGTTTACCAGAAGTACTTACAGATTTTACATATTGACAGAGAACATTAGCTTTATGGTGGCATATCACGGTCTAAAAAGAAAAAAAAAGTTTGGGTGGAGCATCTGAATCAGTTTGCATGTATTAATGTTTTTTAAATAGACAGCGATTGTTGAATTTCATCTGCTATCATATTGCCCATTCTTGAAAAGTTCTTCTAGAGCTCTTCACCTTTACCCTTTATTTTTATGACCTTGAATAAGGTAATATCAGGTTTACCCTCTCTCTATTCACCAGATTTTTATCATCATTTTATAAATATTCTTGACTGCAGAACTCAGTGGGCTTTCAGTCCTTGCTTTGTGAAAACTGGCTTTTAATTCCCTTATGTCGTTAGCCCACCTTCTACTACTTATTTGTTCAACGGAGCAGTGCCTGTCCTAAAACTTCTGGACACTAATTTAAGCCTGCTTCTTCTGCATGTTGCTAGTGAACACTGAAAACAGTTTTGAATACTGAGAACAATTTTTTTTCCCCCTGACTGCATCACGACTTGGTCTTATAAACAGTTTTCCCTTTGATTAAAAGATTTAATCTCCTTTTTTCTCTTTTCTCTATGCATTTGACTGTTTTCTGATAGGTTATATTGTGGAGAAAGCAATGGATTTGCTGCATCTACATTCTCCATTCTCTTTTATGCCCATAGCAGGGAATAACTCACCCAGAAAAGTAACAGGTAATTATATTCCCTTATTGGACTGGAAGTTAACCAGCTCACAGTGAAGTCCTTAAAGAAAGAGAGCAGTTACCTAAATGAGAAATGTATTTAATGCCTTAGCCAGCCGCCGATTATGAGTGTATCTCAGATTTTCCACAGCATCAAAGGAATACTGATCCATTTAACAATGCAATAATCTATAAAGCAGCTGTCACAGCAGTAAAGACAACCATTTTAAAATCTAAGTTTGTGTATGCTGATTTGAGTCATTAGCCTTTCAGCCCATTTTGAATGGTTTAGTAAGTATGACCTCAAGGTATCTTTAATTGGTGAGACTGCGACTGTCCCTTATACTGTGCTACCTCTCAGGTGCTTGCATGAATGCTTCATTTAATTGCTGACCTTGCTTTGTTCTCTTTTGGCACTCTTCCTGTCTCAGAGCCAAGGGAATTAATAAGAGTTTTCAGGACCTCACATGTTTGGGTGGTACTTTCCATTCCCTGAATTTACCTTTTATTCCCTGGTAATCATGTTAGCCAGTAATGATTAATCAGTGCAAAGGTGCTAAACCAAGCCAGTCTTAATTTGTTTTCCTTCTCAGCTGAGAAAATATCAGTACTTGGTTACATGGAAAACAGTTGATCAGTCATGCTGTCTTCCTGCAAAAATACACTACTAGCTTGTGAGAGGACAGAAAATTAACATGCATCTGTGAAAAGGTGTTATCCATTTTTGTTGATCCAGAAAATAAGTGTTGAATGGCTGAAGAAATGACAGAAAACATATCCCAGGGTTGTTTCCTCCCAGATTGTTGCATCCAATTTAATGAGTACTGTTTTTCTAAATTCTAATAATTTTTTGTTTCATTCATATCATTTTTAGTAAGTACTAATTTGCTACAAAAAAAATTACACAGAATGTATCATCTCTACACATCATTGGATAACTAGGGAGTTCTGATGTATTCTGGGACATCCTTAGGGAACTAAGAAAATGCTGTAGGATTCCATGAAGAGAGAGTACATTATTATTAATACATTCATAATTTGGTCCCTGTTTGGTTTTAATCAGAACTGTATAGTTATTGTAGCATATTATATTAAATGAAAATCTCCTAGTTACTTCACATTATAATGCAGTGGGAAAATATTATCAATTTTATTTTATTCATTAAACAACTAAGTAGTTTGCTTGGGTTTTTTTGGTGTATTGCTTATTTATCAAATTTTCATTGTGACTTCAGGGACATATTTTTATTAATGCACATTTTATTTAGAACATAACCATTTAGTTTCACTCCAGGGTAGCCTAATGCTATATAGGACCAGATATAATGGGATATGTAATAGCAGGAATGTTGTAGGTACTATCAGGGCTGGGCCTCTCTGAGTACAGTATCTCAAATTTCAATGTACAAAACAGGTTGAATGGAACCCTTGTGCTTGCATGACCATATGAATATGCAAAAAAAGATTTCTTCAAATCACTAACAAGGCAGGGAGAGTTTGCAGCCAAAAACCAGTTTATCACAAGCAGCTGCAGTACCCTAGATGTTGTTGCATCTGGTCTCATCAGACAAACAATACCTGGCTCTGCTAAGACTGGGCTGGGAAATCACTAAGATGTTTTGAGGAAAACACGGCTGTGATTGTGATTGAACTGTTATTGAGCATGGGACTGAACCAATATTGTTGCATAACTTTAAAGCTCAATTTGCTTCCTCTGTATGAAATACCAAGAGCACCGCAACAGCAACTCTGTCTTTTTGGTCACGGTGAAAAGAAGAGAAAAAAAACTCCCAAACCATTAAATCAGAGAAGGGGAAAAACCCACAACTGCTGCAATACATACAAATTCAACTGATAGGAGCAGAGTATGCTGGCTATAATGGAGATGGGTGACATCAATTCCAGGTGACTTTCAGAGTTTTTAATGTGGACATTCATTCTTTTACGTTGATTTATTGCTTGATTCAATTCCATACCTTTGTCTCCTTCCAGGTTTTTACACCATCATTCCTCCTTTTTCCTTATTTGCTTTCTTTCTATGTTTTCATAGGCCTTTTATTTCTTTCTCTTCAGTTATTTTCTCCCTTTCTGTCTTACCCTAATTAAATTCCTTCTCTCCTGACCAAATTTTCACCTCAGGAAATAAACAAGTGTACACAGCTGCCAAAACAAAACAAAAAAGAAGAAATCACACACTTCTGCAAGAGTGTCAATCTTTGGCATGATTTATTCATGTGATAATAAAAAACAAGTGGTCATATTTTTCTTTCTGTGGAAATAGTGTTATGCTATTGACAACTAAAACTTTGAGAAATGGAAATCCAGTTCCTTTTTTTTTTCCACTTATGATAAAGTGATATGCAATCATACCCTTTAAAGCACATTCTTGCTAAGATATATTGAGTTCTTGGCAAGTGTGTGTTTTTTATTTTTGTGGTGGCATAGACTTAAATCAATAAGTGGTACCCAAATGTTAAAGAGTTAGCATTTTCTACGTGCATACTTTTAATGCATATAAACACTTAAGCTTTTATTTTATGTATCTATACATATGTTCACATTTATGTTCACATACATATGTTCACATTTATGTTCACATTTGTACTTCTATGTACAGAAATTATTTGTTATTTAACTGAAGAAAGAGTGTGAAAAATGTAAAGGTCATTCTTCATAAAAGACATATCATAGTAGTGCTATCTCTTCCTTTTCATTTTAGTCCAATCCTCTAATCTCTTAATATATAAATTTTTGAATTAGAGTATGATATTTGATAGCAAGTAAATCTTCCTAAACTTGTGCTATATATCTGTGGCTTTCAGAACTTCAGGAAGTACAATAATTTAACTCAAAACCATCATGAATCTTGCATTAGAAAGCAACTTTGACCATTGTGATGCATTATGACTAATAAATAGTAGGTCTGGGAATCTGAAAATATATACACAAAATATACATTCTTTTACATCTTAATCTTAAAAAGAAATAAACAACAACATTACAGAGCTGAGTTGTTCAAGGGCTGCAAGATGGATATTTATTCCAATGTGGCCAAGTACATAGGCTGTAGGGAAATAAATTGCTCCAGCAAGAGTTACAAGGGAATGTCTGGTACATCACCTGGAGCACATCCTTATCCTCCTTGTCAGACTTTGTTGCTTGCAGAATCGTTTCTCACACTTTCTCCTTTCTCCTCTCACTTTAAATATTCTATGCCAGAGGAAATGCACAACTGGCCAACAACCTCCACTTTGACCTGTTGTGAGTCCATCGTGGAGAAGGCTGAAACCAGCTGAGTCTGGGACAAGACTCATTCTGATCTCCTGCCAAAGCAGCCATCCCTGTAGCCCTCTTGTTTCTCAAAATCTTGCCACCTACACACAATACAAATGGCTTTTCAGAGATGTATTTAGTTTTTCAGGCTTTTTGCAGACATTAGAATTTGGACATGCAAAGTCTTTGATCATAGAATCATAGAACACTTTGGCTTGGAAGGGACCTTAAAGATCATCTCCTTCCAGCACTTTTGCCATGGGCAGGGAGAGTTTCCACTAGACAAGGTGTCTCAAACCCACGTCCATCCTGGCCTTGAACACTTTCAGGAATAGGGCATTCACAACTTTTCTGGGGAATCTATTCCAGTACCCTCACAGTAAAGTATTTCTTCCTAATATCTATCTAAACCTACCCTCTTTTAATTTAAAAACATCTCTCCTTGTCTTATCATTATATGTCCTTGTGACAAGTCCCTCCAGCCTTTTTGTAGGTCCCCTTAAGGTAGTGGAAGGTGCTCTAAGGTCTCCCTGGAGCCTGCTCTTCTCCAGGCTGAACAACCCCAATTCCCTCAGCCTGATTGGCTTTCTGGGCTGAAAATACTTTGCCAGCTCATGTTGTCATCAATCAACACCCACAAGTCCATCTTCTCTGGGCTTCCCTCAATCCATTCTCTGCCCAGACCATATTTGGGCTTGGAATTTGCTCCAAACCAGATGCAGCACCGTGCACTTTGCCTTGTTCAACTTCATGAAGTTCACATGGGCCAACCTCTTGAGCCTGTCAAGGTCCATCTGGACAACATCCTTTCCCTCCGGCATCTCAACCAGACCACACACCTTGGTGTCATCAGCAAACTTGCACTCAATCCCACTCTCTGTGTTGCTGAAAAACATATTAAACAGCATTGGTCCCAATACTGATCCCTGAGAAACAATGACTTCAAATCACATGGAATTATGATAAGGGAAGAACTTTGGATGTAGTCTCAGTCTTGAGTCTACACTGAGTGAGCACAGTCTTCTTAAGCTGAGTGAAGATCTACCAGTAACACTCTTCTGTGGATGGTTCAGTGCTTTCAGAGATGGCCCAGTTTGCCCCCAAGTAGTTTTCCTGATATATAAAATTATGAAGACAAGTTTAAAAATAAGAATCAACTCTCCTTTAGGAGCATTTCAGACTGAGCATTTTCAGATTGAAAAATTGAACAACTAACTCAGAATTGCTAGAATATTCATTTGATATGTGGGAAAGTCTGGTACAAGCTCCAGCTCTAATTGCAGCTTCAAGTTGGTAAAAGACTATGGGCTATTTTGCAGTCTGTCTTTCACTCCTTTTTGTAGCAGTTCTATTTTTATTAAAGATATATGTCTGTGTATGTATATAATCAAATAAAAGGAGGGATATTATCACAAGGTATTTAGAAAATTTATACATTTCCAGCACTCTGTTATGATTTTGGGTACATGCCACAATCGGTAAAATGTATTTTACTTTCTTCATCATGCACACTTATTTCACATAAATTCTAAGGAGAAATAAGTCTTGAGCCTGAGGAAAAATCATTTATTGGATTTTTTTCATTTAGTATTAAAAAAATGGACAATGGCCAGAACATTATTTATAGGGAATGACCATTTTTAATGTCTGTAATTTTCAGAGACTTTGCCAGGCTACTGGCAGCAATATAGAATGCTTTGAAGTAAGGCCACTATTAAAAATACAGTGTTGGAAATATTTGGTAGTGATTAGATTGTTACCAACATTTTAAGCCTAAATGAAAGAGAAAATACAATAAGATGAACAACCTGTGAAAGGATTTCTTCCTAAACTGAAATCATTAAACTCTGAAACCTACCTTTTCAAGGTCCTTCATTGTAATCCATTATCTTTCATTCCCCTTTGTACTACAAAATTGTCAGTCTGATGATATATTACACATAACAATGTCATTACATTGGCATAACATGACAACTGGGACTCATTTGAACTTTTAGAAATTTCTAAGCCTTAAAATAAATTATGAACTAAAGACATTTCAGACATAGAAAATAAGTCACTTGTTAGAAAGAATAGGGTTCTCCATACATTTTGGAGAATTACACTTTTCTGAGACATTTTCTCTTTCCTTTTTTTTTTCCCTAATGTATATAATAAACTTACCAGGAAATATAATCCATAGATGTCCTTAGGCTTCTTGTCCTTAGGCTTACTGAAGTACTGAGTCCTCCTGTAGATGACAACTCATCTACATCAAATCTCACCACATTTTACTTAAATTTCCTGGAACCAAAATAAGAAGTTTGCCATAATTTTGATCAGAAAAATTGTTAACTGACCCCTTAACTGTTTTTACTTTAATTTTTTTCTTACCTTTAAAAGTTTTTGGATACTCTTTCTCTCTTCCTCCTCTGTTGAACTGTTTTGATTCTTGATTTTGAGTATTCAGTGAGACATATAGCAGATGGGAAACAGTAGACTAAAGAGTTAGGGGTTGATTGAGACCAGATGTATGCAGCCTCATTGTTTCCAGCCTGCTCAGCACCTGAGCATGCAAGCACAACCTCTGAAATGCTGGTGTATAACCATAGAGCCTTCTGGTCAGTCACGACTTTTGCACCAACTATTTGCCACAATGGGAGATGCTTATCTTGAATCTTCTAGGCATATTTCCCTACTGAAGCAGAGCCTATTCAGACAAAATATAGTTTCCAGGAAGAAAAGTCAAGGAAGGTTTATCTCTTTGAACCGCTAGTGAAAGAAGGAATTCTGTGGATAAGTTTCAGAAAAAAAAACAAGTTAAGCTCCTCCTCTGAATTGTTTTCTGGAGCAGTGTCTTCAACAGGGATATCTTGCCTCTGGAGTTGGGCCTGGATGCTCTCTGACATTTAGAAGGCTGAGGGTGTTTATCTGTTTTTTGCATGTTTTGAAAGCTGCAGAACTTCTTTGGAGCTTGCTGTTTGCATGTATTTTTCTGTTTTGAGACAACACTAGAACGTGTTTGTGTAGCTTCTACCATATTTATTCTCTTGTGAGAAAGGGTGGTCAATGGGTTTCAGAACAGTGGCTGACTTCATGTTAACATTCAGGTGTTTTGTTTATAGGAGATTGAAAACCGAACATGAAGCTGGAAGTGCAATTGTAGATATTTTTAGGGTCCTCTGCAGCTAGAATTCTGATGCAAACTGTGTGCCTGTTTCTCTTACAGGCTACTTTTAAATGAAGCATGCTGTGCATGTGTCTTGTGCTGGAATGTAAACATAACTAATGGCTCTATCAGGAAATGTGTGCTCTCTGCACATTATAATGATGTCATATAAATGAAAGCCAATTCTATTCTAAATGGTTGTGACTGTACCTCATACTAGGTTTGGGGTTTATTTTTAAGTATTTAATTTTAGAATTCTTGCTCTGTTGTGTATTGTAAAGTTCAGCAGACATAAGATTCAGATTTTTAGTCTCTTGGCTTTATGAATAAATATAAAATGTGTATTCATTTTTCAGCTAGTATTTTAAAGCTTCTCATAGATTTGCATGATGATTCAGCTCAGCTTTGCCATTTTGCTGAATTAGCACAATTAATAAGGAAATAGTACTTGTTTCAATCAAACCCCATAGTCTTTCAGATTTTGAGATGTGCTTGAAGTAGCTGTAATATGTGTGCAAAAAAGTGAAAATGAGTAGCTTTATGGATGCCTTCAGCTTTGAAGTTTTTTACCTGATGCTAGAATAGCTTTAACTTACTTTCCCTATAGGCTGCTTGTCCTGAAGAAATATTTTCATTGGGAAACCATATTCTATGTAGTGTCTTATAATGTTTTTACTTCCACGTTGCTTTTGTGCAGGTAGCAGCCAATATATTCTGGTGATGTGCAGGGTATATACTCCCTTTTTTTGTTGTTGTTTTTTTTGAAAGGACATATGCAAAAGTTTGGCTAAAGGCATTCATTTTCACTTGAGAAGGGATGATCTTAGTATTGCTCTGATATTTTTGCACACACTTTGTGTTGATACATTGCCCACGTCACAGTTTAAGGGATATGTGAACAGATGCTCCAGTTGATAGCCTAAAGTATAATGAGTTCTCATCAGAGAAGGTTGTTATAGAAATAAATGCATTATATCAAGTGTTTATTCCATTCCATGTTACTTGAAACTGGAATTAAAAATGTTATTCCAATAGTATTCTGTTAGGATTAAATATCTTAAAAGTAGATAGCAAAGCATAAAAGTCTTTTTTCTTCAAATGCCTGAACAAATATACACTCCCCTTTGGATTCTTTTTAAATGTAAAGGTTGGTACATACAAACAGAAAAGAAGGGTTTGTAGAAGGAAAAACAGTGTGTGGAGGATTGTGGGGGAAACTGTTCCAAATGAACATCAGGTTGCATGAGTTTGACTGAGTCAGAAGGTTATTTCCTTGTGTTGAGACACTAAAAATCTTTTAGTACCATTTTTTCAGGGACCTAAACTTAAGTTTCTGTCATCCTACGGGCAAAAATTAAACAAATCTTATATATGTAAAGCCAATATTTTTTCTTTGTGTAATTGAAATCTTAAATAGCGATTTAAAAATATTTATTGCTTCAAATTTGTGACAGGAAAATAAAGGAAAAAACAAATGAACAAGCCCTCCTGTATTGTGGGAGAATCAGTAATAGTAATAAAGTTATTAAATATGGACTTCTTTTTATCTACCCCTTTCCTTGCATTTATCTACCCTTCTACTGCTCCTTGGCTTCTTGCAGTTGACATCTTCAGTTGGACATGCAAGTTTTCAGGATCCTGAGTCCATTGACAAGAGCAATATGATGTTAATGGTAATTGCCTCCCCCTCACTGTAGGGGCTGCTTAGGATAATTTCTATATTCTTCTAACACATATTCCAAACTTTGCTCTTTCTTTCCTGGTCTGTAGGTGCATGTTAAAGCTGGATTTACTATATAGAAAGTGTGGGTGCATATACTGGATACTTCTTGCTTTTCTCCTTGTTACCCTGCATTCCAGGGTAATTTAATTGTCCATAGTTGAGTTTACAGGTCTAGGCTCTCTAGAGCCAACCCTGTGTCTCTTTTCCTACCAGCCCATGTGTGTGCTCCTCTACATTCCACACAGTTTTCAACCTGCTTTTAAAGCCTCCACTGTCATACCAAGCCTGTATTTCTCTGCTTTACACCATTATGTTAGAGCCATGAATATTTGTTCTACACAGAATAACTACTTGTTGCAGGAGTCTGTACAGAATTTCAGATATATAATACAGAGTTATACAAAAATAAAACAAACTAGTCATAGACACCTAGTCAGGCTTTTATAGCTAAACAATCTAAAACAAAGTTCCAAGCAGGTCAAGAAGAGTACAAAGTAATCCTGACAAAGCTAATTTCTGAGTTCTTGCAACATCAGTACAAAACTTATGGCCTATTTTTGCAGTACTGTATTTAGTGGGCTGTGGGTTAGGTAGTGGGCTGTAGGTTATGTGCCCTCTATGTAGTGCACTTGAAGGGAGAGAATGCAATTTCTGAGTTCCAGTAAAGGATTCAGAGGCTGCTCTTTTTATATTCTGAAAAGACAGAACTCTTTTACACATTTTTCAAGTCTGTGCGTTGTTTTTGTTTGTTTGTTTGTTTGTCTTTCTAAAGTTTTCCTGAATTTCTTTTGTTGGGATGAAATAAATTTAGTACCAAGCAGGTTTTGTTTCCTTAGCAGGGACATTCATATTCCTTACTTGCCTTCTGATTAAGGTGCCTCCGAATGGAATTTATTAAACTGCTATTTTTTGACATTTGTTGCATGTAAAAAAAGTCTTCTGTGTAATTTTTGATACACCATAAAAGTTTCAACAGTGATTGCTTTTCTAAATTTTTCCTTATTTAAAACATCTTAGATAATAAATAAGGCAAAAACCAGAAAGTTTTTCTTTTAAAGGATGGAATTGACCAATCCGTATTTACAAGGCTTTGTATTTACAGTGTACTCACCAAATCATATGTCCAGTATTCTTCAAGTAACATATATATCTAAGAAAAATACTGTGTTTCTTATATTTCACAATGATTCATACAGAGATGTAATGATTTGAAGTTGAAAAGATGCATTATAATTTTCTAATTCACTCAATAATCAATATTGAAATACACACTCTATAATCAGTATTGAAAATTCACTATTTTGCTCGTAATTAGATCCATAAGATTTAGAACAATTTAAGTGGCCTTGGTCAGCCATCTCTTTAACAAGAGGGTTTAGCCAGAATAATTGCTGGAAGGAGAGATTGTTCTCAGCCCCAAATAGAAGAGCTAGATATTTAGATGGAAATAGCCCATTATTTATACTCTCAGGTTTATCTCAAAACATGTGCTGTAATTAGATACTTAAAGACAAGACTGTGTACTTCAAAACACCACAATCAGTACATGAGTTATTCTAGTTAGTAAGAGAGAAATGCCTTAATCTTCAAAGCTCATCTAGATTGCAGTACAGAGATGTGTAACCTGCTGATTCAGAGACCAGTGGTGTCTGTAACACACCTCCCATGCCCACCTGGGTCCTTGAATTGGTTTAAGTCTCTGAACTGGGGGTTGAGGTGAAAAAAGTAAGCAAATTTATAAATATGCATATGCATACACATATACACATACATATACATATGCATATATATGTATACATACACACACACACACACATATAGATACTAAACCAGCGAGAATTTCCTTTAATTTTCCTGTCACCTATCAGTAGATGGATGATTTATATGTTTTCCTCAAAAAACATATAAATATGTAGTTAAATGCTTGAGCAGCCTCACTGAATTTGGGAAAAAAATTCATGTTTGAAAAATTTCTGGGGGCAGCATGAGAACATGAAGACCTTGAGGTTTGAAATCAAATCACATAAAACATCATACTGTCTTATTTAGAGCTACTGCCTCCCTTTGAATGTAATAATTTTAAAGCATTAAAGGTTAATCTGATGAAATAGCTTGTTAACCCTAACAATAGCTTGTTTTTCTGTGACTACACCTTCTTAGAAGAAAACTTGAAAATTAATGTTTAAAATACTTTAAATATCATTTAATTTTGTATATTTTACTGAATAATTTATTAGAGTTAAGCCCCCTCCCCTAACTAATTTCAAAGCTGAAATGGCAAGGACTCTTATGTAGGGTTTTTTTAGAGCTAAAGAGTACATTATCTCTGGATAATGGATATCCCTGGAAATCTGACTTTTTAGGTTGCAAACAAGGTGGATGAAAATAGTATTAAGTACTCAACAATATTTGAGATCCATAACTGTTTTTATAAAACACATTCAATTTGCTGTTGTATACCAGCAACCACCCATATGCAATAAAAATAATAAAGAGGAAATAACTCTTTAAAATAGCATATGATGAAGAAGTTCTGTAACTACTTATTCTGTTTGACTTTGAGGAGATATTGAGTAGATGGCTTGCATTGCTAATTCTGTTTGCCAGATTTACCAGGTGAGCTAAAATAAAACATATATTAAAAACTGAGACTTTGGATGGTATAACCTTGTATAGCATTTAATCTTACATCAGAACTTCTTGTCTGAATACCTAGATTTCTCCTTAATGCTACTTTTATGACTGAGTTTAAATCAGGCTTTACTCTGCATGCAATGAATTCAATTTCTGTACTGAATGCTTGTGGCCAACTTTTTTTTTTTTTTTCTGAATTTTGTTAGCATTCCTTAGATATTCACATTGTTTACATTTATCCTCCCTCTCTCTTATTTTCCTCTTAAAAAAAGAAAAATCAAGTCTCCTATGATCACGCTTTGGAGAGTAGAAGAGTGAAGGAGGTTTTTGCATGCTGGGGATTTGTTTTGGTTTGTTTTTGTTGTGGAGTGCCAGAGAGCCAGTAGGTTGCAGCCAGTCAGACTGTACTCTATTACAAAATTACCCTGAGAGTCTTAAGAGCCCACTGGGGACCTAAGAGCACTCAATGGAAGAATTGTGTGGAGTTGTGTTGCGGCAGCAAAAAGGAATAAGAGATGCTTTGGATGCTGTAAAGTTAAATTGATCCCCACAGTGACAAGTGACAGAAATAGATAAGGTCACTGAAAATTTTACCCTTTTACTGAGCGCTGAATCTTTGACCCAAGGTGAATCACCTTTCCTCTTTATGCAAATTATAGCTAAATTTGATCTGGATAATGGAGATGCTGACACATCCATGGTGACAGAGGCTAGTCTTTTCACCTTTTTACAGGTGTACTTCTCAAGTAGCATCCACCTAAAATTGCAAATGCTTCTGAGAATAACTTTTTTCAGTTATGTCCAAAGCATGCTAAAGTTTCCTAGGTAACCATCTGTGAACATGTGTCAAAATCCATATTCATTTTAAATAAGGATGAAGGGCTTTGTGGACTAGGCACTAGATTTCATGAAAACTGTTCAGGGAAACTTTAAAAGTGCAAGTATTTTACCAATATATTTCTTACAAGGAATTCAATACTGCAGGTTATAATTTATGTTGTAGAAAACCCCAGCTAATGCTCTTCAGGAGCTAATATTCGATTTTTGTTTAGGCTACAACTGATCTCTTTAACACTTTGGATTTTTCATTGATCAATTTGCAAGACATGAACCAAATATTAAAACTGTAGTCTGTTGAATGGCTGAACAGATTGCAAGGGAAGAAATAAAATTTAAAAGTCTTTACCATTAAAAAGCTTGTGAAAGAAGTTTAATTAATTTTAAGATTAAAGTACTTTTGAAAGATTAGAAACATTCTTGATTTTCACTTAATTCATCGTTATCAGCCACACTTGGTAAAATATTTTACAGCTAAACTTTATGCATATCTTGAACTCCTTATTCAGCAAAGCACTCTGGCCTTGCTAAATTGAGAGGGTTGGTACCCTGTAGAAAATTCTGCGCCCCCAGTCCTTAAAGTTATTTAAATTCTTGATGTTTATTGATTTCATTGAAGGTTATTCTGTGACTAGAGTGTGCTTTAGTGTGCTTACAGAAAAGCCACGTTGTTAAAGTAAAATTGCACTCCCATACAATTCTGTTTAGAAGCAGTGTACGCAATATTTTATGTCCAGTTTAGTAAGTCCAGAGATGGTTTGTGAATGTCACAGCTGCTCATTAGCAGTTGGATTGTTTCACTTGTTAATGTATTTTGGGGTAGAACTAAAATAAGTATAGGTGAACAGGCAGTTTTTATTTTGACTTTTCATCTTCTTGTATAAATTTGTATTCTCCCTTAAGCAAATGCATTTGTGTTTTATGCATTTGATGAGTCTATCCTGCCTTTATGTCAAAATGTCATGTGCTGAACAATTGTAACATTGTGCAAGCTTCTAAAAAGTACCCCTACATAAATATAATAATTAATATTTTATACTTTACATTATGATTTTCAAATCTATATTTTAAAGTAGGCCAGTGAACCTTCATTTTATTGAAGTAGCAGACCATATGATATCATATAAGTTGTACAAGGAATGGTTACAAAAATCTCTTATTCTTTAACATGCTCAACATGCTTCTTCTGCCCATTTCATGGCTCTGTAAATTGTCATTTACCACAGTAGTTTCCACTGGGAAATTAGGTTAAAAAAGCTATATCTGTTATCAAATTAAGAATTTATCTGCTAACGTGAATATGCATTTTTCTGTAAAGCATCATTATTTAAGGGTAGTATTTGAATCATGTAGAAGTTTCTTTACTATTTTACCTTGAAGGAGGAGATCCAGATTTGAGTCTCTTTAGCTTTTTCTTGTCATCATTAATAATTTGAAAGTGTTTATATTTTATTTTATTTTATTGTTGAATACATAAGTAAATAATTCATAAGTTAAAATGCAAACATAAATTTCAGAACTGAACACAAATGTTCAAAAATATTTTTAAATTACTTGTGATTTTTGCAATAGCATAATCTAATCACTGTTTTAAAAAAATCACAATAGTCGGCAGGATTTATTGAAATTATGTAGAGAATGAGAGTGTTTGTCATGAACATATGTGCTACATATAAATACTAACTTGATTCTTCTGTTTTATACACATATATATCCTGCTTATGAAGATTTTTGTTTCTTTTTGTTTGTTTGCTTGGTTTTGTTTTTGTATTTGGTTGTTGTTTTGTTTTGGGGAGCACTGTGACTATAAATCTGCTTAGTACTTTCTGACTAAGTAGATTGACCAATAGTAGAAAACCAAAATGTTTTTATTTATGAGTTTACATTTTTCTGTTAAACACAGTTACCTAAAACAACACAGCACAGGATTTGGACAGTGTTTTAAATCACAGAATTTGGGAAATAATATGAAAATCCTTTCCTTATATAATATGCCACAAGTGTCAGGATCTATCTTGACTTTTCAGAAATTTGAATTTGATATTGATACACCTCTGTGTAGAAAGTTTCCTAAGTATATGAAGCTATTTAAAGAATGATCATTTTCCACTGCCATTGTAGGGGGGAAAAAGTCTTATGAAAGTTAAGCAATGCATTTTTTAAAGAATTTAAAGAATATAATTAAATAATGTACTAGGACTAGCATGTAGCTGTAACGAGAATCCTTAATAAATTATGTTTGGAGGTTTAAGACAGAAAAAAATACTCAAGACCACTAATAGGAAGTCTTTATGTAAGCTTTAACCATCTTTTTTCAGTTGCTTCCCAACCCTGCACTTCATTTATATGCTTCTCTATGTTCTCTTTCTATCTTTGCTTTGCATCTTCTGAGTACCTCAGCTTTGTCCATCTCAAGGTCCACCTAGTCTTTTCTTCTGATTAACTTCTGTTTACAGTCATCAAAGAGAAATACTTGCCAAGGATCCAAAGGCAAATCCTCGCCTTTTGCAGAAATTATCTGCAAAAGCAATTTTGTCACATGGGAAGTGTTGAGATAATGCTCTTTTGTCCTTAATCTCTTCAAAAGTGAAAATACAGAACCCCTTTTCTTCTGATGGAAAATTGTTTCAAAAATACCTTTGTATACATTGGAATATTTTGCTTAAGTAACATTAATATTGAACTTCATGTATGTTCATCAGGTATTTCTGATGACTCTTGAAGGCACAGGGTAATTGTCTCTTTTAGCTCATTCTCCTTTATAGTTTCTGCTTTCTTTTGCCCCAACTAAATAGGTAGATTACACTGAACACATGCCAATTTTTCATTTCATCCTGATTTTCTAGTGGGAAGTATTCTGTAGAAAACCCCCTCCAGAAACCTCTTTAAAATAATGGGTTTGGATCAAACAGCTTTTTCTTTGAGGGGGCATTCTATGAATGCAATGTAGTTACAGTATATGGAAATTCCTGTGGAGATTAAAAAAGAAAATAGATTCTCAAGTCTGGTTATGGCCCTTTGGCTCCACTGAGACTCTGTAAATGACTTTATCCAACCATAAATAACCAGAGGAACATTTTCCTGCAGGCTCATCTGTGCCACTGATGAGCCATTAGTTTTTCCCCTTCGGGTCTTGTGCTGGTAAGAGGCATGCTGAGAGTGATGTAGCTGACCTTCATCACTCCAGATGAATCCTGTAGTGGCACTGGCTTCATTAAAGACCAGTGTCACTAGCATTACAGTGGCCATGGAGCAGATTGTCAGATGAAGAATATCTGCTCTCTAAAGACCATCATCATTTGCACTGAGTGAAAACTGTGTAGTTGAGTCGTAGCTTAATTCTGAATCCTTCTACGTGCAAGAGTTCATGGCCCAGTCTGTAACTCCAGTTAATTCAGTACTTACTTGCTCAGGACATTCTCAGTAAGGAAATCTGCCACTTCAATATTACTCCACGAATACTTGAACAAAAGGAGATATGTTTATTAGCAAAGACTGCTGCCTAATGGGGAAAATCAAGGGATTTTTATGGAAGAAATCTTTAGATGAAAATGGCATTTATGCCTTTGGCTGCCTCATATGAGATTGATTCTGTCCACTTACTTTTCTAAGAGGTTTCTGTCCTTCCAAAACTGTGATGCAGAGCAGCATATGCTGAAACACTATGCCAAGTGGCTCATAGCCGAATTTGCCGTTGTTCCTTTTTGGCCTGTCACAATACTGAAACAGTGCTCTTCCAGATAAATGAAATAATCTATCACCATGATTGATTGTGAAGTTTCCCAAATAATAATTCATTTGAAATGTCTTTTTGCTAACCAAGGAACCCTCTTAATGGAGTTCTAGGTTAATCTGAAGGAGTCTGCTGATAGATTTTGCTTAGCAGTCTTCATTCTCCAGCCTTCCTGAACTTTGTCAGCTGTGCATTTTGCAATGATATTTCAGAAGCTGTCTTCCCTCTGCTGAAAGTGAGCCTTTGAGGAAGAAAACAACCAGTTAATAGTTTGTTTTAAAATCTGTATTCTGTAATACTGCCTGATCTTTTTGTCATCTGACCATTTACTATCAAAAGAGTGTTCCAGGCTGTCAAGACTTTCTCTAGTTAACTGAGTATCTCAACTAGGTTGTCTTTGAAGATTCTTGATAAATCAGGTTAGGTTAGAATAAGTAGTAGCCCCTCAGCAGTAGTGTAGTAATAAACCTTATTTTCACCAAAAGTTAAAAGACCTTTCAAACTGTTGTCTCTGAGAGTAAATTACCTCAGAACTAAAGCTCTGCAACTGTAGCAATTTTGGCTGTTTTCCTGGGGGAAAAGATCAATCAGCCTCATAGCAGTGCAAATCTATTTTTGTTTGAAGAACAGAAAAATATTAAAGTCAGATGAGCCAAGAGCAGCCCTCAGAAATAGTTTTGTACCAAGACAAAGGATGTGTGTGGAAGAGAGAGATGGTGCAGGGTTCTTTCTGGATCTTGGTAAGAAAGATCTGACAACAAATGGCTCAGTAAAATAGCTATTTTAATAAAAGAGAGTAAAAAGAGCAATGCAGATAGCATGTAAATCTTGTATCCCTCCAGAGACTGGGACCCCTGCTTTCATGCAGCATTACACTCTGTGCAGATCTTGTCTGTGGATGAAAATCCTCTTCTTGGTCATTCAAACAATTATATAAATCACTAGCTATTTGACATACAATGGTTTTCCAGTCTGAATCACTTGAGAGATACTTTGTTAAGATCTAGTACTGTCAGGAACAAGCTAGAAGCACCAGAAGGAAGCCTACAGCTCAATACAAACTGGTAGAATTAGTTTTTCTGAAACACAGGTGTTCACATTAAAAAGCTACAGTATCCAGGAAAATAGTGTTTTATAGATTACTGATTTTATGCATGAGGAGAAAAGCAGTTTTGAATACCCTATGGTCTAATAACGAAGAGATTTCAAAAGTAGAGTGTTATTTTACTTCTTTTAGAGACAATGACAAAACTCCCATGATTTATATGTGAAGTAAAATTTTTATAGAAAAGGCTGACTTCCAAAAACCCATATTTCTTAAACTTTAAGTCCAAATTTAATTCTTAAACTTAAATGCTTCTAGAATTACTCAATAAAATCTGTTGAAGAGAGATTCTTTGTTAATGCCTGTTCTATTAGCAAATATGCAAATATGTCCTAGAAAGCAGGTGGACATAATTTCGTACTGTGTTGGTGGTTTTCAATATTTATTGCAAATGATACAGAAAATTATTGACCATTAGTTGGGAACAGCTTGTGTTCATAACAGGTCATGAGGCTTAAGCTTTCATGACCACAGCATATGTTGCACATTGAGGAACTTGCCCAATGACCTTCCATTCCTTGGCACTCTGGTAATTGTGAATGCTGATCTAGACAGTATCCTACTTACCTTCTGTTTTATTTTAAGTGAAGATTGCTTTGAATGATGACACTGAAAATGTGTGGGAGACTTTTTAAATTTTTTTTTTTCAGGATACTTACTTGGATGTGATAGCATATTTCAATAAAAATTGCATAATACTCTAAAATCTTCATTTCTGAGCCTGAATCCTTAAGTATTTTTTTCTATAACTTATTGGCTCCCCACAATTGTATTGTATTCTGTCATCAGCACACAAGCCCCCCTGTGCTAATTGACATGATGAGGATCTGCCAGCTGCAGAGGAATGACAGGTTTTTTTCTGTGCTGTGCAATATATGAAGCTGATTTTTTTTTTTTGTGAGTGAAATGCACAACATCACATCTTCCCTTCACAGCCCCTAAAGCTGACGTGATTTTGAAATATATATGAAATATATAATGTATATCTTATATAACAATCATCTTGAAAACACTAAACTAGTTTTTACTGAGAGATCATATATGTTAATTAGATCATGGAACCATTAGATAGTTGTGGGACAAAAATTAGAGAGTCAGAGAAGCTTTAGAGAACATTTTAGACCTTTCTATCTGTGTGTGTTGAACTCTCAAGAAAAATGCAGTATACTAATTAAAATTTGGTTTGATATAATACATGAAGCAGTTGTTACTTTTACCAGTTTGAACAGCAGCTTCTGGAATTTCACAACTATTATAAATTTGTGGGCTCTTTCCACCTTGCCTATATATAATGACTATTGGTTTTTACAGAATTTCTGAATGGGAAAGCACACCATCATGAGGGGTCCTGAGACACTGCAGTTGCTCTGTGATTTATCTCACATCTGTGTAGAAACCATTCACTAATCATCATCTAAAAGCTGGTTCTCCTAAATATTACACAGCCTTTTCCTTTTGGTTAGTGTTTGTGGTTCATATTCAGGCAGCTGTTACCAGAAAATTATATTGGTATTCTAAAAGGGAAGTCTGTAAGAGCAGTAATAAAAACCTGAAATAATTAATATGTTTTAGTAAAAATTTCCATCTCATACCACAGTTGTTAATGCAACATCAACATGGAGTTTTCTCCCTAGATAAACAGGCAAAATTGTGAACCACAAAAGAAATTTTTCCTTCTGTTCTACAGAATTAAGTGCACCAGTTGAATATATTGATGATCACATGGGAAGTATGAGACCCAAGAAGCAGATATTCATTTAGCTACTTACCCACAACAGAATGCTGACGATGACCATGGATGCCTTTGGTGGACTCTGGGTACGATGGTGCTTCCTGCACACCAGCACATCCATTCAGACTGGGGGTGTCTTCTATGAAAGAGTAGAAATTCTTCCAAGAGAAGAGAATTACCAGAATAAGAATCAGAGTCTGAGGAACCTGACTCTTGAGGGGGAGATTCTTTGAGAGTTCATACTCCAATGGAAAGAGTTAATTTTTGTTCACAGTGAAAATGTAAAAGTATGTAAAAGAACCTCGTATGAATAGATCATCAGAAGACTGCCAGAGCTTCTTGTCTCTAGAATTAAGAATGTTGTCACATTGAATAGAATGTGTCAGAGCTGTAATTCATAGTCAAATCATTTACAACAAAGAAAGAGGAAATGTTGTCTATGGATGCAACTGATTAGCAGAACAGCAGTTTTAAGCAAATATATAAATTATATGCAAAGCTTTCAGAAAAAAGTTATGAAAACACTTTGTGCTTCTGTGTCTAAACTTTTTTTTTTTGTCTGAAGTATTTAAATGTCTTTAAATGCTTGAGATCATGAAGAATTTGAGGAAGGGAAAAAGCAATCTAGTGAATTGTTCTATAGCCTATGTTTTGAACAAAGCTTTTTATACATTGATATTCACTGTGACTATACTGGACATAACACTACTCCTGAGTGATAATGGTGTGACATACTGGGTGCTGGCCTAGGGCTCAAATAGCGGGATAAATTATTTTATATCCACTCATGTATTCTTTTTTTAATTTTTTTTAAGGTTATCTGCTCAGCCTTGGGGTTCCTATAGCCACTATTCAAGAGTGACTGCAATGGATTTGCATGTGATGTCAACAGAAAATTCACCATACATCAGCTGACCAAAAAAAGTTTAATTTAATTTTCTGTTTTTCATATTTTTCATTTTTCTGCTAGAATGAGTAGAATAGATATATTAGAATTATAAAATAGTTCTGAATCTTTTAAAGATTGGGTGCAAACTGATGTCTTTTTCCATTTGCAAATCTGTATAATTTAATATGCAAATTCCATGCTAATATCAGATAACCAAACTATCTCTTTCAAGAAATTTAATAATTTTTTCACCATCCACAATCCGTAAGTAAAAATCTTTGACACAGACTCATGTGAGATAGTCAATAATTGCAATTAGATTGAATTTCTTTAGCTAAGTTTGCTTCCAGATTTCTGTGATTGTAGGTCCAATAGCCTGGGTCCCTCTCCCAAGCCCTCCTCCAAAATGGTACTGGCTGGTGCCATAGCTTATGGAAGGTGCCTTTTTTTTGACATATCATCTGGTCCAGCATTTCTGTGGATGGTGATTGCCATATCAAAGTACAGAGATCAATTGAATATTTTGCTTCCTCTATCATAATAGAACAGAAACTCTTTTAACTTAAATGTATCTATAGATCCCAAACTCTTTATTACTAGTTAAAAGAATAAATTTAGAGTTCAGCTAACAGCGAAGAAAATCTCTTGCTTTTTCCATTTATCCTTCTGCTCAGGAAATACCACACTCACTTTTATAACCCACTTGCATTCAATTTCCATAGAAATTTCAAGGCAATAAAAGAAGAAAAGTTGTGATATCCTTCTACTATAGTATCTGTAGGCAGTTGCTTAAAATAAATAATTATTCTATTTTACCTGTGGCTCCCAGTGCTTCCTTTTTTCATAAAGCAACACAGAAGTGTCTTCACATTTTCAGAAGAAAGGCAGAACGCTTTTGTGAAAATGCAGTGGACTTTTTTTCCTAAGAGTCTGTTTGTTGAGTGAAACTCCTGGAATGCTAGCACATTATTCAAAGGCAGCAAGTGAAGCATAGCAGATAATTGTTGCAGCAGGACTTATTGAAGTTCAAGAAACACCAGGGAAAAAATGAACATTGTTCTTGCTGTGCTTGATTTTAATTGTTTAGATTTAGCAGCAATATACCACTTCAATGATTGAAGTCAAAATATGTAAATCCAAGGGAGTAAAAAACCACCGAAACTTTGAGCACTATGTAAATGAGAGATAAAAATCAGATGTAGAAAGGATTAGAGAAGGCATGTTATAGATCTGGTGGCAGAACATGCAAGACTGTTCTAAGATTTGGGATGTATAGCCGAAGATGAATAATATAACTTCAGTAACATAAAAAATCAAACAGCTGTATTGGTACTGTATATTTGTATTGTGACAGAAGAGACATCTATTTCATTGTTTTAAAAAAAGGGATCTGGTAGGTTATGTGGAAGGTTGTAAATGCCTGGAACTCAGCAGAGTTTGGCCATGGTAATAGCTTCAAAATGTACAGTCATAGGTAGGCTCACAAACTGGCTCAGCTAATGCCAGTATATGCAGTCAATGTTATCAGAATCTTGGGTGTCTGCAAAATCCAAACTAGAAAATCAAATTAGAAGAGTCTTTGCTTACAGTGATATTGTCAACTGAGCATCTAGGTGTTGTAATCTTGCAAGCCCAGAAAAAAAAACCCAGAGATGATAGAAGCAAATCAGAGTTTGAAATCAACCTGTGCCTTTCAGGAGGCAGTCTCACTCCAAACTCTAAATGATTAAGAATGAGACCCTAAGGTTGTCATTTGATATTGTTCAAATTATTTGGAATTGCTCCTGCTTATAGCAGAGAACTAGGCTTACGACTCACAGACCATAATATCAATTTAACAACCCGCTTTTTTGGGTGTAAACCACAGGAAAAAAATTACACAAAATAGTACAAACATACTGTAGAATAACATGTTGGATATTTTTACAGGTAAAAATAGTTCCACCCATTGCTGTCACATATGGAAGCTGCAAATCAGTTATAAGAAAATCTCTTTTTTTGAATGAGCACTGTTTAAGTCCTTTTAATTACAAATGGAGACTTGGCAGAGCAAACTTTGCATATTGGTGGAAGTCTGAGTTCTTTCAATGGAATTATATTTTTCATGTGAAACTTTCATAAACATCAGAAGAACCATACCGGTCTATGAATAGCCAAGGTGAAACAGACTGGTCTTCTCATTAATTAATATTGTTATTTAATGAATAGCACTGGTGGTGGTTAGAGAGTTTATCCAAAAGAAATCATAACATGGAAACAGCAAGTGAATTATGATCCTTCTATCCTTCTCCCTTTCTCATCAGTATACTGCCTATGAAAGGGTAATATAATTTCAGTACAGAATTTATCAGTATTATTTAGTATGGAATCACAAGATTGTTGGGAGTATACATAAGACAGAAAAGAAATATTTGAGGAGAACAGGGCTTCTTCCCTAAATTCAAAGTTAGTTCTCCTAGGTACAGTCATCTGAATATGATATGACTTCTCAAAAAGAATTCTCTGCATAATTTTTTTACCTGTTTCATTTCCTGTAAGGTGACATACAGTAGAAAAATGGGAAAAGATAGTGCTGACTAATAAAATAAATATTCTACTAGTATTTGACATGTTACTAGGATTGCTCATAGACAGTAAAAGTCAGTAAATAACTCATTTAGAGTGTAAAAAATAAAGGCATGCCTCTAAGAAATGTTTTTATTAAAGAGAATGTAAAAGCCCGGGAAAATTTTGCTGACATATGCTTTCAGGAATTAATTTTATTTTATTTAACTGCTATCTTGGCAAATGGAAGAAAATTTTTAATTCTGTCAAGCCAAATGACCTATGGGCCTACTTGATGCTCCTCTCTTACCAAGCTCTCTGAAGCTGTTCCACTTTTCTCTAAAAGCATGCCCTAATTATTATTAATTGTTCTATTAAGTGCTGGAATTTATGTCCAACAGTATTCAAAGATGAGATGCAGCAGACAGACACACTGTGTGGACAGACAGGTTTTTCTGGGGCTCCTTGGCAGGATGTTACCGGGGTAAGGAGCAAGGGGCACCCAGTCACACACAGAGAAATGTTCCTGGGCAAATAATAGAAGTTCATTTTGCTTGGGGAAGGAGGAAGGGAAAACCACACCTTTACTACATGAGGTTGTGTGAAGCAGACATCTTCCAGAGTTCAATTGTTGGATTTGGATGGAATGCCCAAAGTCAGCCTTGCTACTTTACTCTCAGATCTTAAAGTGAATGATGTGGCACTTCAAATGTCATCAAGTTTTTAAACTAATGAAGATCGACTTTTTTAAACATGAGAAAAAAAACTCCACAAAATTAGAAACAATTAAAAAAATAATCTGGTTATTATTAGAAACAGCATTTGGAAAAGTAGTGCTGTTTAGTTGAGCGGCCCAGTAGAAGAAATTGCAGTTGCTTCAAGAGGCTTTTTTACTTCAGCATTCAATAATATTAAATAAATAGGAAAGGACTAATGGTAAGTGACTGATTACATGGATCTTTTCCAATACTACAGGGAAGATAAGAAAATATACTCTATATACTTCTGGTGATTATNTTTTTTTTTTTTTTCATTTAAGTCCAGGAGGCAAGCATACACTGAAATGAGGAGGTAATTTTCTGAAGTCTTTGTAAGAATCAGAAAGGTCATGGTTTTCTTTATTTTTTCTCTTGACATTATTGACAGGTTCACAGAAACTTAAGCATCTTTTCAAGGGCTTTGTGACCTTTCTTGAAACAATGCAAAATAAATAGTAATAACATATGTCTGTAGAACTACCTCCCTTACTATTTTAAGATTTTGTTTTTCTCCAAGCGCCTTTTTGTTGCCATTGGTGGCGACAGCAAGAGATCCATAACATTGGAATGAATATTACATAAGATCCTTGCAAAACAGATGCCTCTAGAAATTCTTTTCCATCCTCTCATTATCATGGAAAGCAGTCTTTCAACCATCTTCAAAACCCCTCCCAGAAACATGCTCTGAGTTCATCTACTCGTGTCTGTGAGCCACCTGCATGTACATCTGTATAGGAAATGCTGGTCATATTGGACATCATTGCCAATTGTTCTTCTGTTTTCCATTTCCAAGGACTTAATATTGTGCTATCTTCTTTTTCTGTTCACATCGCATGCAAATATTTTGCTTGGTAATGCTGAAGTGAACAGTGAATAAATACAGTTCCATATGATTAGTGTTGTTCCACATGGTAGCTGGAATCTATTCAATTTAATGACCTTAACTGGTTTTTCAAGTGGGATCTTTTTTTTAGTCAGGCTGCCTAATTAGATTTCTGGATTAACATTAGAAATGTCCTTCAGGGTGATAGCTGAGGGATTTTTAGTACTGCATTTGTCTCTGACCTTGGCCACTATCAATGTGTTTGCATTTTAAATACCGTGCCTGAATACGGGTGGGTTAACAGAGGATACTGAGCAGCTTTAAGCAGTATGGCACTATATTGAGCTACCCTATAAAATATGTGCATTATGTAATATAGTATTACACTGTATTACACTATACACTGTTTTGCCTCATATTGTTCTGTACCATGGCTACATTTGACATTGCCTGTAAATGTTTAGGCAGCTGGTGGGTCTAAGCTTGATAGCTGTTAAGGTTCTCAGGATAGAAAGAGATGAAATAGGCTTTACTGTCTCTAAATTAAAGAGAAGTGATGACATGGCTGTGAAAACCCTGTTAGAAATCTGTTATCAGCAAGACTTTTGATTCCTCTGCAGCCTTTTTGGTTTTGAAACTTCAGGTTTTGAATGTCTTTTGTGGTGTCCTAGCACTTTTTTTTCTGCTATGTTTAAAGATTATGTAGAATTGGGAGGAAAAAATCCTATTGTTACCTCAAGTAGTCTACCTTTTACAGTGGATTCAGATCTTTCTTCATTTTGTCTCACAGTCCTTTGTGTATGGAGCAATGGAGAGGGGAACCAAATCAAACAGTGTCCTAAAGGTTGAAATATCCTTGATAGGATTATAGAATGTGTTGCACACTGTGTCTGAACAAAACAGGATCACAGAAATGAAGACAGGTCAACTTGTTGCTTGCTGCAGAAAATTTAGAGGCACTGGAAAAATGTCTGTGCATGTAAGACAAAGCAAGGGACTCAGATTAAGAAGCTGGCAGAATCAGCAGTGAAAGAAGCCAAGAAAAACAGATGCCAGATCTAAATACCAATTCTGTAAGGACTGAATCACTTATTCAGCAGCCATACATTGACTGCCTACAATAATTGACATGGGTACAATGCTGTTGTCTGCTTGGGGAAGAGTTTTTGCATAGTCAGATTGAAATTATTCAGAGAGGTCAAAAATGGCTGTGAAATCATCTCTCTATTTTTTGTTCATACAGATGATATAATGATCCAGATGTCTGCCCTTCTACAAATCATTGAGCAGCTCTCTGAGCTATAAACATAGTGTTCAAAACATATTTCACAACTTAGATTACACATTGCTGTCTGATACTTTTAATGTATGTGTTTGTCCAAATACACTTTCAAATGTATTTGCACTATCTATTAAAATAATATTTTTGGCAATTTATGCTCTAATAGTAAAAGATATTACAGACTGTGAAAACATGGATTAGAATGATCAATGTAGTGTTGCTTAATCCTATAATGTTTGGAATTTATTGAAAAAGCTGTTGTTGATACGACAAGGCATTTGTTCATGCTCAGAAACATCAAAGTCTTCTCTCATTTTTGAGTTTGTTGCTAAATTTTGTAAAAGCCCAGCACTTAGGATGTAGGGACCTTGAGAGCCACCAATTTCATTTTGCTGCTCCCATACAGGACAAATTGTACAACAAAATTTCTGATTACTGTTTGTCTAATCTGTTTCTTAAAGCCTCTAATGAAAGAGACTCTCTGGTCACATTCAGTAAATCAGTGATAAACAAAAGGACACTGTGGAAAATGGGCTTTGAACTATCCAAGTTCTGCAGTTAAATAATTACTTAAAGAAGCCATCACTGTATAGTGCACACTCTTTTCATTGAACCATTTCTATTCTTGCTATATATGTACATAGGTACAGTAAGGAAAAAATACATTTAGAGTAGTCAATGGATACATGATATTCAGCCATAGTATTGAACAAAGTAGGAAGCAGGAATTAATTGTAATATTTCTGGATGATGATTTTTGAAGTAAGGTTGGTTTTTTTTTTTTCTCTTACAGTTTGACATACTGAATAATTTTAATAAATACTCCAATATTTTAGGTTTATTTTATGTAAAAGCTTGTCTGTTTTTTAAGATGGAAGAGCAAATTGTTATAGCTGGTTTTCCGTGTCGTGAACTTCATTGATTTTTATTAACTGCATGCTGATGTAACAACTTGATTTGGATTCTTCAGCATTTAGAAGTAAGCAAGAAAGTAGGCAACTCTGAGTTTCCATAATATATACGGTTGGTTGCTGTCAGTAAAGAGGATGTAGTTTCATACTCTATAAAGCAAGCACTGTATAAAGCAAGGCTAGAGGTTATTTACTATTCTAATATTGAAGAAATAGCCTCTCATTTTGATCTTAGAATTTGAGAGACACTGATGGAAACAAGTCTTGCCTGCCACTCCAATGCTCAATATTGAAAGCTGGGTTTGTTTTGGAACTGGGGCAGTAGCACTGATACCAGAATGAGTAAGTATTTTCAGAGTTACCATAAGGCAGTATCTTAATACCATCATAATTATGGTAATTATGGCTCTAACATGAAAGAAGGAAATAAGTATAATATCTTATAAATGAGTGGTAAATTTTGCTCTTAAAAATGACTTGTTTGCTGAATGTTAAGTGATAAAAGTAAAATGTCAAATAAAATTAAGACTTCTGCCTATTATAGATTAATATTTTTTTCTTGGTGCTCTCCTTAAGTGTAAAGATAGTATACTGATCATTACACTAATTTAGCTACTTAGTTTGTGTATATTTGAAAACCTTTCCTTGCATTTTCACCTTAATTTCTTGATGTCTTCTGCTGTAAAAGTGCTGCAGAATGTTTCTAGACAGTTATGTTTCAGCTGAAATTTGAATAAAATTCAGTGTATGATAAAGTGATTCTGATGTAGAATTTATAAAGTGCATTAGGACTGCATAAGAAAAAGAACTGGCAAGACAGGTAGCCCAGCAAGATGTGTATGCCCAGCAAGAGATAAATTCTTAACCTAGGATATATTGTCTAAACAAACCAGGTACAGCAGACTGCTTCCTCTTGGGAGATAAAACTGTGGAAATAAAACTTTTGTTTTAAAAGTGAGAACTTTATTTTTAAAATTTTAATGGCAGAATTTTTCAAGGGCCATAAAACCTTTAATATATTTCTCTAACATTTGTAGAGATGGACAAGATTCTCCTGTTAGTTACCTATCTAAAATTTATTCTAAATAATGCAAGGGACAGGATTGAAAGGAAAAATTGAATCCAAGAAAAACTGTTCACAAATGTTGACAGGAAAAGTGCTGCCAATTTTCAGTTTACAGGTAGAAAGAAAAAAAAACAGAACAGAGTGTTATTTCAGCTCAATCGTAAAACTCCATGCATATAGATCAGGAACTCTTAGAAAACTGGGAGTGGTAAGAATAATAGAAGGGGAAAACTGTCAGAAGAAACAAGGGGAGGAATTCTGGTCATGATAGAGGATGTGGATAATACGCACAAAATGTGATAAATAAATATCTGGTAGGAATATAAGTAAAGCTTGCAGGTTATTAAGAGGGTTTTAAGAATTCAAAGATTAGTTGCTTAGACTATATTACATTCATAGAGTCAAATAAATTTGAAGACACATTTACAGCTTCACTTGGAGACATCAGTGAGTGACAACAGTTATAGAACCTAATTCACTTTTAACAGCTGAAGTGGCTCAAGCCAAAGGCTGAGTTGTGTTCTGTATCCCTCAACATCCACAAGTGAATGGCTTGAAAAAGGAAGAGCAGGACAAGGTTATAAAATGACACTTCTGTGTAATGCTAATTTCACGCTCCAGCTATTTTCACATTGAAAATCTCCTGAGTCTATGTGGTCCTATTAATTTGCAACCCACCACAAATTTCTCTTCCATAAACCTTTTCAGTCTCCCAGTCAACCAACCTACATGAACTTCTTGGATCCACATTAGCTTTTACAAGGTCTTTTGCACCTACTTTTTTCTGTCCTGGAATATATTCCTACTGGCTCAATTTGATACCTCCTCTTTCCTGCACTGGAAAACAAACTGAACAATTTCTGTCCATCTAACTTTATTTCACTTGTAGTTTTATTATCCTCTATCATTTCTCCTTTCATTTTTTTCTTTTCCACATGGAAAAGTGACAAGTCACTTCATAGGTCATTATACGGAAATCACTGAGACATTTTCTAATTAAATAAAAACATATCTATAAAGTGCTAAAATTTTTAATACATGGGAAAACTTGAAATACATTTAATTGTATGGTGTAATTACCAATTTAGCACTCACTAAATAGAATAATTGGAGAGAAATGTGACATATTCACAGAAATTTAGCCAGATCAATATACTTCTGTTGATTTTATTGGTTGTAGGCTGAGTTTTATGTGATAATTTCTGTTCCTTTACCATGCAGAATTGAGCAAGTAATGAAGAGTGCTTTCTCTTTATCCCTCTTTTCCTTTAATGTTACATAGCTTAACCAGTGTCCCAGAACAGAGGAAGTTGATTGCTGAACTATTCAAATCTCTCATCAGACAAAGTGGAATATTTTGTATTTAATATTTGTTCTCTTCCAAACCATTTGTAATAGGTTTGTTGTTATCAGAACTTTCCCAATTTTCTGCTTTTTGTCTCTTCACTGAAGACCAGACCTTTTTTCCCCTGTTTTACACAGTCTCAACTCCTTTTCATACATTTTCACCCTCGTTGGTCTGAGGCTGTTTTATGATTTTCCTCTATGCTATTTAAGATCATCATTATCACTGCTCAAAATGACTCTGAAGAAAAGTTGAACCTCCTGTTATAGCAGCATGGGAGGCAATTTACAAAACCTGTCATTTGTCACTACAAAATCAGCTTTAGAACAAATTTTAAGAGAAGAATTTGAAACTGAAAAACTTCCTACCAGCTAAAAACTTTTCTCTTATCACTACTGAAGTCCCTTAGCCAGCTGAGGGAAAACCGTATCACAAGTAGGCATTCAAAGACATGAGAATATGTGTTTCAAAACCAAATTCTAAATATATTCAGTTTTCATATTTCTTCTGAATGCCCTTTCTTGACTAGTGATATTTTTGGGCTTCAGTAACTATTATTTTAAAGACTAGAAACATAATTCTTCTTTCTCATATCCTTCCTCTTCTTATGAAATCTAATTCAGGTAATGTTTTATATTGACAAGGTGCCCTCATTGATAAAAAGCTGCAGCCTCTATCTGGCTTTGGAGCTCCCTGCTCACCAATCTTAGTCCTTGAGAGGTTTCTTTGATACTGCTACTGTCTCATTTTTAAAAGACAGTGCTCTAAAGAACAATAGTCTTATTTTTTCTCTCTGGCCTGGCACTGACTGTTTTCTAACCCGAGCTACCCATGCAAAGAACCTTACTCATTTCCATCACGGGACAAATATTTCTAGTCAAGAGACACATCAAATCTTCTTCTTCCCTCTTCCTTGTCTTCCTTCCTACAAGAGACATAAAGAACTGCAATGAAAAATAAATGCGTGAATAAATGAGCATTCAGAGGATCCAGCAACAAATCACCCAGAAGGAAAACAATGCTGAGAAGGAAGCTGAAAGAGCTGTCATGTTTATCAGCAGGCAGTGACCATGGAAAAAAAACAAACTTGTTTGAGGTAGTCACCCATGGCAAGTACATGGCAAGGACTTCTGGATAGACATTGTTAGTTTGCTTCTGTAACAATTCCTTATAAAGACTGAGTTTCACAGATTACCAGTTTGTTAACTAACCTTCATTCTATACCTTCTGATATTTAACCTTGTATATTTTGACATCAGCAACTCTCTTGAGAAATTATAGACACGTTGTAGCAGAAAAGAACCATCGTTCCCCTCCCAGGCTGTTGTTACTGCATGTAAAGAAACAAGAACCCAGAACCCAAGATGTCATCTCTTTCTGTGGTCTTGAGCTGAGTGCTCTAAACCTCTGACACTGAGGAGGAAGGAGGTTGCGTGTTGCTGACAGAATGAGAATTAGCTCAGTCTGAGATTGCATTTGAATGCAAATTCCAGAACTGCTTAAACAATTCCTACATTTTCCTGGAAATTAATCATTTCTGGAATTAATCAAGTAGGGAGACATAGTTTATGAAGTGCCTTATACATGCCTTTGAGTAATTTGCCTCTGAGATCCAACAATCCACTCCAGAAGATTAGAAACAACCAGAAAGGATTTGTTGAAATTAAAGAAAAGTCAGACATATCATCTCACTCATTCTGCAACTAAGAATATGTGAGAAGACTTTAATTTTTTTATTTTCTTTTTCTATTCTTCTTTTCCAGAAAAAGGAAAGGTATAATATGTTGGTCCCAGCTGGTAGGTAATCTCAAACTCAGCTACCCTCTCACTCCCCCTCCTCAGTAGGTCAGGGAAAGACAAGAAAAAACAGGATTGAGAAACACTTTGGATCAATATAGAGTCAGGAAGATCACTTACTAGTTATCATTTTAAGCAAAACAGACTTTATTTGAGATTAATAAATTTATTGTCAATGAAAATAAATATAGAATTACTTATTTGGGTACTGGAAGGAAATGGACAATAAACCAAATATTTACATACTTAGAGAGAACACCTTTCTTCCCCTTTTTCCCACACTCAACTTCACTCTAAATTCCTGTTTCTTCTACATAGATTACACTTATTCTCTACAGCAAGACAATGCACCATGCAAGGTTGGGGGAGTGTGTGTATGTGAAAGTTACAGTCAGTACATAGTGGTTTCCTCTGGCCACTCCTTACTTTTCATTTTCTCTGCTCCTGTTAGGTGCTTTGTAACACTGAAGCAGGGAAAAGTACCTGAGTTTGCATTGAGTTAGCTTGACCTATTCCATTTTTTTTGTTTTGGTTTGGGTTGGGTTTTTTGTTTGGTTGGTTGGGTTTTTTGTGGGGTGGTCTTTTTTTTTTTTTTTTTTTTTTTTTTTTTTTTTTTTTTTTTGTTTTTTTGTTTGTTTTTTTTTGTTTAAGCGAATATGTCTTACAGTATGTGAATAGTTAGAATTCCAGCCTGGTACTTCTGCAGTAAAAATCAACAGGATGTGGCTCATAAAGGAACCAGCTATTTTTAGGTAAAATTCCTGAAGTGGGATATAATTTTAAGTCTTCTCTGCATTTTTATTTCTCAAGCTGCTTGCCAGGCTTGAATGATACATGATTAATAATTGAGCACATCATATTTATACATTCCTTTACAATGGATGCATGAGAAGAAACCAGAAAATTAAGGGGATAGGGCAGGAAAAGGCAAAAATATGTTTCTGTGGTAGATCCTGACAGAAAGACATGAGCTGGTATTGATGGTAAAATTTATGCCAATCTACATGTGTTTAACTTTTATGTATTACTTTCTACACTCCTTCATTTCCATACATGTCCCGTTCACTCTGGCTCAAATGGATGAATAGAAAGATTGTTGTAACTGCATTAGGATTAAGGCTAGATTCTCCCAAAATGATGTTTAGTGGGGATAGAAGTCACTTTAAAAATCAATACACGGTATGTTTCTCCCAAATAGGATTCTATGTAGTCAGCAGAATGACGCAATATCTTAGGCTAAGCTGACACTTTTTCTTGGCATGTGACAAATATCTGCCTGTACTTCCAACCAGAGCAAAATAATATTGTCAATCAACTTAATTACAACATCTTATGAATTTTTAAATAAGAATCTCAGTTACTCTGCCTTAAAGAGATAGTAGTGATGCTCTACTTGTGATATATTGATATACTATATCTATATTTCTTCCCACTAAGAATTGCTGGCAGTAAGTTGTTCATAAACTACCAGTGTCTTCCTTTTGAAGCTTTAAAACTTCTATAGAGAAGGCTATGAAAAAGCATATTGTTTCTCACAGTTCTATTCAAAAGGAAATAGAAACTATAATGTAAAAAAGATTGAACATTTTGAAACAAGACTTCATTGGAAGAGTAGTTTAAAAAGGCATAGTACAGCATTACAGTCTTTGCAATTGCCATGGTCCTTCCTGTATTCCCAGTCAGAAAAATCTCCGAGACCTCTGCACTGTCCATTTTTACAGATTGTAATGAGATCCACCTTATTCAGTATTTAGTGTTCAGTGGTAGTCACATCTATATGCTTTGCAGAGATAAACAGAACTATTCTCCTGGAATAATTTGTACATGGAATTATACATCTAAGGGTTATTTCATTCCTCAGCAGAAGTAAGTGTTTGTTATATTTAGTTTTTAAAAAAGAAGATTTATATATACGGTCATAGAATAATTTAGTTTGGAAAGGATCTGTAAGACCATTGAGTCCAACCATTAACCTAACATGTCAAATCTCCTACTAAACCATACCCTTAAAAGATAAATCTAAATGTTTTTTAAATTTACCTTTAAATTTACCTCTAGGGATGGTAACTCAACCAATTCTCTGTGCAGCCTTTTCCAGTGTTTGACAACCTTTTTGGTGAGATAATTTTTCCTAATATCCAAATGAAACCTCCTCCAGCACAAACTGAGGTAATTTCCTCTTGTTGCTTGTTACTTAGTAGAAGAGACTGGCCCCCACCTTACTGCAGCCTCCTTTCAGGCACTTGTAGAGAGCAATCAGGTCCTTCCTAAACCTCCTTTTCTCCAGGCTAAACAACCCCCACTCTTTCAGCTGCTCCTCATCAGACTTGTGATCCAGACCCTTTGCCAGCTTTGTTGCCCTTCCCTGGACATGTTCCAGCACCTCGATGTCTTTCTTGTGGTGAGGGGCCCAAAAGTGAAGTGTGAGATTTGAGATGTGGCTTCACCAGGGCCAAGTACAGGGGGATGAAATGTTCCTCAGTCCTGCTTGCTACACAACCACACAAGCCTTTTAAAAAACTCTTCTGCTGGATCTGTAGGTTTTATTATTATCCTAAATGTCCAGTTTCACTTAGAATTTTACTATTTATCTTTGGTACTCATATAATTAGCTCTTTGGATGCAGTGGTTTCAGCCATCACAGCTTCATTTTGAGTTAGATCTTTATCTCACTGCCACGTTCTGGTATAAGTGTTGTCAGAAATAATGAGTTTAAACCTGCAGGTAGTTTCCTTCAGCAGCATGCAACACAAACATATGTCATGTCATTTTATTGCTTTCAGAATTTATTATGTAGCTTGTTTCATATATGTCATAATATATTTTCTGCTTGTTTGCCCATTAACCACTACAATGGTGTTTTCATTGATTCTGACACATTGAGCACATTTGTCTTTCTCTAGAATATCTATACAGAAACAAATTATTCCAGTGTTAGGAACTTTGTATGCTGGTTCATTAGCAGATCTTGTGTCACCTCCTGAATGGTGTTCTTTTGAAATCCCTCCCCGACAGCTATGATTGTTTTAAAACATTTCTGCTGCTCTGCTTGCTTGCTACCATTTTACAGCTGGGCAGTCAGAGCCTTCAGAGATGACCTGGTGAAACAGACTGTACAATTTACAATCTGTGTTTCTCATCCACTTCAGCAAGGTTGTACAACTTAATATCCTAAACTGTTGAAACAGAATACGGACTCCAATAGAGCTATTCACAAGAAAATGGGGACAAGTAGAATATTTTAGAATTTTGCAACAGGAATGTTTCAAGTTTCAATGTTTCAGGATCAAGTAGATCCTCCCTTTTTTTGACATATGTAAGGGCAAATCTTTCTGAACAGTGTCTCAAATATTACTTGTATATAAAAAATTCATCTTACAGTACAATATTATGGCTTTCTTTTCCTAAGGAAAACCTGATTGTATTTATCTAGTGAATATACTTGAAGGCCCACATACTTCTATACAACTGCTATGTTTTTTTCCATCTACATATTTCCAAAAACTATCAAAAGCCTAGTCTGATAAAAAAAATGAGGCTAATATAAAAAAAAAAACCACTGCATACATATTTCCAGAACAGAATTGACATTATTGCTGACAACTAGTGATCAGTAGGAAAAGTGTGAAGAAAACACAGGTCTTCCATCTGCTTCATCCATCTGCTAAGAAAAGGAACTGTGTTACCATTAGCAGGTCTGTCTCTATAATTGTGTGTTCTATGTACATTTTCATGACAAATGTCCTAAACATCTACATTGTTTATCTCTATTGATAACTGTACTAAATGGCATTTAATTTTGCAAACAGCTCTAAGTTTGCTATTTTTTGATACAAAATGCATAATAGAGCATAATTCCCAGGCTTCTCCTTAAATTTCCTGACTACAAATCAGTTATTCTTTAAAGTGTCTAATAAAAAAGTTTAGTTTAATATTAGATATACTTGATAAATCACATTTAATATTTTTTGACTGAGGATTTTGGCACAATGTGTCACTTTGCTACTTTCTATTTGCCTATATTCTATTTCAATGTCAACATACCTTTCAAAATTGAAAGAAATAAAGTTGGGATGTAAACTTCAGGTCAAATAGTATTCTCCAAGTCCATTCTGGAGGTTATTGTTGAGGAGATCAGTTTTGTTGGACTTCTATATTAGAAGTGTCAATCACAAACACAGAGAGTAAGGGAGGCTCTCGAGGAATTTTGTTCAATATTCTTTTTTTTTTTTTTTTCAATATTCTATATTTTATTTGTCCTATGGGTTGGGAGCTTTGGAAATGAAACAGATTTTTTAGTTACACAGATCCTGTCCAGAGGTGGGAGTAGCCCATATCTGGCAGCTCCAGGCATTAAGATTTCTAGAGGTATTCTGCCCAGTGCTCATGTGTAAACTCAGCAGGTCCTGTGGTTTGCACAAGAATGACAGCAGTATTGCATTCATTATTTCTGCTGCTGCACGTGCATTGTAAGTTCTTTCAAAATTTATTCCCTTGCTAAGTCCAGGAAGTATACTGGAAAGCTTAAAGGTAAAGTTCACATCACTATCACCAGAATAACTCCAAGAGCTTTCTTCTGGTCACCTTTCATCAGTATTTTCATTCCTGATTAGAAGGAAGTCCAGATGAGGAGGGGTTTTGTAGCATATTTTGTGGGGTTTTTTGTTTTGTGGTGGGTTTTTTTGTGTTTTTTTTTTTTCTTTTCTTTCCATTAATGCTAGTAGTTCTGACACATAAACAGCTTTAGAATACTACTGGGTAACTTTTTAAGCCTTTTCTGTTATCTTGAATGCTGGGAATTATTTAGAAATAAAACTCCAACAAACTATCTACAATGCTTATGAATAATATAAACATTACTTTACTTTTTAAAATAAAGTTAACTGAGACAAAGATTTTTTTCTGTTAAAAAGAGTAAGAAAAAAAGGTGTAAGTATAGAAAATTATTATTCTGTAATATATATTTATCTTCTGGGTGTCCTCATCATTAATAATCATATGCAGGACCGAGATGGTAAAAGGAGACAGCTGAGTCTCTTTGGGGTTGCCATTGTGCAGTTGCAAGAGGTGGACAAATACTTTCCCCGTTAAAAGCCCTAATTGCAAGACCTTCTTTCATATCTGTGGGGAGAGTAATAGTTTTGTAAGAAAAAGCTTTGCATTTTGCTAAAGGAATTGCATTCAATTTCATTGTTCTTCACCTTGTTGCAAAGTTGAACTACCACTGTTATTTTTTATAGCAGTGATTTGTTTTGTTAGACCCCGTGAAGGTTCTTTGTTGTTGGCTGTTGTAGAGAAACAGAAAGAGTCACACCTTTGCTTTCTCTCTTACACAGGATTTCAATTAGTAGGTGGAACAACGAGGAACCACTTTCCCCTTGTCTTTTTTTCAGTGCTTGGCCCCCTTGAGCAGATTAAATATATGAACAAAAATAATATATCTTGTGCCTGAATCACCAAAGAAAAAGACATTAAGGTGGTTTAGTAAACATGTTGACATTTATTTTTAATAAAGTGTGGATTACTTCTTTTCTATTATAATGAAAAAAACCAACATTTTTAAAACCTGAACCAGTGCTGGGTAATATCCAGAAATTAAAGTGTATTGTAGATGATCAGAAAAATTGGAATAGATTTTTCTTAAAGTATGGTTGCCAGTAATTTAAAGGGTCTTTTCAATCATTTGGTATTGAAGACAATCCGCAGCAATGAACATAATCCTCTATCAGAAATAGCAAAAGAAGTTATTATCTCTTTCCTTCCCAATTTTATGTACAAGGATATTATATACAATACATATAACTTTTCTTAAAAATCTAAACCCCGTATAGTTTAAAAGGTTATAGTTATACAAGTCATTTTAATAAAGAATTTGCTTCTTCAAAGATTTGAATGAAATTGTTTATTTTAAGCAGCTAGTTGTCAGATGCAATCTTCTCTCTTGTTTTTCAAGTTCATGGCATATAAAAACAAGAAAGGAATTAATAATCTATTATGTGTGTTTTGGCTTCCTTACGAGCTGTCACTCAGTAAATAGTCTCAAATACACATAAGACCTCTTTCTGTGCTGTAATATCAATGTAAAGGAGCATTTCAATAATTGAAAAATTCATTTACTCCCATCTGAAGGCCATCTCTATTATCAGCATGATAGAGATGGAAATCCAATTATATATATCTATATATCTCTCTCTCTCTCTAGATGTATAACTATATATATATATATATCTCAAGATATTTTGAGGTGATAGGACACTGTAAACAGTGAGAGTTAAAAATGTTGTTAAATGAAAAAATTTGGTTTTTCCCCTAGATTTTTCATTACAAAGGTGACATTATTTTGTCCTGTCACCTTGTAAGGAATAGTGATATATATATAGTATTGTTTTAGAAGTTGATTGAAATGCTAGCAAAAAAAATAGCACAAAAAGGAGAATTTAAATAATGAATTGCAATTAAACTTGACTCTCAAGAAAGCACACATTTGTTTCTTTTCAACTATCTTCACCAACTGATTCTAGTTCATTGTTACAGACAAATTTAACTTTCTTCTTACATTTCTTTGGATGAATAACACTAGAAAAATGATGTATAATCTTTCAACTACGTCAATGTATGTGCAAACTTTATGACTGTGAAATGAAATAAATCAATATTTAGGAAGCTTAGAACAAAAGACTGAAAGCATTTATAGTGAGTTGCATTAATCAATTCACTGCGTGCTTAGCATTGTTTAGCTGAGCTAATCATGGAAGATTAACCTTTAAAAATTTATATTACAAAGTATGATGATCCCAATCTTGGTTCCTAATGCTTTTAGCTCTATAAACAACATTTGACATTTACCAATAGTAATGTCATGGACAAATGTTCCCATACCCTGCAAATGACAAAGGTTTGAATTTTTTTTTTTAATTTAATTTAATTTTTTTTTTTTTTAAGGAAGGAATTTAATATTGACAGCAGTGCTGGTTTTGTGTTTTGGGGGGAGGGGGAGGGGGATTTTTTTTTAATGATTACCTAAATTATGACTTGAATGACTTAAATAACATCACTTAAGATTATTAGAAATTAAGATCATTAGAAAGTAAAGATCATTAGAAGTTGTGTTTAACACTGAAAAATATCAGGCAAGCATTCAGATTTTTGCACTGCTCACTGTCTCCTCATTTTATTTGAATGAAGCAAAAGTACTTTAAAGAATGAATGTGAAAAAATTGGTCCAAGGGTACGTTCTAGTCTTGAATCACAGTAGCACTAAATAAGATGAAAAAGTATGAACTTCCAAAGAGTCCTATCATTTTTGCCATGGCATCTCATGCTTATACCTAGTTCTGATCTTTGACTTCAGGTAGTGCTGTAATGTAAATATTCCATATTTAGAATGAAAAAGAAATAACAATTACTTCTGATAGATTCAGTGTTTACAATTCAAATTTTCTAGTACCTTTTTTACTAGGAGCTCTGAGGAACTGTCAATCTTAAATTAGTCTGTCAAGCTGTTTTAAATCCATGGTCTGAGCCCTCCTCATGCTCCACACATTTCTTTGCAAAGTCTACCAAATACAATTAAGAAAGAGACGTTCAAACATGTTATGAAGCAACTTCTATGCATAAGGTTCCAGAGCTTAAAAGAATATTTAATTACCCATTGAAAAGGAGAATTTTTGAGACAGGCTCTGTTGCACTACTAATCCCTGGAAGCAGTACCAAAATGCCATGGATCTTTTTTCCATTTAATACAAGGGCTGTCATTAACACTTCATGGGGCTGGAACATGTTTCTTTTAGCCTGATGATACATCAGATCTCAAAGTGTGTGAGTGTAGATGGCATATACCTTGAAATACAAAAGTGTTTCATACTCACCCATGTTTATTCTTCTATGAGAAACAAAACCTCTTGGAAAGACCTGAAGAAAGTCAGCATTTGCAATGAGGCTTTGGGGACACAAATTGAGAAGCATGAGTCATGTAAAAGACCACCTAAAAACTGGAATCATTTTGTAGAAGGGATAAGGACATTGATTGAGAGATGTTAACGACTGCTAGATGCAAATTGCCCTTCTAGATACCCTATTCAATAGGGAGCTTTTCAGGATTTAATTAAGCCACTTTTTAAAAATCTATTTGTGTTAAATCCAAATTAGAACTGCACCTGGAAGAAAATGGTAGTAGTTTCATTCCTATGCCAAATATTATTCATAACAGAATTCCTAGAAACAAAAGTGTCTACTGTATCTTAACTTCCATTTTGAGAAATTCTAGGAGCTCCAGACAGATTCTTCATTTGAGGACTAGTTGTTAAGACAGTTTAAAACTTAGAAATTTAATACCTCCTCCTGTTAAGAGATGTTGCTTCTGCACCCACACAGATTGGCAGAAACTAAAGCTGAGCTCCAGATCTGCAACCAGAAGGGCTGGATCAGCCTCATCTAAAGAATTTGGGTGTATTGTTTTGAGAGGGGAAGGAGGACAGTTTCTGTGCCCTCTTAGCATCTTATGGAAAATTTAAAGGTTTTCAAAAGTCCTACAGATTCTTTTGTCCTTTTATTTTTTTTTTCGGACAGAGTTGTACAACAGCAGATCACAATATGGGAATGTCTTCTGGCTTGCATCACACTAATCCAAGTGGTCTAGAATTCTGCTTTTAATTTCAGCTCGTTCTTTAATCTGAATTCCTAGTACATGGTGATTTATATCCAAGCAAAACACAATATCAGTTTAACATAGTAACAACTTAAGCAATGTGATGCTAAACTGTGCTGTCAAATGCCGTATGTCATGACGGGTCGTCTCTATGTGCATACATGGATTATTCATACAAGATATATAAGGATACAGTAAACAAATGAAACACATGTGACATTAAGCATTTGGTTCCAGTTAAGACCAATGGAAACTGAAGTTTCCAAGCTCCAAGCAGGAGATTTTCACATCGTCCAGTCATAAGTATCCATTTCAGAGGGAAAACTGAGATTTTTCTCCAGAACTCTCAAAGTTTGGTTCCACAGGTGTGTTCAGAATGCAAGACTTCAAAAAAGGTCTGACCTTTGACTTTTTCTTTCCTCTTTGTGTCCTCTCTGATCCACAATATTGGCTTTGATTCAGAACATTTTAATGGGGACAGTTTTTAATTTCTTTGTCAGTAGCCTGATAAACTGTTATAACTATGGAGAAAAACTTTCTCAATATCCAACATTCTAAGTGTGTAATAAATTTTATGTCAAAATAAAGGACCTTTAATTTTGACCTTTTCCTCCTGATGGTTGCACCTGATTTGTTGGTATTATGCCAAACTTCTGCTCTCATTTTTACTGCTAAGACTTGAGAAAGAATGACTATTCCCAGTCAAGCTTATAATACAGAATTTATGGGAAATTAGATCTGCAGAAATATGTTAGCCTGTTTCAAAGCATTAGGTTAACAACATGTTGATTCTATGCCTTTATTTGTTCCTTATCCTTTGAAAGTAATGGGGGAAGACATCAGACTTATGAGCATTTTGAAATAAAACATTAGGCCTGTAGACCACAGACTGGTGAGATAAAAAAATACTTTTAAAATTTCTTCTGCAGTACTTACAAAGTGAAGAAAAATCACACAGCTGACCACACTGCAGCTACTTAATGCTGCTATAAATAGATCATAATAAGCATGTGGTGTATGTGATTGTCTGTGCTGATAAATGAAAGGGTGTGAATTTGTCAGCATCAGTGGAAAGACGGGAAAAGGAAAAAAACCTTCCTGATTGCAGCTGCAAATGGTAGCAATTTTTGCTTCCTGCATTAATGAATGTAATTCATGTAACACATATTACATCATTCAATAGCAAATTTCTCACATTCAGTTCACAGACAAAAAGTATTTTAATTAAGAATATCAATGAGTAATGACAATCCACTTTCAGAAAAAGCAAAGAAAGACACTTCTTTGGCCATGTAGAAGGAGCTGTGATGCAAATATATTTTATCAGTGTAATAAATTCACTTTCCTAAAACTCTTTACCAAAAGAATATCTTTAAATATATGTTCTGGTTTATTTGTCTGTTTTCTGTTTCTAACCTTCCTTTACATGCAGTATTTGACTGCAAACCTGCATTTTACAGTCTCTAGTGATTGAATCACTTCATCTTCTATAAACATCACAAGTTCAAAGAGCTTTCAGCATCTGAACTCCAACACAACATACAAACTAAAATAATTCATTGTCTGGAGACCATAACAAATTTTAATGTGCATTTACAGAGTAAACAGAGGGCTGAAGGGGGTAAAACCAGTCAAAGTGAAGATATGCATTACAGAATCCACACATTACTGAATTACAAACTAAAAAGTGGTGTTTAGTCAAAAAAGGAAATAAAGATGTTTCTTGGTGGCACGACATATAGATAATATTAAAAACTGGCTTGCATGAGGACCAAAGTATGTCTACTCTGAAGTAATATCACACAGACTGTAAGCAATTTACAGAATTTAAGTTAGTTTTGCATATACAGGAGTTGCAAAATTAGAGAAAACACACTGAAATATAGAACGCACACACACAAAAAAAAGGATGTATATATATAAACCTCCACATAGTCATCAGGGGTTGGCCTAAGTTGGTACTTGCCATCATTGAATAAGAAACAAACAGAAGGACAGAGAAAAAACCTCAAAGGGGGAAAAGAATAATAGATTAAAAAGCAAAAAGAAAAAATCTCAAAAGAAAAATATCCTCCTATGTTTTTCAGAAACAAGATCCACTAGTCTGCTGAGCTGCTTAGTAGAATATTCCTATTCCTCACACAAAAAAAAAAAAAAAAGAAAAAAAGAAAAGAAAAAAAAAAAAGGCTTTTTGATAGCGTTTGTCTGTATTCTATTTCTGTTAAATCACTATGGTTTGTTTCATTATTTGGCCTCTTTTTGCTTCCAGGCTGGAACGGTACTTTCAGCGTAGAAACCAAATGTCATCCATGGTTAATTCTGTAACACTGAGGACTCGCAGGCCAACCCCTGAGAAGTCAAGGATGAGGCTTCTCCTTGCCGAAAGAAAAGGAAACTAGGTCTTGCTGTTACAAAACGTTTGATTACATCACACCAGTTCTCTTCAAATAAAATATCAGTGATACGCCAAAGAAAATAAGATATATCAAGAAAACATGTGGTATCCTCTTCTTTTTTATAATATTTATTTTATTTTATTTTATTTATTTAGTAATTTTGTTTGTACTTCCTGAAGAAGGTGCTCCTTGTGTAGAGATTTAGAGTACATTGGGTGCAGAGTGGTGGTTGGAGGTTAGGGTCAACTTTGCTGTCCGCTCCGTGGATTTTACAGGCGATTTGCTCTTTGCTTTAAGAAGAGAAAGTGATATTGGAAAAAGTCAGCACTTTTAGATTAAAGCAAAGCACCCTTCACAAAGCCACAAACAAGAAGCAGGACAGAAAGTCCATGGCTTGTAGCTATCCTCGCACCTGCGGAAGAAGTTATAAGATATTCGCTCATCTTGCAGATTTCCAATGCTCCTTATAAGGCTGTTTTAAACATATACATTTATTTATTTAATTAGCTCGCCAGGTTGGCTCTGGTGCCCATGAATGTCTTGGCATGCACTGCAAATAACAACACATACAAAGTATTTCAGTCCCAGGGAGGGGTTTTTTTTTGTTTTGTTTTGATTTGCTTTTTTTTTCTTGTCTGTCTTTTTAAACCATATTACCCAATGAAACCATAAACCAAGAGGAACAAAGTCAAACACCTTCCACCTCAGAGTGTTCTTTACAAAATCATTTCCATCATCACATCATTGACTGCTAACAAAAAAGACATCTAGTGGCTAAAGAGTGTTTTCTTGTAAACCAGAGGAGATACAGGCAAATGGCTGTGCTATTTACAAGGGGGAAACAGACTGTCAAAAGGTTTGGATTATTTTTTTTTGAGAAATTATATTATCCCAGACTTTGTTTTCTTTATAAAAAGCTGTGAAAAAAATGGTCCATATATCTATTTCTAAACCCATGACTTTACATTTAGTATGCTAGCAGAATAAAACTATTTGGGGCTAAATTAATTAAACTGAAATGTTCACACCAAGGGCATAAGTATTTAGTGGTCTTACATGCCAGGTCTCAGTGCTTGATAGCTCCCTGTATGATCTGGAATTACATTCAGAATTTGAAACTAATTACTTGAGGTCAAAACTATAAATGTAATTTGGTAGCACTGTAAGTAGAAGTTCAGATTATGACAGGTTGATGCATGATTAATAGATTTTATATCTGTGTCACATATTTGAAAAGGATAAATATTATTGATTGTTAGAGGCATCAGTCCTATAATAGGATAACAATGGTGTTATAAGCAATCCATGATAATTATGGACTTGTAGTAAATTGTTGGGTTTTTTTAAATCTATTAATCATGTATAAGATACTTCTGAAAAGAACTTAATGTTAAACTAAACTATGGATTTCATTGCAGCCCCCAAAAGCAGATTTATCTTATCAAAAGGAATGTACACAATTAAAGCAAAAAGAAGTCCAGGCAAGTGCTCGTTTTTCTAAAGTTTTGAGATGTAACACCACTCTATGTATCTGCTAACTGTAAGTGAAGCAAGAAGTATTTCTGTTCCTGTTTTTAGTAATTTTTTCCTTCTTGAAATGGGGATTAAACTAAATCACAGATTTTAGATAAACATTGCTTGCTTTGGTAAATATATGGTGTGAGATGTTACATATATAGCAGTTCCCATAAAACACTTGGTCCTCTGTCACATACACAAGACCTTCTAAGCAATAGTGATATTTCAGTTATACACATGTGAACTGAATTGCTACATAAATATTAACTTTTAAATTAAAACTTGTCTCAAAGACATTACTAACATTTTTCCAAGAGAAGTCCAAGGGAGTTTTGAGCTTAGTTTCTACTGAAAGAAGGCGTGAGTGGGAAGCCCTATGGTTCCCTTGCCTGTCTGATAACATCACTTGTACTACACTGCTGTGGTTTGCTGTGCTCCTCAGGACATTTGTTCTGCATTACAAACAAGCAAATGCACAAGCAAATCTGCTGCAACTTTTTCCTGTGTGTTGCTCTCACACAGATAGCATTTATGATCTTGAACCCAAGAGTTCAATTTCTGGTTTTGGTTTTACTGCAGCATGACTTTGTCCTCTCTCTCTGCAAAAGCTGTCAGTTGACAGATTTTTATAAAGGCTTTTCTTTCCCTAACAAGGTTAGCAAAACTGAGTTGGAATCTTTGTTAATGTTAGACCATTTCCTGATGTATTGAATTATTTTTACTTGTTTTATCCCATTTAATATTTTTTCTTTTTGATTGAACTAATGAAATATGTCTCAATACAACTCTAAAGAGGTCTTTAGAGATACATTTTGTCTGCACAAAATACATATAATGGAACTTGGAAGAATTTCATGAAGGTATTTTAAAAGAATTTTTATAACAATTAATGTTACAATCTGAGAACTTTAAAGCTGTGCAGAAGAGAAAAGTATTATATAAAATAAGTTTAACTTAAAAAATGTCACAGTGAGAAAAGCAGCACCATATTTGCAGACCAAATATTCTGATTTTTGTTTTCATTTTGCTTTTTTCAATAAGACAATGTGTTAGGGGGTAAGATATAATGCATACACAGAACCTTTTTATTTACAATGTTCAGTTTCTGCATGAATCATTACATCCCTCCAATTTGTTTCACATGTTCTACATCCATGTTCTTCTCTAAACAGGAAGTTTATTTATCTTGAAGGGGTTTGAGGTTAGAGTACATGTGGTAAGTGCAAGCTAAAGCAATTATAAACATATTGGAAAAAATTAGGGGAAATAACAAACTAAAACAATTTCAGTTTCTATGTGAAAAAAGAGGCTATTAGGATTGTTGGAAAAAACTGTAATAGACAGAGTCCTCTGCAAGGTTTTGGGAACTGGTTATTTGATCTTAATCTGATTGAATAGTTTCCAAAATGCTGTTTAATCCAAACAGAGAAATTTTCAGTCATATATCAGCCCACATAAAATTGACTTGCACTATACAGTTACATATATGGCTATTAGGTGTGCTCTCACCATTTCAGTGATGCTTTATTAAATAAAATTGAAGTATAAGTATACCCAGATTTCATTTTTCTTTCTCAGAGAAAAAGAATTGTATTTTTTCGTTCGTGAACCTAAATATTTGTTTAGATTTTGTAAGAGTGAAAGCTGCAAAGGTAGAAAACAAGAACATAGCAAAACTGAAAGCAGCTTTCCATATATTTTTTTCTTTTTTCTGTTCTGTCATTTTTACTCATATCTTATTATTTTGTTTTTATCTTGGAAAAAAAAAGTAACAAAAAGTATTCATAAATTTCCATTTTGACTTAGAATCTGGAAGTCATAGGGTGCTTAAATCAGAGGCTCAGTTCCACAGTATCCAAATTTAGACTTCCATGCAGGTGTGTTTTTTGTCTACCATTCTGACTAGGACTTGAATAGTATCACCTGAACTGTGAGCATGTTAATGTAAGTTAAAAGCTGTCTATCTGTCTGTGGATTTGATAAACTGATTACTCATTATCCCACCATTTCAAGCATTATTTTCTAATTAACATAATGAGAGCTAAAAGAAGTTTTATTGCAGGTCAACAACACTGGGTAAAGCTGGACTGCAATTATGTAATCCTCAAAGACTGTCACTCAGAAGAAGAACTGTCATGTAATGTATGTGTGCATTATTTCCAAATTATTAGTTAAACTCCACTTGATGTGTGGGACAGACATTCTCCCCACTCTCACAGTTTCACCTGTCAGCCACAGGGATCCAGTTAAAGTCTTCTTGTGATATGTAAATCCCCATTAATTGTTTTTTTATTTCCTGCTCCTAACATATATCCAAAAGGGCAAATGTCCCTGAAATACTTCGCTTTCTCCTGTAAACAAATGCTATATTGCCAAAGGCATGCAATGATGAGTTTTTGTGCAACAGCATGAAAGATTAGTTCATGACATTAAAGTGTTTGAAACTGTGTTTTATTTGAATGTATGATTTACTTAAATGTTAGGAATGCAAAGAAAAAAAATAGCGATAAATAGTTGTGACCCTAGTGTTTTAAAAGAAAAGTCTCTGTCACAAATTCTTGTATATCAAGGCTCATGTTGTATCAACCCCACAGCTAAACATCAATTTTGCTCTGTTAATGAAATTAATTTTAGAGCATCTAAGTATAAAAATAAAGCCACCAGAAGTCATAAATGCTTAGTAAAATGCAACTAGTCAAAAAGGTAGTTACTCATTCCATGCCTGAAGGCAGTGAGGCATGATCCCTCGCCTTCACTAAGGTACTGATCAGACAAAATTCGTGTCTGATACATGGGATTTGGGGATGTGAGCAGGAATGCTTGAATAATTTTGCCCATCTATTTTTCACAACTGGATGAAACACTGAATAGTGAACAAAGCAGCTGGCTCAGAAACTAAAATTTTAGCATCTTCTATTTGTAAGAGTACCTTACATGGTAAACCACCCTGGGTCTCAAACAGTTTGCATCTGCCAGAATTGAAGTTTAGCAAGTTTGGCATTCCTTGTCCTTTCTAAGGTTTAGGACTTCTCTGGGTTGTAATAGCATCCAGCATTCTGAGCCTCAATACCTGTCAGAGACTCTGAAGATAGTCTCCTTACAGTTGTGTGTACAATGCACACTGTATGCTCATACAAATAACAGAAGGAATCTGAAAATTCAACAGCACTTCTTTAGTACTTTGCTAAACTTATAAGTTTAGTTAGGGTGTCCTTGAGTTTCCTTTAAGTAGTAACCCACTGATCACAGGAAAGAGTAATGCCTTAGTAAAGTCCTGGCTTTGTGGTGACCAGTACAGGAGAAATACAGCCAATCACACAAAAGTTCATCCCAGATTCTCTGTACACATAACATTAGGCCAAAATAGCAATACATATATTTCAGAGACATATATTTGGGCTGTGCTGGGTATGAGTTAATTTTGTTCTTCTACTGATTTCTGAAATCAAAAAGGTTTTGAAACCTTGGAAGTTTCATTTTTCAGGATTTTTTCCTGAGGTTTTCCATCTTTAAATGCCTGATTTTGCAACATTTAGCTTTACTTTATACCGTTAGATTTGAAATACTTATCTTGTCAGCCCCAGTTGAACCCACGCAAAATCATAATTTTGCATTATTTCCAGGTAAAGTAAGTGAAAGTTCATGCCTACCTTAATTGTAATGGGGACATAAATGAACCATAAGATTACCTGGAGGATATTTGCAGTTTTATTTCCATAAAGACAGGTAAAACCGTGTATGGCTGATTTTATTTGAAGTTTTATTTAAATATGGCTCACATACATTTTCAATAAATAGATTCTTCCCCTCTGGCCTACCAATAACTATCATTCTTATTCCTCTGAACTGCATAAATTGCAGTTGCGTATATCTGTTCTATAGTGATGGGATAAATATACTCAGGAAGAAATTTTCTTATCCACAAACATAAAATCCCCCGTTCCTTCTTTGGGGGAATGACTTCTCAACTGTGTTTTAGGGCTCAGTCTTCTGTGTTTGATTTTGGGGAACTGAATGACTGAATGAAGATGAGCAGTAAGTATCATCCATATTCAGTGAAGACCCTTTTGTTTAGGCTTTTACTCCATCTTTCTCCATTGGCTGTACAGTAATCAGCTTATAATAATGTGATTTGTTCATCACATACTGCAAAGGGCAAATGAATTTGTCTCACATCCTAGAAGACATTTAGAACAGGTTGTGTTGAATTTCCCTGAAGTCTACTTAGGCTTTGCATTCAGCATGTAGCTCTGTTTATCTGATGTCTATTCCTTTTCTGTTAGTGATGCCCAGAAGCAGAGATCAGAAAGAGAGATGGGATTCTAGATGCTTAATCCTTAGCTTTTACTAGATAAGGCACCCAGAGGTGTTTAGTCTTGTAATGGGGTAAAAAAAGTTACAACTTTCCAACCCTAAACAGAGGAGAGAGCTCTTCCAGAAATCTGAGCCACAATAACTTCTGGAGCCCTTTGTGGGCTAAGGCAGGTCACAGCCTTTACCTTGCTGCCAGCTACACCTCAGGTCATGTTTTAATGCACACTTGAGATGGATATACTTGGAAGAGAAAAAACTAGAGGAGATTTCAAGTATTGGTAGCATTTAGGAAAAATTATGCTTGGCTTCAGGCAGTAGTCCAGAACAAGCCATAGTAAAACTATTAAAGGACAACAGATAGCAGTATGCAAGGAGAAAGAGGAGTGGGACTTTGAATGACTTCTGCATTTTCACATTGACAAGATGGACAGAGGTAGAACTAAGGGCATACTGGTGTGAAATAACCTGGAATTTTACATTCAGATCACTTTCTACATAATTCCTAACATTAACTCCTACTTAGAGAAACATTTAATTCTTGTAATTTTTGTCTTTCTACTAGAACATATCTGAGAGTCATCATTCCCTGTTTAATTCTTAAAGTGCTCTTGTTCATATCTCATTTTTAAGCCCCATGAGTAGAGCCATGCTTCCTAATTGGGCCATCATGAACTATGAAGAAGCTAAGAGAATCTCCAACATCTTTCCCAAAGATGAAAATGAGATCACCAAAATTATTCAACCCTGTCATCCTTTTGACTTGAACAGACAGAAGGGAGGTGTAAGATCCTTAAACATATAATTAAAATGGGCAGTTCATCAACATTTATAGATGTTTGTACTTTTCTGATGAAAATAGCCAAAAGTGACTGAGTTTGAACACGGCTTTTCAGAAAGATTAAATGGATAGCATACTTGACTTAGCCAATTTCTCCGTCTTCCCTGAGTTTTTCAGGAGGATGACAAATGTCCAAACATCAGACATTTGTAGCAGACATCCTAATTTCTCTTCCTTCCTTTAGCTGGTGTTTGGACTTGCAAAGTTTTAAAATCTTTTCACATGTGTAAGTAAAGCATTGACTTCAGCTGTTTCTATTTCAGTGAGAGAATGCTTTTTGAGAAAATGGTTGCTAAAAGAGGTGTTTGCATATAGTCTGTGAAATATCAGTGCTAGCTATTTAAATAAAACTTGCACAAGAAGCAGTCCAGGAAACAATGCCTATTGCAGTAGTTCAAAGTTGAGGGGGAGGGTTGCAACCTTAACCAAATGAAATTGATAATTGTTATTGTTTCATAACAACTGGCAGTAGGTTTTTTGACTGCTCTTATCAGCACTGGGCACTTTCCCCTCTCATTCTTCTCTTTCATTCTATCTCTCAAAACCATGGAAAAAAATAACTTAGATGTTTTTCTGTGTGACAGAAAAAATATAAACTGGTGCCTTTGCATTTATCTGTATGAAATGGCTGATTCTAAAGCAAATGCAGTTTTTTCTGACTGTTCTGTGGTAATTCATACTTTCATAGCGTTACTATAGTTTCATATCATTATGCCCTCTACTGAATTAAGGTGGAATTTAGGCTGTTAACAAAAATGCTTGAATTTACTCTTTTTTTTTTTAGTAGCCAGCTTGTGCTGTTGTAATTAAACATGCCTCCAACACAAACTGCTCAGCATTTTTGTAATATGTATATAAATTTGCGTATATTTAATGTACGCCTCATTTAGTTAAACAGTAAATGGAGCCATTCTTGAAAGATACCCTAAAGTCACAACAGGACTTTTATTTGAAGAAAAAGATAATTGCACTTGTCTTTTTGCCTCTTTGCCTTTTTTATCTCATTAATTCTTTCATCTATTGGAAAGAAAATTTAAGTGGGTGATACTTGATATTACACTATCAACTTCAACAGCACTTTCATGAAAAACATATGCAAAGAGGGTATTATAACACAGACAGAATAAAAATTATTATTTTTTGTAAATATTTCAGTATGTGACATGCAGTCCCCCTTATCTTATTTTCCACACCTGACACTTAGGCTTATGTTTGACATACAGTCACCCGGTCTCCTTCTGTTTATATAATTTATGTAAAAAGCTACTCTCATGAAGTTCAGCTAGGTTTCCACTGGATGAGTGTGTTTTCTTCTGTGTGATTCCTAGATGGCAAGTGTTTTGAGGCAGGGGCCATTCCTCTGATCCTTTGTTTGCCTGGTGAATAATGCAGTTGTTACAGAGATTAGAACAATGTCTCTGACTGACAGGAGGCACCTCTGCTAAGAGCTGTGACTCACAAGTCTTTAATGGGTTTAGCTGGAGCAGTTTAAGATGATACTGCCTCCATCTCTCTGCCTCCCCCTCTTATGGAAATGAAATCCCCAATAGCAGAAGTAATACAAGCAAACCCCATGCCATCTTTTCACCTATCTCAATTTAAGAGGTCTGTTTTAGTTTATCAGCTGTCATAGATGCCTTTATGACAATATAGAGGCTTGACAATGTGAACTAGGAAAGCTGAGCAGTGGACACCTACTTCCTCCTGCCATCCAGATTTGAGGCAATAACTTCTGATTGGAGCAAGACAAATACTTTGTGTGGCAACATTTTAAATTGCTAGAGCTAAATCAGTGTTCACAATCCAAAGCCTTCACCCGTCTTATTTCTGTTTTGCAAATAAAATTTTAAAAATGTATGCAAAGAAAAATAATAATAATAATAAAAATAATTTAAAAAACCCTACAATACATTAGTTTGAAAATGGTGGACTGTGAGAATGAAGCTCAAAGTATTTGTGCCAAATACATCTGAGACATGGGATAAATCATAACCGTTAATCAATATTCAAAGAGTCTTCAGGTAAAAGATGGTCACTGAATAGTAGATATTGAATGTGTGGTAATAATTCAGAAAAATACAAAATAGGTAATTGACCTGTTATTTTGGTGGCATTTCAGACAGACAGAAACCTATATTATATAGGTTATAATAATAATATAGTAATATTATCTAACATTATCTAATATTATAATTCTACTAAAGGGCCTTGCACCCTCTGAATGTATAGCTCCTTGTGAGACCTACTGCTAGTTCTTGGCTTCATGATTGACTTATTGCTGCTTCTTCAGAAAGTATCTTGTCTTTCCAACTCTTTCAGTGGCACAGAATGAACTGGAGATGGATACACCATCTTCTGTAGCCTTGTTGAAGTAATTTTTATAATCCTTATAGCCCTGTGGCTGTGATTTGGTGGCCAAAATCCTCAGTCAGTGTCACAGGAAACAACAGCAGCTCAGGCAGTAACAGCAGTAGAAATAAGAATGGCAGTAGAAGTAGCATCTAGATTTTTTTCTTTGTATTTTTGTTGGTTGAGGAACACACAGATTCAATGTTTGAAGCACTGAAAATGGGGCTGTGCAACTAACTTCACATATTTATTCACAGAAAATTAGGCAGCTTTTTTTCCAAGATAGTAGCAAAAGAAAAATAATAATGGATCAAGCTTCAGTGAGATGGATCTGACTAGAACACCCACACACAGACAGGCTAACAATCTGCACTGACAAAAAGTACAGTGGCAACTTCCTTATGATAGGGTAAAATGGAGTTTGGAGTAGTCTTCTCAAGGTAGGCATCAAGATCATTAGTTTCTCTTCAAATCATCCAGCTTTATCATCAACAAAGAAGAATTGATTATTACTGTAGCATAAATATAGTAACAGCCTCTGGAATATCTTTGAAGCTTTTAAATGATTTAATCAAATATAAAATCCCTCTCTAGGGAATAAGAAGATACTGAAATTGTTGAGCTTTCTAGCTAGTCTAGGCTAAGGTTTCAAAGAGAAACACTAGAAAAAAGTTGATCAAAGGTGAAGAAAAAACACATAGAAAAAAAAATGAAGCAACAAAACCCACCATCAAGAATGACCTCTCCCCCTGAATCTACGAGCTGAAAAGAGCAGTTTTCAGGTGTTTTCCTTCCCTTCATTCAGTTCCCAGAAACCTTCACTGTCCTAAACTTTTCTAGGTGGTACAAGCAGAGCAAAGCTTCAATTCTTCTTATAATTCACTCTCACATTATGAGTACAAGCGAATTCATCTTCATCCTCATCCTTTAGCCAAATTTTTTGCTATTTTAGATGAATGACATCCTTTAGACTTCAGCAGAGTTGTATCCGTTCCAGCCAGCAGATAATTGCACCCATTCTTTTTCATTTTATGTGATGCAAAGGATTTTCATAATGAACTAGGGCACCAAAAAAGGGAAACTTCCTGCTTCTCATCCGAAAAAAAATGAAAATATCCTCTGCTTTGCTGTATATCTGTCATGCAACAAATGGGTTGTGTTCTGAAGCAAGGAAATCCCATCAGTTATTTCAAGAGCAGGCCCTGTCACATATGCTACAATCTCTGATGACCCAGTGCAATCTGTCTGATTGTGAAGCAATGAAAAGCAATTTGAGTGAGCTGACAAATCATACACAGCTTGCCCCAACCCTTTTTTTTCCCTTCTTCCATTATTTTCTTCTCTTTGTTTACTGAATGTGTGACCACCTGCAATATTTTTAGCAGTATTTACCAAAGAAAGTTGTATTAGGCATGTAGAACAGAGCTACTGTGATTCTGCTATTCTAGGAGTTCTGGAGTGGTCTTTTACCAGATCTTTGTAGGTGAATTTTGCTCTAAACGTGAGGTTAGTTTGAAAGGTTTATTCTTAAGCAGCTAAAAGAAAGGAAGACATATGATTAAGTGCATATGTAGCAATGACAGACAATTAACATACTGATAATGTTACTAAAAGGATATGAAAGATCTCAGTACAAGTGCATTATATAAACTACAATGCAGATGGGTAAAGGGCAAAATTATTTCTTAGACTTTGCATATTTAGTTTCAACTGTGTCTGTTCTCACTGTTTCATGATTGGCTTCATAAGAAAAAATAACTAATGCAGCATCCAAATACCATCATTTTTACAGAAATATGAGTTACAGTGATGCTGTCATATATTTAACAGCATATATTTAACAAATCCCAAATATTGTCTCAAGAACTTTCAGAAGACCATTACTTCTCTAGTGATTTATTATTAGTGTTTAACCATGGGCATAGCTAAGGTTGAAAATAATATCTCTGATTTCAGAAAGAATATGTTTGTAACTAAGCATACCCAAGTACTCAGTCTGGTATGGGCATGTGGGATTGCACAATTGCTCAAACTTGTAGAACAAGAAAAAGGAGCAAGTAGTGCCTGGTGATTGCTTTCTGTTCTTAATTCTCAAACCTGTGTTTTTATAAGAGGGATAGAAATGAATAGAAATTGACAGTGGTATAGTATCAGTGATTGCCAATGGCAATGAGGGATGCTTACAAAAAGTAGATAATGTTGGGCTTGTGACAGGAGTTAGAACTGCAGATACAACAAGAGTTTTCTTCTGTGTCTAGGTGAACTAGGCACTAGGAACAGGATTTTAAGTACTTGTATGCATTTTGTTCTATCAATAAGTACACACAGACAAGAAGTTAAGATGTGGGTTTTTTAAAAGAAATATAAGGCATTATTGAGTTGATTTTGCATTGGAAATCCTGGCCTTAAAAAAACCAAAGAGTGGAGGGTTATCTGCTGTAAAGGAGTTGCTTTGTCATTTCATTTATTCAGAGCATATTAGCACTTCTCAGAAGATGTTTACAGTTTCAAGGTCAAGAGCTAACTAGTTATTAGGGCTACATCAACTAACATGGCTTGAATTGATTCCATTATTTTGAGAAGCTAAAAGACATAGAGCAGCATCTTTTCATGAAGAGGGAATCAAAGGGTATATTTCAAGTGAAAACAGAGGTTGCAGTGTATACACGTGTAAATTGGAAATGTTTTTGCCAGCGTTTCTGAGAACAGCTGAATAAGGTTCAGAACAAGAAGAACAAAACCATCATTGTGCTTTTGCATTCATGAAGTCCAAAGGAAACAACACAATCACAGCAATGGTTGGTGCCTCCTAAACTTACAGGTACTCAGTTTCTAAAACAGTAACCATGAAAGCCAAAGATTCTTTTAGGGAAGAAGGCAGCAATGGTGGCTTCTCACCTTGGTGGAGGCTAGAGTAGACATTTGCTTCCTTTGCTTTGAGAGGAGATGGAACATAAAATAAAAAGAATTAAAAAATTCAACATGGAAACTTGTTTATATCCTAAAAGATTCCAAACTGGACATGAAATTAGTGCTTGAAATAGGTTGATGCAGAAGTTTCCTAGATTCTCTAGATAAAAATGCAGACAGGAAGCAACGTCCTCAGTTTATCAGTACGAACACATTGAAGAAAAAAATTTTATCCTCTTTTTTTTTTACATTCATGCCTGATGATAAGCTTCTCAGTGTGATTTATGATGCCAAGAATCCAGGTCATTCTGCCTAGGTAAGTACCACCTTCTCCTTTGAGTTACTTTTCAAGTCACTCGTTGGAACTCTGCCATCATCACAGGAAGTTTTGGCATGTAGATAGCTTAACAGATGAATTTGTTACTTCATGAAAGAACGAAAAGTTACTAAAATGTGCAGTGTGTATATAAGCAGGCAGAAAATTGACCTAATTGTCACTTCTTCATTTGCAATTCTCTGAGGCTGATCTTCTTGAATCTGAAAAGCAACTAATAGCTTTGAGTGCTTTAACAGAGCATTGGCAGAACAGGAAGAGCTTGGAAGACATACTCATTCTCAGCACAACAAATTCTTCAGCTGGTTTTGTTCTATAAATGTTGAGTGATTTGAATGCAGACAGCAGAGTAGTTTAGATTTGTATCCATGAAACAATGACATTTGCTGCAGCTTGGAGATTATTTAGCTTCCTTTCACCTGAATTCATTTTAGCTCTTGGACCCCATTTAATTGCTTAGAATTGTAAAGCTTTGTCATAACTCTGTACTTTTACCTTTGGACTAAGATAGCTTGTTATTAATTATTCAGGAAAAAATATGTCTGTCGCTCCACCTGCATAGGACATTTTTTGGATGTATGTAGATTACTCTGTCAAATTACTCAGATTCCTATTCAGCTGTGATGGTTTACTTCATTTGTTGCAGCCCGTAATTATGAAATGAAAGGGTCAGGCTGTGTTGGCTTTGACTTCTGCTTTCCTGACTTTTTTGACTTTGAGATAGTTATTTAGTGCTTCTTAGTATATTATATGAAGAACTCTGTGGGAGATGTTCTCATTAGCTATTCCTTCCTGCATTGAATCTCCATTATGCTTACAATAATAAATATATTTTTCTTACACTCACATAATGTTTTTCAGAGCAGTTTGCACTCATTGCACTTTAATTTGTCAACTGTGGCTATATAGCTCCCTGACAGTTATCACAGATATTCTTACTTTTGAGCAAAGTAAGAGAATAGCAGAAATATCTGTTCAGTTGGGAAGTGCTGATGTTTCAAAATGGTAGTGACTGTAAAATCCTTTTACAGAGCTACATAGTAAATATGTATTGTTAAGAAAAAAAAATCTGCAATATACTTAAGGATAGAAGAAGTCGTCTAGAGTGTTATCTACCTTTTAAAAATAAGTTTTAGGGACAAAATATTCATATAATCAGAGTCAATTTTTCATATATTAGTAGCTGAGTTCTTCAGCAGTGGCTGAATACAGAATTCCCAATAATTCCAGTGTCATGTTTTCCATTGTTGTAAGTGCATTTCACAATAATCTGCAAGCATGGCAGTAAAATTTATTGTTTGCCAATAACTACATACCAGCTCTCTATACTGGAGAATATTTGATACAATTACCTAGGGTTAATAGCACTTTTCTCTCCAAGCAGTAGTGCTGAAGTCAATGTTTTACTCAACATGAACAAACATCACAACCTGTACATCTTTCAAGTACAAATATGTACTTAATTATGATACATTTGTATTCAAACGTGTTTCTAAGTTCTAGGCTGGATGGATACATTGCTTACATGTAATGTAATCACACAGCACTCTTGTGCATGCATAAATATGGTTAGCATGATGTTAAAGAGGAGAAGACTCTCATTTGATAAAGCAAGGAGGTTGTGCTATTTCTGTATCACAAAAAGATACTTTATTAACATCTATAACACCTCATTTCTGCTTTCTTTGAGGCCTCACAACTGACATATCCCCTCCCTCAGCTGAAACTGCTCCCCTAAGTTAGACAAAGCTAAAACTCCCCACTTCCTTGTGCTCCTGTGGGTATTGTGTTACTGTAGAACAACCATAAAATGGAATGAAAATCCAAATCTCATCACATCTAGAAGAGCCAGGCTAAGATATTCTACAGTAAAGAAAATCTTGGTTCACACAGTATAATGGATGTTAAAATCTGATGTCAAAAATATCACCAATCATTTGTGTAGCAAGTGACCATTAAATTGAAATTAAGCATATGAGTGATTCCTGGTACACTTTTATTTCTTCAGTAGATAAGCTACACATCTGATGAATGAAGCATTTGTCTGTGCTTTGTCATAAAAAATGAACTAATAAACTAAATTATATTTTATCTGTTCAAATTTTAAAATTATTTTTTATTACAATTGTCTGTATTTGATCCACATTAATCTTTGCTCAAGTAAAAAATTAAAGATTTTTTTTTTTTTTTTTAGCAGGGACCTTTCCATGTAACAACCTACAAGATGTCAAATAAGTAATCCAGTAATCAGTCAAGACATTGCTTGGACTAAGGACATGAACAGTCCTATAGAGTAAATTGTATATCCAAAATGATTTAGTAGATTAGCTGTTTTGTGGACACTTTGGCTGCAATGCAGTGTAGTCTGTTGCTACATATTTCATAAACCTCTGGCTATTTTAATTAATTTCACGTAGGACAGAATAGAAAGCAGAGCTTTCCCTTTATGGAAAAGTCTGCTGCTTTGAAGTGTATGAGTCCAATGGAAAATAAGAAGTCTATATGTTTATCTGAAAGGAAAGCCACGGTAGAATGGTGGTTTTAAATCAAGTGAAATGTTTCTTTTCTTCTAACAGCTTAGATATTTTTAGAAGAGCTTAAAAATGAAAGTGGCTCAATTTCCGGGAAGAAAACTGAATGTAACTTGCATTAATTTTAAAAAGTGTATACAGAGGTAAAATATTGATAGTCTATGCATCACCTTTATTAACAGAAATAAGGATCACATTGTTCTAGTCTGTAAGGAAATGCATTTTCCTTATAAAGAAGTCTTTCTAACTTTTCTTGCCTGCAACTTTGAAGTGATTTCACAATAGGTGTGCTATGAAATTTGTTGTATCCACAGTTTTTGATTTAACAACACACTAGCAGAAAAATAATGCATCAGAGTTAATTAGCTTCCATTACATATTTTAAGGTAGGTTGTGATTTTGTGCCTTATATTGGCCCTCAGTGTAAATAGAAGTAACTCAGAAACCCTTAAACTTGCACAATTTGTTTCCCAGAGGATATTTAATTATTTACATCTCAGTTTTTTATCTTGTCCATTTCTCTGTTGCCATCATGTAGAATTGCACCTCCTGTGTATTCATGTACCTTTGCATAACTGTGAATTTTATGGTATCAATGTAGAAAATGAAGACTGATATTCATTCTGGCTTATGTATGCAGTGCTGAACAAAATCCCCCTAACAAAAGGTATAGAATGTTAATTTCTACATGACAGACAATGTAGACACTGCCATTTTAACCCTTGATTCAAAGCCAATAATCAAGCACTTGAAGATGACAAAAACACATTCTCTGACACACCCGTGGTCTTTCTAAAGCCTACACAACAGAGAAAGAATCTGGTGTATCTAAGATCTGCTTAGATTTGGAAGTCAAGTTCCTTATGAAAATAGGATTGTCAGTGAAAGTAGATTAATTTCAACAAATGTTGAAGATATAAGTTAGGTGACTGGTGTAAAATAACTTAGGAAGAAACACATCTGGATGAGTGTTTTATTTAATTTATCATGCACAGACATCTTAAAATGAGATGAGTAATTCACTGACATGCCCCTTTCTTTCCACACACACTATAGGGAAAACTAAGCTTTGATTTGGGAGCTAGCCTTAGGTGGGTAAAACTGGTAGAGATAAAATCCACGTATAGAAGTTTAAGGTTTTTTGCTTCTTCTGCTCAGAAACTTATTCTTCATATTTTAGGAAGTAAAGAGATAGCAGGAAGAATAGAACCAGAGAGAAGGAGGAACAAATGAGCACCACACTCTTCCTAGTCACAATTCCTGGTTACCTTGTTGATTTAGCCTCCTTTTACATGCTGGTAAGCAATCAAATGAAAGCTCAAAATGCTTTACCATACCTGATTGTGGACTTTGTTTGGGGATTTTGGCTGCTGCTTCGGGGCTGGAGGTGGCACGTACACGCTGATTGGCAGAATTGTGGATGCTACTTGGGACAGCTGCTGAGATGTTTTTACGAGGTTTCATGTCTTGCAACCACATGGGGGATGCCTCAAAGGCTTGCATTCGCCGAGAGTGGCTGTTAGCATTGACTTTGAGAAATGCCTGGGCCTTGTACTCCTGAAGGTCTCCATAGTTGGCATCGGTCACCCTGCACTCATACAAGCCTTCATCCTTTTTCCTCACTTTTGAAATCTGCAGCTTGTGGGAGATGTCATTCCCTTGTACCTTCACTGTCTGCAAATTTTCCAGGAAAAAAAAAAAAAAAGAGAAAAAAACATTGTCATGAATTCTTCTTTCTTAGGAAAAACTCTACAGGCATAGCACCAATTTACTCAATGGTGTGATTGTGCTTACTGCAGGGAAGTTACATTAAGGATGAGTATGGCTAATTGTATCTATGAGGATGCCTGGCATCTTCTTTCCAAATCTGCTTAGAGGGTTTGTTCTGAAATCTAATTAGCTTCAGAAAAAAAAACAAAACAAAACAAAACAAAAACAAACTACCATGTTCATTCCAATTAATTGCTTAAGAACATGAATGTTCTTAATGAGCTTTCTTATGCAAACCTAGTATCGTGCACTTTATTGGCTAAACCTTTCCAGTTAGTTGGCTTTATTGAATAATTCAGTTTCTGAACTAGTGCATTAACAATTTTGCTGGAGATGAAGACATAAAATATGTAAATAACTATTTATTAATTAGCTTGTACTCTTCACTACATTTAAACTATATTTTGCATTCAACTTTTCTCCTTCAAGTGTCTAAACTTTTCGTATTTTTTTCTGTTAATGATAACAAGACATATTGTGTCAGGTTGTTTCTTTTGACTTGTTTATCTGTGTACTTATCAGAAGCACATGTTCAGAATTGTTTTAAGAGTTGTCAGCTAAAAAAGACTCCTGATTTACTTTTTATTATTTCTAATAGCTGAGGGCAACATAACATATTTTTATTTCAGATAATTACACATGAGTAAAAACACACATGAGTAGTAAATTATACATCCAGAAATGTGTGATAGGTATTAAGATGCATTGGGAAAAGTCAACACTGATTCTTTTCTGTATGTTCATTACTTAAGAGAATTTATGTTTAATTAATTTTCTATTACTCTCTATCTAAATTAACATCTGTTGCCCCACAGGAAGCCAGTGAAAAGGTATTCAATGGGATATAAATCTTCAGCTTTGAAGAACTTCTGAATCTGGTTTACTCCATCATTACAGAAACATGGATGCAAAAGTTGCTTTCTGTCATATTAGTGACAGCCAATAAGGAGACATCAATGTGATGAATACATAGTAGATCACAAAAACAGAGAACCACTAGATTGAAGCTAGACACATGTTATTGGGGATTGTATAATATATTCCTTCTGACAGCTTGGCCTACTGTAGCAACCAGTGTTGGCAAAGCACCTATTATGCCTTCTTGATAAATTGAAGAGCAATACTCGTGAATATGTCATTGCTTTAAGGTACTGGATGGACTTTATAGCCTGTTGTGCTGTACCCAGCTCTGAATTTATACTTGGCAAACTGAGTTGAAAGTATAGATTACATACTTACAGGCATAATGTATGCAATATTAATTGCACAGAAAGTGCTGGATAGTTATTTAAATCATATTCAATAATAATATATCTCCACTGAACAATTCGTGTTCAGCAAAAGGATTAAAGAAAATTCATATGAATGGAAAGAGGATTGTTAGGTCATATTGTGCCTTCATTTGTTTCTATGCAAGAGCCACTAAGTTAACAGGGCTGCATAGCCCTGGTGAAAAACAGATTTGTTTTTGACTTTTGCATTTGAAATTTAGAAATTGTTGAAGGCAACACAATTATATGTCTTCAGTTTGTGCTGCTTTATCATTTAGAACAGATAGAAATGGTGTGTTTCAGCACATATCTAGCATTTTAAAAAATATGTATTAAATGTACTTAAGTTTTCTCTTCATGATGATAATTTACATTAGTACTAATGGAGCTGTGTATGCCTTCAAAAAAAACAAGGCTACATTTGTTAAAAGTAGATAAAAGGTATATTTAGACATCTATATAATGTTGACTATTTTTATTACAAATATAAAATAAATGTTTTATGCAAGCTTATAAGAGCACTGTAAATACCTTCTCATGAATTATTATTATACATAATGAAAGATATTTGTAACTTCAAAGATGGGACAAGCTTTACAGTCTATATTTTGTCTATATTGTGCTCTTATGGATTACTTCAGGTATTTCAAATGAGCCAGTATTGATAAGGAATGAATTATCTGCTAGCCCAATGTCTAGTAGAAGAGTATCCAAGGACCACATGTGAGCCTCATCTGTAAGACAGTCTACAAATGCAACTGAAGATATGGTCCATGACACAAATAATTTCTAGTCAATGGTGAGAAATAGCACAGAAATTATAAGTATGGCTAGAATATGTATTGCATTGAACACAGCATACCTGAGTTCTCATTTATAAATGCCCTTCAGCTATACTTAGGAGCACTTTGACCTGATGTAACTATCTGGTTTGCTATTTGTAGGCATCAAAAAACAGCAGAGTAAAGGATTTGTCAGAAATTATTCCCCTTTATTTGTTGCTGTTTTAAGCTTTGCTGGTACTTAGAGCCTTGTCTGCAGCTAAAAAACACTTCCAAAGAGATTATGCCAGAGAAAGGGAAAACCCCTCTGGGCTCAAAGGGAATATTCATGCTGCAGTATCTGCTAAGTATGTGTCTTTCCACTGCAGTGAGCACCACACCATCATCCCACCACCATACATTTCTTGGGATGCTGAGGGAGGAGGATCTGACCTCTTCTGAGGTCAGAGGCAGCCTTATGGCTGTATCTGACTCAGGACATGAGTCGGCTGTGGAAGGCATCCTCTCCCTGCAGGGAACAGCTGGAGGGGGAATAGAGCAACGCTGCTTTATAATTCTGTGGGGATAAGATTCTGGTTTAATCTCCAAGCAGCAGATTGGTAACTGGTGTCAGACTCTCACTTTTGTAAAACAGTCTCAGTGGCCAAAAGTTGAGATTGCTCCCAATGGGGGAGGTTTTGTCCAAAGCCTTTCTGAGCTTTCTTTCTGCCAGCGGGTGTGGATCTGAGAAAACACCCATTTAAGCAGTTGCACACCCCACTAAAGAAAAGCGCAGCTTCATGGACAAATTTCAGCCTTAAAACCAACTTCGGAGTGCTAAAGCAGACTCAGAAGTTTCCTAGGGCAAGTGAAAACAAGAAATGCAAGGATGGGTGCAGGCTGAATTTTTCACAGGATACAAACAGGGTCTGCCAATGAACTTTGCCTTGACCATGCTGGTCGATGCCTCCATGTCCAAGGTGTGGGGGCTGCACGGGGAAAGGCCGTCCTGACAGCCTCTACCAGGGCCGTCAAGGAAGTAGTCACAGAATTATAGAATCAATTATTTAGGTTGGAAAAGACCTCTAAGATCATTGAGTCCAGCCGCTGAGCTGCGGGCTGCCAGCTACCCGCAGTGTGCGGTGCGGATGGGGAGGAGATGCGGGGCAGGAGCGGACTCGGGGACGGGGTGAGCCCTGGCTGGGGAAGGGACCCCCGGCCGGCGGGGACCGCCCGCGCCCTGCCGCGACACTTACGCTGATCTTCGTGCCGTCGCTGTCCAGATCCCTCTCGGGCAGGAGCTCCACCTGCAGGGAAAGGAGCGCCGCCGTGGGTCTCCGGCCCTCGCCCCGCTGCCGCCCCGCTCCAGCCCCGCCGCGGAGCCGTGGAGCGGCGAACCGCGCCTGCCACCTGCGGGCTGCGCTGGGGACGGCCGGGGACAGCCGGGGACAGCCTGGGACAGCCGGGGACAGCCAGGGACAGCCGGCACGGGCAGCCCAGGGACGCGGACCCGCGGACCCTCCGCCCTCCCGCCTCGCGTGGGCGTCTTTTCGCCCGGTGAGGCGATAGCCGCGGCCATAGGGAGGAGAGCCCCCGGATGGCAGTGTGAGTGGACATGGCCTTTCCTGTCCTGCTCAGAAGGATGAAATCACGCTGTTGACTGATTTTGGGTTTTTACTTCTTTAGGGGCATTGGTTCACCCCTTCCCCCCCGCCCCTCCTGCGTGTGCCCTCCTGTGGCAGGTGCACACGGAGTAAGGGCTGCCAAGTCAACTGCGCTAGCTGGGAATTGGAAGGCACGTGTAGGATCTTGCCACAGGGGGAATACAAAATTCCCACGAGGTGCAATCTTTGAACAGCTCCTTTCCAAGGGAAAATGAAAAAGGGAAAAGCAATAATAAAAATAAAAAATAAAAGGGGATGAGGGGAAAGGGTGAGGGGAAATAGACTTTGAAAAACCTTTGTGGTTTTGTGAACAGCCCTAAATGCATCGTGGAAGTGACAGGCTCCAAAGGCACCAACCCCTGAGGTGGGCATTTTTCTCTGCAGGGTCATGCTCTGTTATTTCAAAATATAGTCAAAATTAAGTCCTTAGGGAGATGCAGAACCTCTCTCTGTCTCTTTCCCTCTGCTCTTCCCTTCTTTCATTCTCCCCTTTCATCCCTGTCTTTTCTCTAGCATTCTCCAGATGGTTTTAGGACCCCATGGCAGAGGACCAGTACCTGAGTGCCTGTCACCTCAGCTCCAGCCTCTTGGTCCTCAGCTGCCCGCAGAAACCACCACTGGATTTCAAGGTACACCGAAGTAGAGCCACTTTGGAAAGCACAAGACATCTCCACGTTCTGCCCTTCAGTGGCCGTGACATTTCGGGGAAACTCTGTGAATTTTGCTGTAAAACAAATGCATAACACGTTGCTACCTTCTAATTGTTTATGCTCTGATTCTTGTGTTGTCTTTTTTATTGTTTCCTCCAACCCCCTCCTTTAAATTCTGTTTTCTTTTCTTATTCCCACTCTTTTTTTTTTCTTGTTTCCCCCGAGTGTCCCCCACATTGTCTCCCCTGTTTTTTCTCACACCCGGGTATGTTTTTCCTCCCTTATGCACAAATCCACCCTCTTTACACTCTCAGTTCTGCTCATGGGAAATGCTATAGATCCCCCTGCTTACTCCCATGAGCTGGTGAAGTTTCACGTAATTAGGTCCAAATACCCTTGGGCACAATGCAGTATTTCACCAGACTCACTGAGGGATTTTGTACAAGACCACTTTAGGAGAGGAGAAAAATCAAACTGATTTATTGTATTTTGTAGGGCTGAGCTGTAGACCTGTAAATTGTTGAATGTTCCACAGCCAGCTGAAGCAGCTGTTGGCACAAGCACCTCTGGGTACTCTTCTGAGTGTGTTACAATCACTTGCCAAATGTCCTTTTCAAAGGCTTTACCTGACTTAGTTACTCAGATTGGGAGAACCTCTGCTTGCATAATCAGACCAAAAATCAATTCACCTTCTGTTTCTCAGTCCCATCAGACACTTTCTAGAGCTAACCTTAATATTTGTATCTCAACAGGATCTGCCCATTTCAGTTTACCACTGCTAGGTATGAAAGCTAATGCTGATAGACATTGTCCAAGGCATCAATAATTCTTTAAGTCTCAGTCTTTACTTCCTTCTCATCCTTCCCATCACTCACTTTAAAATTGTGCAACATAATGAATCATGATAGTCAAGTGAGGGGGACTGCAGACAAACAATCTAATAAATAAATGCTGTGTTTCAAGAAGAGGAAAAATTGGGAAGACTCTGCAATGTCGCTTTCTGTTATGAATTGCTACAGATTGACTAGAGCATATTATGATCTGAAGGAAATGTGATGTGAAAGAAATATTGCTCATTGTCTCCTCCCCTCTTCCTCTCTCTTTATACAGTCTTCCTAGTCAACCTGGAATTGGTGGGATAATTTGGTAACCAGTGTTACTTCTCTTTACCCTTACATTTGTGCCTAGCAACAAATACTTTCAAAACTGCTAGCTTTATATTCCACGGTGCCCCTTTTTCTGACCCCCACCCCCACCAGCCAGCCATTGCTAGTCACCGAGTATAAGTGCCAAAAGGAGCGTGCATTTTGTGTGTTCGGAGCTAGTAAGTTTGGGTGGGTTGTTTTTTTTGTGTGGGGTTTGTGTGTTTGTGGGTGTTTTTTTTTTTTTTTTTTTTTTTTTTTTTTTTTTTTTTTTCGGATTGCTCCTTCTCTCCCCTCCTGGTCATCACGCGTGAGTGGCACGTGTCCGTGGGGACACGGGGGGGAATACTGCCGGCATNCGATCTGTCCATGGTGCTGACGGCCGCGCCGCAGCCCCGGGGTCCCGAACACCCGGCTCCTGCAGCGCCGGGGCTGCTTGAAATGCAAGGCGCGGCTTTCGGCGGAGAGGGAGGGAGGGAGGGAGCCGACGGGGGTGGGGGAGGTATTCAGAAAAGTCGATTTTGTCTTTTTCTCCCTTTTTTTCTCTTTTTTTTCGTGTGGGGAGAGTGTGGTAGAAATAGTCTCGGAATAGGAATGAAGGTCTGACTCTGAGGATTGCAGGATAATAAGAGAGGAAAGGGAAAGCAGCACGGAAGCAGACTGCAATATTTTAAGAGAAGCAGTAGGTTTAGCCAGCCGGTACTTGGTCTGAATGCAATAATTATGCATGCACGGGTAGGTGTTTATTGTATGCAAACATGCCTCTATAACAACATGCACAACTCGAACACATGCATGTCCATTCCCCAGCACCCCTTCACTCTTCTGCAAGGTGCCTGCTGTTTCCCTCTTTGCATCTGGGTAGAGGAAGCTTTTTATATTTCTACTTTGGGGAAACTTCTCACTTCTTTTCCTATTTACTCTATTTACTGACAATATTGTCTGTAAAAATTAAATGTAAACTTGATGCCTGGTGTCCTCACCTCCAAGATTTTAGTTGTTTTCCTTCTTTTTCCTCTTTCTTCCTTTCCTCCCCCCCCCCCCCCCC